>CP126891.1:78607500-79160000 GCA_030440675.1 Furcifer pardalis
CAATCAGTAGTTGTTATGTTTATGACTTTTTATAAGAGCTTTTATTAACCTCCGCCCACTGGCAAAATGCTTAGAAATATTATGCTCAACTGTACAAAAAGCCTGTGAGATGTGGTCAGTATAGCTTATAGTTTCCATTATCATAGCACATAATAGCAAACAGAAACATTTGAAAGATCATCTGTGATTAAAAGTATAAGTCTGCATAGGTCTATTTAGAAGTAAGTTTCACTGAATTCCATAGGATTTTCTCCCATGCAGTATATGATTGTATAGGATTGCAGCTATAGAAATGTGTAAGGGTATAACGGAACTCGTGATATTTTGGGTTAGATAGAGCTATAATGGCTCCCCGACACTAGTGTTCACTTCCCTATAGAGGATACTTAACTATATAAACAACGAGAGAGGAATTGCTCCTCATGTCTATATCAAGGCTACTGTTTACACATGGTGTTGTTTCATATAATAATTGAGTTCTTCTTTCATGTTCTAATCAAACCCTGGACTGCCAAAATGAAGCCACTTTCTTTGCTATATCGTTGCCCAAACCCAATTCCTCATCGGTGCATGCCTCTGGCAGCAATCAGCAGACCAATGAATAAGCCAGATTCTGTATCTTTCCACATTCACACCATGTGTTGTTGGTTAGATAATTCGCAAAGGGTGCGATGGGGGCTTGAGTGCTGGGTTAAACAGGCACGCACCCGTTCAACCCGGCACCCAAGCCCCCATCGCAAAGGGTGAGATGGGGGATTGGGTGCCGGGTTAAACAGGCGCGTGTCCGTTCAACCCGGCACCCAAGCCCTCATCGCAAAGGGTGCCTCGCGCATCAGCAAGGTGTTTGGGAAGGGTGTTGGGATCTTCCCCCGTACCCTTCCCAAACACCCTGCAGGCGCATGCATGTCAGCGGGGGTTTGGGAAGGGTACGGAGAAGATCCCCGTACCCTTTCCAAAAACCCAGGTGATGTGCATGCACCACAGGCAAAGTTAAGCGAAATACATTTCCCTATGGGAAATGTGTTTCACTTAACGAATTACTCGCATAACGAGCAAGTGTGTGGAACGCATTGTGCTCGTTATGCGCGGTATTACTGTATTTTGTTAGGGTTAAACGCCCTTATCACTCCATGTCCAGAACCCTTCTAGCCAGCACACTCCTGTATGCACCTTCTTCATGGATATGCAAATGAAAAGAAACAATCAATCTGGATGTAAAAGCAAGATAAACAATACAAAGAATACAAAATAAAGAGGGGGAAATCATGAAACAAAGCCATAGCTAATGAAATCGAAGTATATTTGTTGCCAGTGGTGGGCAAGAGCCGGTTTGCATCGGTAAGCACAGACTAGTAGTAACTTTTTTCCGGTGTCCGCGTAAACCAGTAGTAACTTTTTGGGGAAACCACCCGGGGGGGGGTACCTTTTATCCAGTTTCTCCGACTGCACATGTGCGCCTCCAGCACGTATGCATGCCTACAATGCTCAGCGTGCATGCGAGCTTACAGCACTCGGTGTCCATGCATGCCTACAGCGTTCTGCGTGCTGAGCCAAGCAGCCATTTGCTGCTTGTAGTGTGGCAGCGCAGAGTGTTGGGCAGCCACGCACAGCCATGGAGGAACTGGTGGCTGCTGCTGAGGCCCTCCATGGCCAGCTTGGAGGTGCCGCGGCCATGGCCTCATGGCCGAGGCCCTCGGACTGAGGCATAGCTGCAGTGCCACTTGGGAGCTGAAACTCCCATTGCTGTCCTCCAGAGCGGGGAGGAGGAAGAGCAGCCACTAGCTTGAAGCTCCCTACTGCCTGCTCCCCAGGGTAAGTGACTTGCCCTGGGGTGTGGGGTAGGTGGGTATATTTTAATGTGTATTTATTTTTTTAATGTGTATTTTATGTGTATTTTAATGTGTATTTTATGTGTATTTTATGTGTATTTTATGTGTATTTATTTTTAATGAGTGTATTTTAAAGTGAGCTTTTGTGGATCAAGTCCACTGGCTCTGTGGCTATAAACAGAGATGAGCACTGAATCCTAGAGTTGATAATGACTGGCATTTGAGCATGGGCAACCTTTACCTACTAACAGAAGATCCCTGACTGGTATTCAAATTTGATGTCAGGTTTTGTCCCTGCAAGTGGTTTAAGGTCTCCTTTGCTCAAAAGCCAGTTGTATCTGACTCTAGGGTGCAGTGCTCTTCTCCATTTACAGCCAAAGAGCCAGTGCCGCCTGTGTTTGCAGATGTATACATGGCCATATGGCAGGCATGTCTAGATCGCCGATGACTTTGGCTTCACCCACAACTTTGGCTACTCCCACAACTTTGACTCTGCCCACAACTTTGGCTCCACCCATGGTGGGATAGTAAATTTTTTGGTCTACCATCACTGCTTGTTGCCATTATAAAAATGCTTGAATCAAAATTCACAAAAGATATGCAGGCAGCACTAATTGTGCCCAGGCATTAAGTCCCACTATTGTTTGTAAGAACTGATGTATATAGAATAGTCAGTCCACCTCCGAAAGCATAAAAATGCCAAAGATTAAGCCTATTCAACGAGTGATGCCAGATGTATTTTGACACTGTGTTCTTCTTCAGTTGGCACTTGAAGAGGCTGTTTGACTGCTTTATGAATCAAATCTTCTGCATCGTTCTCACACAAAGCTGTCCTACCTGGTTTGCAGGTCATCTGTCATGCTTCTCTCCATCTACTTGGTGATCAAATGATTGCACAGCCAGTCATGTGATGGACACTGAGGAAAAAGGGGAAAATGCTTGCATGATTGCTCTTACATGCTTAATTTTCCTCAATAGGATTTTGGGTGTTGAATTCAGTGAATATTACATTCAGATAAGTATACGTCAGAGAATGTACTTCTTAGGAATTAAAAAAGAGCTTGCGATAGGAAAGAAAATGAATTTCCTTGCAACAGGCAGTCTCAAAGAAAGAACTGTTTTTGTACCTCCTGAGACTTGTTAGCAGAAATGGACCTCACCTCGGAAATCTACATATTTGCTAGGCTAATGCAGCAGTTTGGAGAAATGAACCCGAGACAAAACTATGCTGATGTTTTAAATCAGGAGTGCCCAAACTTTTCAGGCCATGGGCTGGTCATGTGGTTCAGCGGGCCTGTCCTGTGTTTACTCCCACTGGAAGTGGAAGTAAAATGCGCCTTGCCATCTATTTTGCAACAGGATGAGATAGATTTTAGATTCCCATTTTCTCTGCTTAAACCAGGGTTGCCCTAGTATGAGCATGTTTTACTTCCGCTTCTGGGAACAATGAGGGCATTGTGGGCCAGATGAATTGGCATTGGGGGCCAGATATGGCCGATGGGCCATATTTTGGGCACCCCTGGTATAAATTGGGAAGTTCCAAAACATGTTCAACTGTCAAAAGGCAGACATGGATACTTTGGGCAAAAGGGGAATTTTGTAAATTGAGTAAAAATGGTAAATAAATGTGCACATTTCCTAAATAGGTAAACATATGCACAATTTCAATATATCCTAACCTGAGAAAGGGGAAATGCAGGTGGGTTTTGGAGAAATGCACCCCTATCAAGACAGTAAAATTTTTCATACCTCTAGTTACAGAGGGTGAAATGAATAGATGAGCATTGCAGAAACTCAAAAGTAAGAGAGAAGTTGATGTAGTCTTGTGTTTTCTCTTCCCAGTGATGATGGACACTTCTTTTATTAATAGTTACATATGAGTTAACAGCATCCCCCTTCCAGATGCCCCTTACCCATTCTAACATTCTCTACCAATGAATATAAATGACTAATCTAATCAGCTTCCCTTAACCACTTCGCCATCTCTTATCCTGAAATTGAAATGCCTCCAGCGAAATTTATTTCAGTCCTGACCCCTACCCATTCTGACATACCTTATTTTGAATTCTAATACCACTTCTCTCAGTCGCTCTTATTTATAGGCTTTTTTTTCCTTATTGTGGTTATCACCATAATGTCTCAGGCTCTCCACATAACTTAATGAACTTTCTCTGAAAATCAGCATGATGGAATAGAAGTGCTAATATTCCAATTTTATGGTTGGGGTTCTGAGGTACTGCGCCTTGGTTCATTTACACAGGACACTTATGACAGTACAAGAGGAATGACCAGTTTTCTTATGAATTCTGCTCCACAATCTTAACAATGCAACATGCTACATTTCATTGTAGATTAGCATGAATGCAGACTGTCTGCCTAGTTCTTCCTGAGTCTGAAGCAGCTGAATCAGGTATTGGGGACGAATTACACACAAGATCATCCTAACCACTTGTTAGGGTGGCTTGAAGTTCTAAAATTTGCTGAGCTTGGAAATGTGACTGTAGAGACCAGAAGTCTCAGAATTCTTTGGGCAGCCTGGTTGACATGTTCTAGCAGCCATAGTCCAAAGAAATATTTTTCTATGATCTGCAAAGGGTATGTTGGGGTTCAATCAAAGGAAATCAGAGCTTTGAACAACAACATTATGTCAAGAACTTGGCTGTAACAGAGAGGTCCACACAAGCCACTCAACCACACTACCCAGAAATTTCCTGCATATCACAAAACAAAACAAAACAAAATAAAATAAAAAACACTGTAGCACTTTAAAGACTAACTGCTATATTTTTATTGTTAGCTTTCGTGGATCAAGTCCACTTCATCAGACAAAGAGTGAAACTTACAGGCATGTTCTTTATATACCAAATTCAGGGGCTCAAAGGGAGAAGGGATGTGGTCAAGCAAGATGACAGACAAGCAAGCACAAGAAGGCAGGTTCACACAGCCATTAGATTATTCAGATAAACTCTAAATGATTCCCTTTCAATCTCAAGGTTTCTGAGAAAGCCCATTATGATCTCTGATCAACTTGTGATGGGGGGGGGGGGCAAACACCTGTACCTGGTTTCTTTCTGTTTTACTAAAGAGAATTGGCAGGAAAGTTGTAATATAAAATCATATAGCAATCTGTGTATCAAATTTGATAATGTTCCAGAAACCCTTCACTAATATTTAGCCCCCTGTGATGGGTATCTAACAGATGGATGTATTTGATTTCTGCTGTCTCCCTTTCAATCCTAGTTTTGTAATTTCTCTGTTCCAGAATTGCAACTTTCAGGTCTTGGATAGAGTGTCCAGTTAGATTGAAGTGGTTTGAGACAGGTTTCTCTGTGTTGCCATTCCGGATATCTGATTTGTGTCCATTAATTCTTTTGCGTAAAGATTGTCCTGTTTGTCCTACATAAAGCACGGATGGACATTTTTGGCAAGAGATGGCATACATCACATTGGCAGAAGCACAAGTAAAACTGCCTTTAATGTTGTGTGTGGTGCCATTGGGTCCAGTAATACTGTTTCCATAGTGAATGTGGGGGCATAGTTGACATCTGGATTTGCAGCAGGGTCTAGTTTCCATATCTGCTCCACTTCTGTGTTGTCTGTTGTGTGTCAATAGTTGTTTGAGATTGGGGGATTGTCTATAGGCAAGTAGGGGTCTGTCACCAAGATGGGTTGGAGATCCCTCATTATGCGTGTGAGGGGCTTAAGTTGAGGGCTGAAGGTGACAACCAGTGGTGTGCGATTGCTTTCCCTTCTGGGCCTGTCTTGTAGTAGATCACTCCTGGGTATTCATGATTTTCAGGAAAGCTAGCTGGCTGTAACTGAGGAAATCTTTCTGTCAGGTCCCCTGCCAACACTTTGAGCCAATCATCTCTTCAGTGCTCCAGGCAGACTTGCACAAATTCAAAAGATTGCACACTTTAACTTGCACACCAACCTTCTAAGATAGATGGACTAGTAAAGGTAAACATAAAAGTCATTTTTGCTCAAAAGCCAGTTGTATCTGACTCTAAGAGTCAGTGCTGTCTGTGTCTGCAGACATTTCTGTGGTCATGCATTAGGTTATGACTAGAGCACATGGAACACTGTTACCTTCCCATGGAAGTGGTACCTATTTATCTACTTGCAAGTTCTTGCTTTCGAACTGCTAGGTTGGCAGGAGCTGGGACAGACATGGGAACTCACTCCACTTTGGAACTAACACCCTCTCAGTGCCATTTTGCCAGTTTCTCAACATATTCAGACATGAGGAAAAGTATTTTCCAGAAACAGAAGAAGATACGCATTGTGGAAGCACATTTGGAGTGTGCGGACTTACTGAAGATACCACTCTGTAGACGCTTTTTAGAGGGCTGAACAAATGTAAAGACAATTGTATTGTCACCTAGAGACCTCTCCAAGAGAATATCAAACCAGTTAAGGTATTTTCTACAACAGACAGAAACATGGAAAGAAGAGAAACCTTGAATATGCTTATCAGAAGCCCGAGTATGTCTCAGGTTCCTTGATCACATTCTTCCTCCTATGGGGCAGATAAATTATAATTCACTTAAATTTTATAAACTGGGCAAGATTCTGTTCATTCCTTCTGCTCTCTTAGTGGTTCACTATGCAAGCCACTGGACAATTTCCAGTGGTGGGCAGCAAAATCTTTCACTACCACACTGTAGGTGGAGCCTATGTCATGGGCAGAGCATACATCATGGGTGGAGCCTATTTCATGCCTGCCACAGGCAGCACTGACTCTTTGGCTGTAGATAGAGATGAGCACTGCAGTCCTAGAGTCAGATATGACTGGCTTTTGAGCAAGGGCGGCCTTTAACTTTACTAACCACTTACAACTACAAGGTAAATGTTGCCCTTGCTTGAAAGCCAGCTGTATCCAACTCTAGAGTTCAGTGCTTATCTCTGATTACAGCCAAAGAGCCACATGTACACACACACACACACACACACACACACCAGTGTCGTAGCGTGGGTTTCAACTGCCCAGGGCAGAGGCCAAATTAGCTGCCCCCTGGGTGGGCCCCAGGATGCAGGCAGTGTGAAATTTTGCCATCCCCAAAAAGTGCCACCCTGGGTAGGCCCCCAGCCCTCGTCACGCCACTGTTAGCAAGAGATGATCTGAGCAGCAAGGAAGAGGGGAGGGGCAGAATCCTTTGGGTCCATCTCCCTCTCCATGTGGCGACTTGAGCAGAAGCTTCCCTTTTGTCTCCTGGAGGAACCACTGGTGCTGCCTCACCTTCCTCCTCTTCCTCTCTGGCGCTCTGGCATGGTGTCTGTAAGACTGGGAAATCCCGAGAGGTAGCATTGCCAGGGCGACAGCCCCTTTCCCAGCCTTTTTCCTTTTAAAAACAGGAGACAGCATCTTCAGTAGTCTAGAATGTTTATTGCAATGTCAGAGGTTTACAGAGCATACATAGGCAAAGAGTGCCAAGGAAGAAGGAGGGGCACAATTTGGAGAAAGTAGCCCCGAGCATTGGGGAGTCTGGTTCTTTGAATCCCCCACAACATAAGCCAAACATCACGAAGGATCTGCTTTCCTCTGCCTCCTTGCCCAGTTGCTCAGCTGCCTCGGTGGCTTCCTCCACTCTCCCAGGGGGCAAACCTCCCTTGGCCCTGCCACTTCCCCCTCTGGGGCAGCCTGCACCCACCTCATCTTTAGGGCTGGAGTAGATGGATTCTTCAGCTTGGGACATGTTCACAGGGTGTGGCCCTCTTGCTGGCAGTTAAAGCACTTGATCCCTGGTCGCACCGGCGTTGCCGCTGGACTGGTTGCCGGGGATCTGGGTTTGGGAGGACGAGGTGCCTGCAGGGCCTCACGGGGGCTGGCCCCAGTGGTGGAGCAATAGACTGCTGTTTGGGGGACCCTCTTTGGGGAACTCTGCCCTCCATTCCCTTGATTTGAGCATTTTCAGCTACCTGCAGGTCGTTGGCCATCCACGCCAACTCCACCACCGACTAATCCCTGTACTGTAACAGCACTTGCCTGACGGGCAACAAAGCCTCTGCCATAAACTGTTCCTGCAAGATGAGCTGATAAAGTTGTGCAAAAGTGTTTGCCTGGGCCGCCTCCACCCACAGGGTTAGCTTCTGTGTGAGATCACCCTGGAATTCCATGTATGACTCCCCCTGGCATGTGCTCCATCCACTGTCAGGGCATATTGTATGCGGAGGCGAGCTTTGACTTCCTCCCAGGGCAGGGCCTCATCCAGGGCAGCCAAGAAAGTAGCAAATGGCTCGGTGGTCTGGCCCAGTAACAGCCGGGGCCACAGTCTGGGTGGAATCTCATAGTCCGTGCAAATGGTCTCAAAGTGTGTTAGGAAGGGCCACAAGTCCTGATTCAACTGCTGTACTGGCAGATGGCTGCAGTCGATGGTGCAGAGTGGGGGGGGGGCCCTACGTACCTCCTGGGCTTGAAGGAAATCAGTTTGGACCTGAACCAGTAGGGTTACAGCCTCCTGGAGCTCTGCAGCCATCGGTGGATTCTGGCCAGCACCCGCTCCAGCTCCAGCTCCAGCTCCAGTATCCTTCTCCATTTGCAAATTGTCCGTCAGGCCAGCGAGTCACCCAGACTGCTTTCTGATATCCTCTATCACTTGGAGGGCCAAGTCAGACAACAGCTCCTGTCTCCTCCTCCATACACATACAGTAAGGCAATAAGGAACTTGCACAAGCAGGGCAATCCTTGACCACAGGAATGTGCACAAACAGGGCAGTTTCTCTGGCAAGTGAACACCACACCTGGGGTGTTGGATGCTCAGTTACTTCGTTACACACAGGGGTAACACCAATCATCCTCTCCACCTTCCTCCAGGATTTGCATCCGACCGCTGAACACCGTGTAAGACTTGGAAATCCTGAGAGGTAGTGTTGCAAGGGTGACAGCCCCTTTCCCAGCCTTTTTCCTCTTAAAACAGGAGACAGCATCTTTAGTAGTCTGGAATGTTTATTGCAAAGTCAGAGGTTTACAGAGCATATATAGGCAAAGAGTGCCAAAACAAGAAAAGCCTAGCTAGAAGCCAGCCAGGGCTTCCACCCTATCCCCCCCCCCTCACCCACCGACCAAGCTGAGTGGTATGCATGCTTCCACCATAGGAACAGAAAAGCAGAAAACTTAAGATCAGCAACAGCCTGCATCACAAAGCGGTACATTGAATTATATATGGTCACATCACTCCAAATCCCATTCTCCACCTCCCCACCAGATGTTACCCAATCACTGGTCCTTTTGAGGTTAATTAGTGGAGTCATTCATCCTTGACCATCCACGCCCCTCTTTCTCACTTCCGATGACCGACCCCCTCCTTTGGAATGTCTCCTACAGATAACTTTGGACCAGCTAGACTCATCTCCTTGTTATCTCTGCCTCTCCCCCTTTCCTTGGGATCTGGGCCCCATAAACTCAGAGGGAAAGAGGGAAACTTTCTCCAGGCGGGTGGGGCTACTCACTCCTTGCCTTACAGTGTCAAGGAGGTCACCAGTGGCGTCGTTCATGTGCTGAGGCGAGAGGCAGGGAGGAGGAGAGATTGCCTTTGCTCAACGAGATACCCAGTGCGGGGAGGGAGGGGAGAAAGTCTTATTTTGGCTCTCTGGCCGTCCCTTTTCCACAGCTGTGACCTGTCCCTCCTTCCCTCCTGGCTTGCTCTCTAGTGATCCCATAGCATCAGTGGACCAGTTGCCAATCGGGGCTGGGGAATTCAGGTGGGATCAGCCCACTGCATGTAAGATCAGAGGGATAGTCCCCAGCCCTGACTCGGCGGGGAAGGTGGTGGTGGAGGAGTCCGGCCTCCTCCTCTGCCTTCCCCAGGGATGTGGCAGTTTCCTTTGACACAGGGCCACTGGCAGGCTGGACCATGTGCCCAGGCTGGACCACGTGCCCTGTCTCCCACTGGAACATTTTGCTTCCCCCTGGAAAATGCCCCCCTCGCTATGCCTCTCTCTCTCTCACACACACAGTCACTTACCCTGGGGAGCAGGTGGCAGCCACAGGGCACTGGGTGGCTACTTTTAGTTTTTCTTCTCCTCCACTTGGGCTGATGCGAAGGAGAGTGCCCGGGCTGGGCCACAGTGGTGGCATTTTGACCATGCTGCTGGGCCCAGCTACACTTTCTCCTCCTCTTTCCAGCATGGCGGCGCACGCAGCATGTCACGATGGGGGAGTGGGAGGGACCTCAGTCCCCAGGGGTCCCCACACCAAGGCCAGGTCGCCACCCCATGGCTGTCGACTCTCACTCCGCTCTGCAAGGCCACCTGGACTTGGAAGTGGAGGAGAGGAGGTGGGCTGGGCGGGGCAGGGCAGGGAGGTGGGCATGGCCACCCAATTCTACCACCCTTCTGCCTGAAAGGCCACACAATTCTGCCCATCACTGACAATTTCCAAGCCTGATATCTTCTTGTGTGTGCTCAGAAACTGCTTATGCATAGAGAACTCTTTCCCGCATTCCCCCTCTTAGTGTTTCATTTACATCTTTCCCCTACTGACTCCTAAAAATGGACTCAGCTCTTATGTACAATATGCCTTTTGCTCCTTTTATCTCTGTAGAAACCTGTGGGGGAGATTAACCTGACCTTTTCCATGTGAACAAGCTTCACAGCTTTCAACTATTGTACCTTCCTACTGTGGTAAACAATTCCCCTTTGCCAAAACCATCCATGGACGTGAGACGTGTCATTGCTTCGGAATGATATGAAATGAGTATTACTAACCAGATATTACTTGGTTAATAGCAATATAGCACACATTTCCTTTACTGACATCCTCTGTCTTCGGTCTCTGTCAACACAACTGCTTGGGAAAACCAAGAACGTAATGATTCATGACAAATGGAAAGGAAAACAAGCAGAAAGAGAGGCTTATTTCAAACCAACCCAGCCCCATTTTAGAGAAATAAAGACTGGGGAACATAAATGACTTTGAAACTATCTGGCTAATGATGAAGACACAATTATTTATGCACAAGATAAATCTTCCACACCAGATCATAGAGGGCATCTCTCATTTTGGGGAAAAAGTCGCCCAGCTTGTTACTTTTACTTTGGACTGTTATCCATGCAGCCTGTCTTCTTTATGATAATCTCACTTCTAATGACCTGGAAGATGACAGAAACACAAAAGAGCCGCTCTGTGCTTTTGTGCTCATAGCCATTTTTTCAATTGCATATTCAGAAAACTCTTTCACAAAGAATGCATTTATAACATCATTGTGGCGGGATCATGCAATAATAACATCTCAATAGCCAGAATCACTTACAAAGGGAGGGGGACTGGATAGGTGGCTTTGGCCCTGAACACTCAATTAAGTGGAGTCCCCCTCCCTTTAACACACTCCCTGTGGTACATTAAATTTTACTGATATCTAATAGCTTCACCATCTCTGGCCTTGATTTTATTAACCTAAGGAATGAAAGAACAAAAGACATATATTGCTGACAGGTTAAAAATTCCTTAACAAAGGTATCATTAACAGCTTTTCAGAATATGCAGTGAAGCGACCTACAATACTCATTCCAGGAGACATTTATTATTTTGGACTCAGTAATTTTCCATGAAGGTTGTTTTGATGGGTTTTATGCCTTTATCTGGAAGTCCTCAAAGAAGGCTGTTTCCCACATTAAAACTTTCTTTCTTTCTTTCTTTCTTTCTTTCTTTCTTTCTTTCTTTCTTTCTTTCTTTCTTTCTTTCTTTCTTTCTTTCTTTCTTTCTTTCTTTCTTTCTTTCTTTCTTTCTTTCTTTCTTTCTTTCTTTCTTTCTTTCTTTCTTTCTTTCTTTCTTTCTTTCTTCTCTAGGTTCAGCACAACTATTAGCAATGAAGTACTGTATAGCAATACAAATGTGATAACCAGCAATTTTGGTGTAAATGCTTATCTGTAAATGATGTCAAATGCTATCTGGTAATCAGTACCTTGGCATTTTGGCTTATGGGCATCTATTTCTAAATGTGTAACTATTTGGATGGCAGACAAATTCTCTGTTTTCTATCATTCATGTCTCTATTTTTCAATATGAACGTTTATAACATCTTCCACAACTACTGTATTCATCTGCTTTTGAGGATTCAGCTAGTCTCTAAACCAGGAGTTCTCAACCTTTTTTTACAGATTTGGGGGCTGGATGGCCATTTTGCCCTTCCTTCACCACATGGTACTTCCTGATGTGGTGGAGGTGGTATTAGGCCACATGAAATTGTGTGGTGGGCTGCATATGGCCCATGGGCTGCAGTTTGAGAACCCCTACTCTAAGCTTATTTAGGATCTGATGTGGCAAATCTATAGAACAAAACAATTCAGTAGCTGAGAATTAACTATATGGGTTTGATAGACTATGATAGACCGCTTTGGCTATCATGCGGAGCGCAGCAGCAGAAAATATGTGCTTGAATAACTGCTAGCACCACTGGATAGTAGTTGATACAAAACAAAGTCTTTTACTTAAGGATGAAACCAAGTCAAACAGATTACTTCTCTGGAGCAACAAAACTATGTAGAGCAGAACAGTCTTTGTAGCTTCGGCCAGCAGATAGCTGAACAGCAAAACACAGTCTAATTACAGCAGAGTACAGTAGACAACAGTAGATAACAGTTGCTGATAGTTCTTGGGGTTGAGAGCTTGCACAGAGTGCTGCCAGCAACCAACAACCAGCAAACCCCTTCAGGCAGGACACAAGGCTAGTTCTTGGTGATACAGCACTCGGCACTCACCACACCAGCAACAGCAGCCAAAATGTCACATAGACAGTCCTGGCAAACTCTCCTTGGTTGACACTCCTTGGTTTACTCTTCTCGCAGTAACTCTCCTTCAGTAACTCTCCTCATAAGCTTTCTTTGCTGACTTTCCTCTAGGTGTGGGCTTTCAGAGCCCCTTGATTTATACAGCAAGATTGCTGAGTCACTGTACTCAGTAGTTGCAGCTGTGAAAGCCTTGTTAAAGGAGTAGCTGTCAATATTGGAGTACACATTCAATACCATAACATATTCGTCCTGTCAAGGTTGATTTCAGGGCACAATAAATTAAAGAGTTCCCTTTTCAAAGTGAGGATGCATTGTATGTGAGTTGTGTGGACCCAAACCTGAAGAGTTTGCTGAGACATTATGCTGTTCTATTTAACTGTAACATTGTATTCGATTGTATGTTGTGAGCCGCCCTGAGTCGGTTTTACTGAGTAGGGTGGCATATAAATAAAAAATGATGATGATGATGAAGATGATGAAGAGAAGCCCTTTCACTTGACAACAGGACTCAGGGATGGTCCTGACTGGACCTTTTGGTCTTGTTTCACATGGCTTTAAAAAAGTCGCTTGTGAACAGGTGAAGGAGCAAAATGTCATTTAGCAAAATCCATACATCCAAACGGTGTTTTGGTCTTCAAGCAACCCTATTTCAGGTATCCTGGAGCAGCTGAGAAGAAATAATATAGATATATTTCTCTCCATTCAATCCTTGTTGTGCTGTAAGGCTTCAGTGAAATAAATAAATAAAGAAAAAACCCATTTCTATGTATTGCTAAGCAAGAAACTGCCTGCAGCCATGGTTTGGCTGTGGCTGTGGACAGTTTCTCAATCTGCAATACACAGAAATAGGAATTTCCCCCCTTTCAACAAAGTGATGCAGCACAATAACGATTGTATAGAAAAATATTTTATTTTATGTTGCCTGACCTTCTGCAGATGATCAGTGTAAATTATTTCTGTTTTTTGTTTCTATTGAAATGATCAATTTTTCAACTGTATCCAATTTAACCATTCTCTAGTCTGAAAGACCATGTAAACCTCACAAATGTGTGAATCCTGCAGGTGAAGTGGCTTTCTAATTTCAGAAAGTCAGAAGATGCAGAAGATCTTCTTGCCAAAACTGTCAAGTCCAAGAAAATTATTTTTCCATTTCTAGTACTTAGGAGGAGCCATTTTCTGCTACATGGGTTGGTCTTAACATGGGTAGGAGGCACATGGTTGAGTTCAAAGTACACAAATGCAGCATGAGGACCACATATTGACCATCTTGGCCTGGGGATTCTGTTAGCTTAGGATGCCCAAGGAGACTTTTGATTCTTGCAAAAAGATTTGTTGTAAATACATCAATGTCCAAGTGCACTTATTCCTGTGATTAGTGTGGTCTTTAAACACTGACCTCTATTTAGTTTTTAGCTTGACACTTCCATCTTCAGTAGGATGAGGAAGTTAATTTCAGAATCAACTAATTAACCTGTATATTTTAACTCACTTTATCTGCTTTTACTGAACTTGATCTGACTGCAGCTAATGTTAATTTTGTCATTGATTTGTGCAAGCAAGATGCATCCAGTTTACATATCTAGTACACTTTCAACCAGCTAATTTGTTCAAAGAGCATTTTAAGCCAAGGGTGACCAACCTTTTTGTGCTGTGGGTCAGATCATGCCCCTTCAGACAGATGTGTGGGCCAGAGGCATGGTTCCACTTCCTGTGGTTGCAGGAGTGAGGATGGTGCATTTTTGCCATTTTGGCACATTTTTTGTGGGGCTTTGCTGGTTTTGGTCATGTTTATGGTGCTTTCAGTGCATTTTTGGCACTTCTGGTGACCACAGTGGGGTCCTCATTGTGGGCTGGATAAATTGGCTCCATGGGCCAGATCTGGCCAGCAGGTTACAGGTTGGCCATCCCTTTTAAAAGCACTGGCTCCCTGACATATTGCCAAGCTAGTTGGTGTTAATAGGTGCATAAGAGCCTTTGTGGCACAGTGGTTAAAACTGCTTTACCATAGCCAAAAACTTCTAATGCGAGTACAATCCTGATAGGGATCAGGTTTGACCTAGCCTTCCATCCTTTCGAGGTTGATAAAATGAGTACCCAGCATGTTGCGGCTAAAATGCTAATTACCTTGTGAACTGCCCAGAGAGTGCACTAAGCACTATGGGGCGATATACTGTATAAGTATAATTGCTAAACCTCTGGTTTGTCTTGCAAAGCAGCCCTTGAGAAGTCTACAACTCCTTTTTGGGATAGCTCTGAGAAAGATCCATGCTTTTGTTATATTTTCTAGTGATTGGGTTAATGTAAATAAGTAGCCAATTCAACTGACAGTCAATTGGAATAGTCCATATACAGGGAAGAGTGATAGAATCGATTAATATACTACTCTGGAGTCTAAACTTATGAACTGCAGAGTTTGAGGCAGGAACCAGATGTGAGCTGAAGGGCTACATGGACAATTAGCCTTGATACCCTCTGTTTCTTCTCTCAAATCGTAACAAAGTTCTGCTGCCAGCAAGATGGCCTCTTCTTAAGCAGAATGTAAAGTGCTTCTGTTGACATCAGAGACCAATATGATGTAGTAATTCTATTCCCCCAACACTAACATATTCCAGAGCAGAGCAGGGAAAACCCACCACACTTTATCAAGTATGGCTTTACCAATGTAGCTACAAATATACTTACTTGCCTTACCCAAATTTTTTTTACAACATGTAATATGTGATAATTATGTTATTACAATAAAGGATTAATATTTGACATTTGAAGGTAGAGATAGAGATAGGGGAGGAATTTGTTCCAGTTCACTGTTGTAAAATCTTTCCCAAGTTTGCAAGTTTATTCATATAAGAAAACAAAAAGTCAAATATGGTGGATACCGTCCATTCAGCATCAGGTCTTCCAATGCCTATCTGTTAATCCAGGCTTGAGCAATTCTTAAAAACAAAACAAAACACCAAAACATCAAGCTTTGACAGTCTGGTTTGAATCCCTGTCTATTCAACTATACTATTGCAGAATGTGGATTGTAATATTTTTTGTGCATATGTAGGGCAGATACTTCATAGTCTTCTTATGCCAGAGTAACTGAGCCTGTTGAATTTGCCAAGGACAGGATAATTTGTTTCTGGTCATTTTTGCTGATTTCTTTTGGCCTTGACCAATATAATTAGGATGTCCTCCTAGTACAATTTTTAAAGAATTGACTAACATTTTCATGTGACATACATTTTAAAGACAAAATCTTGCAATTTTTTTTAAAAAAGTGAATATGAAAGAAAGCAAAACTTACAGACATCCCCACTCTATTTGTAAGCTATTTTATAATCTTCATATAAACACTCATGACACACGGATTGGGTTACAAGTTCACCCATATTCAGTCTGCAAGTGAAGGGGCTCTGTGCATAATTATCATTCATGCTTATCCCCCCCCCCCAATGTAGCAGAAATTTTACTTCCTACTGAATGCAAGGTCTGAATACGTGTCTGTCAGTATACATGGAAAGCATTTTCACAGATAGGTTGCATGCATGAAAAAGGATGGCTCAGTGGTTGGGTTTGAGAGGAGCTAGCTAGTGTTTCCCAACCTTTAGTTTTTGGACTTCAATTCTCAGAAGCCTAATTCAATTCCCCAAAGCACTGATCAGCCAATGTGCTGACTTAGGCTTCTGGGAATTGAAGTCCACCTGGGTGTGCTGTCCCCATGTTAGGAACCACTGAGCTAGGCTATATGGTCCTGAAATTCCCTTTTACACATTCCTTAATGTATCCTAATCAGACTTTGAAGAAGTTCCTTTCTGCACTACAACTGACAGTTCCCACAAAGACCAATTGTTATGTTGCCTCCGGATTCTGTCACCTATATTCTGAAAAAGAATTTTTTTGAGTCATAGTCTGATCCACCCTTCTCCCATACTCTGAGTTGAACCATTATCCTATCTATTTGAGAATCCATATTTTGGCTGATCTTGGCTTTCCAGTATCATAGGCAGGAGCATTTTCTAAGCCTTTTTCCTTGAAATCCTTCTAATGAAGATCCCAGAAATTAAACGTGGTGTCTTCTGAATGCATGTTGCTGATTTCCTTTCCCATGAATGGATGAATGTTTATAAACCCAAGCATATATGCATCAAGAAATTCTTCGTCATAGACTAAACGGCTAGAGAATATAATCTGTATTCTCTTCATTTTCTTCTTGATAATTTTAGGGGTTTGTCAGTGAGAAAGTAGTAAACTTCCTTTTAAGACTATTCTCCATCCAGCTGGCTGATCATAAAATTATGTTACATTTGACAGAAAGGGCCAGAGAAGAATGGTGGTTTGCTCATTTATCAGAGAATTATAAAATTTTAAACTGGCACCACAAATGCCATGAAATTCTACCCATGTTTATTCAGACATTAGTCCAGCTGCATTCAGTTGTGTTTCTGCTTTTATGAATGTGTTTGGAACTGTGGCCTCAGCATTAATTGCAACATATTCTTCCGTTAGAGTTTATTTAAGATATTATTTAGGCTTTGAATCATGTTCTTTTTAAATAAAAAAGATGAATGCAGTTCCAGTCAAACAAAATCTAATTTTCCACACTGGCTCACAAAGAGACCTGGGTAATTCTAAACATTAAAACAAAACAAAACAGAACTCAAGCTTTGTTAGTCTGAAAATTCATGCCAGTAGAACCATCTGGCTGAAGCAAAGAAACAAGCGAACACACATAGTCACAATGTAAAAAATCATAGAACAAAAAATCTGTTTGGTTTCACTGCTACAAATGCAATGCTCAAGCATCCAGGCTGGTTTAAAGTGGGCCTGCAAGCAGAGGAAGTCATTAGCAGCCATACCTGAAATTGTCAGATTTTGCACAAAAGGTGAACCCTTCTATGTATGCCTTTGATGGAGCATTGCAGCCAGTGGCATATGTGTGCTGATGTTCTTCCTCATTTCCCCCAGAGAGGATTCTGTCAGCCCAGCTTGGCATGGGCAATCCTTCTTTGGGACACTAAACTGTTTCTAATTGTTTTCTTTTCCTGCCTTGCACCTCTTTCTGCTATTGCTCATTTCTGATATTGATACTTTGCTTCCCTTCTCCTGTCTAATGATGCACTTGTCAAAGTAGACCACCTTTCAAAGTTACCCTTGAATGAACTGGGGGAGGGCACAAGCCAGCCACAGACAAGCTTTGAAAAATGGAAGCAAAAAAACATAATGGGGATCGTCCAATTAATAATGAGGCTGGAAAGAGTGAGATGCAGACTCTATGCATAGTGACAATGGGAATCAAAGCTTCACACCTTCTTGCTCTCATCAGACTACATACCTATGCCTTTTTTAACCTTTTTTTTCTGTCTTTACCTCTCCAGTGAAGAAATAGGCATTGTGTCTAATGGTCAAGTCAATGATAAATCCTAATTTCACACACCCACAAATGGATTGCTTGCAATGGAGTATTTTTTCCTTTATCTTATTATTTTCAAGATAAAATGATGGAAGACACTTTAACCAGGATCATGGTGCATAGTGGAGGAGGCATGGGTTTACCCTTCACTCATTCTCTGAGGTAGTCCCATCCCAGATTGGTCTTATCAACATTTTATCAAAACATTTTGTCCAGAGCCACAGTATTTGGTGAGGGATGGATCTTCCCTTCCTGTGCACTGTGGTTGCATTCTGAACTGTCCTTATTAACACTTGTCTTTAATATTTTTATTTTGTTTTTTAATTGTTATTAAATGAATATCGATACAGTTGGCACTTGTAATATCATAGTTGCTTAGATCCTCATAGCCACATACAACCAGTGTTTTCACACAGCCAGGTTATTTATTTATTTATTTGCATTTATTTATTTGCATTTAATATCCCGCCCCAATCGGGCGAACCCGACTCTGGGCGGCTTACAGCATAGCTCATAATATATATGGCCTTAAAATTCATAAAATTCATAAGAAATTCATAAAAAATTTAAAACATTGAACAGTGAAAACGGATAAAAACCCATAATAACAGCTACCAGATGGGGGCGGATGGCTGCTCTTAAATTAGCCATCCTGGATGGGAACCTGCATTGCTATGTCCCCACACTTGACCCGCCAGCCATGTCTTCAGGCCCTTTCGAAAGGGCAGAAGCTCCGCCTGCAGGCGCAGCTCTGTCGGAAGGAGGTTCCAAAGGGCCGGGGCGAACACAGAGAAGGCTCTCTTCCTGGTGCTCGTGAGGCGAGCCTCCCTAGCCGATGGAGTAACAAGAGAGCCCCTCCGGTCCGCCCTGGTGGGACGGGCAGACATTCTTAGGGTGACGCGGTCTCTTATGTAAATGAAACACAGCTGGATTAACGAAACATACTGGATCTTGCCTTTCAACCTAAAGAACGTTGGGTACAGCATATTGTAAAACGACCATATACAATAAAATGCCAAATAGCTGATTGTTGTGGGAAAATAAGAGCCAATTGATTCTTATGGTTAGCTGCCAAACAACTTAAAAGAACCCCAAAGCCTTGTGATAACTTTAGTTTGACATTTGCTTAAAAGAGGTAGAGCCATGGAAGTTTCCAAAGACAGTTTAGTCTATAGCATTGGTTTCCAATGTGGGGCACATGCCTCACAGAAGGACTTCAATTCCCAGAAGCTAATCAGTGTTTTGGGGAATTGACTTAGGCTTCTGGGAATTGAAGTCCAAAAATCAAAGGTGGAGAAACACTGGTCTACATTCTTGGTGTTATGTCTGACAAGATATGGCCTTTCTTGGTTTAGAAGGGTCTCTGGTTTAAAAAGGGACATGAAAGACCCTTGCTGAAGATTCCAGTGTCAATCTGCATAGGTCAAGTTTTTCCCAATCAAGCATCCTGTATAGAAGATCATATTTATGCGGGACACAATTCCCATCAGTCCCATTAAGTAGGGCACATTGCTGGGGTAAAGGGATTTGTGTCAAAAATAGTGAGAGGGTACCATGTTAGGGAAGGATTTCAGTAGAACATATTGGTCTAGGTAGACAGTAGAAAATATGCACTACTACCCCCAAAAGCACTACCTCAATTAGTACTGATTTGTTATAGCACATGGGCTCAGGTGGCCATTTTAAGGTGTTCAGAAGGGTTTGGATAAAAAGACTTTGAAGTATATGGGTTAAAAATTAATCTTCCCTGATTGGATTTGTACACAATGAGTTGCCATAGTGGTTGTAGTAGGCACTATCTGGATGCAGTTATGGCTGATGCCAAAGGAGAGAAGACATAAGATTAAAATGAGACCGTTTAGCGCTGATTCGATTAATGCTGCATTGCTTTGTATTGTACCCTAAGTGCTAAGCAAGATATTACTACATGATCTTCAAATGTGTGGAGAGATACCAGATCAGATGTATTTATGAAGTTTTGGGATGACTAGCTACTGGTCACCCGCAGAGTATTCATTCCAGCAATTCTGCATTTTCTCCTTCTTTGTTTAGAATCATAATTCTTAACATGGAAGGAGGAATTGAGAGTAATGAACACTATCCATCTAGTATGAAAGAAGAAAGACCATGACAACAGAATCACTCACCCTCAAAGACTAGTATGTACCCTAAATATTTCAACCACTGAGTTACTATGGGGAGGCCAGGCTGTGGTCATCATGCACTCTATATCCTCTTATAGCCAATCAGTTATATGCAGCTTCAGGCCAAAGGTGTCATTGTTAACTAGGATTCATATTCTAAAGTTTTACTGTTCTTTTCTTTTCTCTTTTTTTAACCTTCCTATTCACTTTACTAAATTTAGTAAATTTTACAATAGCAGAATTGAGAGAAAGAGAGGAGAGATTCTGCATGAATGCCTACATTCTTTCTCAGTGGGCTTTGAGAAGTTAGGACCCCTCCCATCTTTTTCTTGTTTATTTTTAAACTTGCTGGAGTAATTATACAATAATAATTGCTTGCTGACCTTTGTAATAATGACAGGAAGGGGTTTTGGTGCAGAAATAGAATCCTCCTCCTCCTCTCTCTGAGAATTTAAGACTTCCTGCAGTCCTGAAACTGTGGCACTTTGTAGCCCCATCCTAAGTCATAGCCACTTCCTTTTCCCCATTTCTGGGAAAATTCCAAAGAAATCCAGAAAAATACAAATGGTATCGTGAAGTCATACAAGGATTGGGTAGGTCTGTGCTTTTATTGCAGCATGGAATGAGCTAGGTGGGTCATTATAACCTTACTATACAACTCTAATAAGCAATCTGATTTTATATAAAACAGCATTCTAATTTCCTACTAATTTTGTTTTCAAACAAAATACCTGTATAGCAATTTCACTGCTGGATCAGGAGAACACTTGTTTTTTTTCTTCTATTGTGGTGGATTCCAGATAGTTGACAGGAAGGTAAAAATGCAAACTAACTCGTGAAAAACCATTTGTGGTGGGAAGGGGTCGGTTAGTAGAAAACAATCATTTACTGGTATGTGTTTCTGGGTTTTATTTATTTTTCCCAGCTGCTCTCAATGACTTCAAGAGTTCCTTTTCCTTGCTTATTTCCTTTCTTATGTTTTTATGTCTCCAGGCAACCCTCCAGGCCTCTAGATCTCTGGAATTTTCTCCCTTTTTCTTTAATGCACCTGTATTCATTCCAATTTCATTCTTGCTTTTTTGTTTTGTTTTTATTACCTCCAGTTCTTCCAATTTATTAGGGTCTTTCTGTTCTGACTGCCATCCTAATTTATCATGTGTCCTTCCCCTTACACTGCCTTCCTCTGCTCTTTGTGCATAAACAGAGGGATTACTTTAATAAATATCCACTGGAAGTCAAAGGAAGAATCAGCCTCATAAGTTTCCTGGAAATGATCAAAAACATGTACAATTGAAACTACCTCTTTGGCTGGCTACCTTAATTTTGCTTTTAGACATAAGCCCTGAATATACATATGAGGAGGAAAGCCCCTGTTAACACAACAAAACTTTATTTTGTTTCAATGCATATTTCCCCTTCTTTTCCTTAGTCCTTTTCCTAACATGTCAAAAGGGAATAGTTTTCCTGGTGTTTCATCAATACTCCATTCTCAGTGTGGATATTTTTAAAGGAGAGAGTCTCATGTATACAGAAGTTTTGCACACTAGGAATTGAGGTCAACTGAGTTGAAGGCCCAATAAGCAATTCAACACTATGTCTATGCAAAGAAACAACTGGAAAAAAGTAACTTGAATCTGGTGTTTGAAGCCTTTTACTTTGGTATTGATTTTTGTGGACTGCAGCTTCCTTCATTAGATGGCATCTGATTAAACACATTGCATGCCACAACAAAGTGTGCCAAATAAAATTCACCAGATGTCATAACACTTTTTGTGGTTTTCCTGCTGCTAGGTAATAGGTCTCTCTGCCTCAAAAGAATTCCGAATGAGACTCAGTGCCCTCAGCTAGTAAGGGTGACTTTGACAGCCTAACAGGAATCAGGTCATCTTCATTTCAAACAGTTTTTCTTTCCATGGTAAGAACACAGGGAATTTTTATGATGAGACTGACAATTCTCTGGTTAATTCAGTACTTTCAAATCTGATCGGCATTGGCTTTCTGATTTCAGGTAGGATTCTTTCCTAGACCTATAGGTGATGGAGGCTTAAACAGGGAGTTTCTGTGGGCACCAGAACCTTTGGCACAGAACACAACCTTCAAGACAGAACCAATAGTACCTCTCACATGCTAGTTATATAGCATCACTGGAAACTGATAAGTTACCCAACAAATCAGCAGTTTCAGACCCAGGTACTGCATGACAGTTTGAGTGCCTGTCTCTGTCCCAGCTCCTGCCAACCAAGCAGTTCGAAAGCAAAAAATTGCTAGTAGATAAATAGGGATCACTTTAGTGGGAAAAGATCTTGGGGACATGAAAGGAGTCTCATTCGGGCATCCCCTGAGTGGAGTTTCTCCAGCAAAAATCCATTCAATCCAGAATAATTTTTGACACCAAATTATTATTACATGATGTAAAAATAAGGTTCATTTTCATGCTTGGTTTGCCATTGAGCCTCTAGACCAGTGGTTCCCAACTTTTTCAAGTCGGAGGCGTGGTCATGCCCTCTCAGTCAACTTTCAGGGCCAGGTGGCCATTTTGCCCTGCCTGCACGATGGGGGTGGCCATTTTGTCCCAACAGCTTCAAAGAGGTGGGCATTTTGTTTCTCAAATGCCCTTGGAGGAGTGGGAAGCCACATGAAATGGCACTGTGGGCTGGATCTGACCCATGGGCCTTAGGTTGAGAACCCCTGCTCTAGACTTTTACCTTTATCCATTAGGCTGTCCTGAATAGTCAAAAACCCCTGTGATGCATCTTTGTGAAACCTCATCCAACTTCAGGTACCATCTTGATTACAATTCTTTGTAATCAAGTGTGACTCAGATTTTCATCAAAAAGGAATAGTTGCTTTCCAATTTATCTTCCAATTATTGAGAACAAACCAAGTCTCAGGTTGCAAGCCCTGCTGATGATTACATTATTTGTATTTTATTTTTAAAATTGTAAATAAAAATATAATCTGAGGTGGTACAGTATGATCTTCCCTGAGTCTGCAACATTCATACAGCACTCCTAACACTGTGCATGTTAAGAATCACTGATGTATGAATGTACTAGAGGTAACAATCCCAGGAGGTGGTTAACTATTGCAGGGTCACTGAGCATTATTTGTTAAGGCAAACCTTTGAACTTCTGTATTTCAAGGCAAGTTTTGATACCCAAGTGAGGCCATATCATTGTAAATGGCAGTTTGATATGCATTTGTGCACTGATTTAATTAAATTCAGCTGGAAACTCTTTTAGTTAATTTGATACAAGTCTCTCATCACCCAGGGTGATTTGCCCATTAGTTTTTATTGTTTTTTTTTAAATCTGTTACTTTGCTACAACCAAAATCCTGCAGCACTCTACAAAATATAGAAATGAAATGTTTTCTTCCCTACCAGCTTTATTCTCTCGCAAGAGATTGTCCAGAATGTCAAGTGCCCCATTGCACAGTGGTTTACTGTACTGCAGTCAAAAGTCTGTTCATCATCTGAGCTAGATCCTGAAGGGCTCATGGTGCGGGTGCATTTACAATACCATTTTGCACATGTGCAGTCACGTCTGACTTCTGCTTCTGGTGGGAGGAACCACGTGACTGGCTCATTCAACCATGTGACCAGCCTGCAGCCTGAAAAGTTTGGCCACCCTTGCTCTAAGCATTATAGGGAAGTATATAAGTATAATTGCTGTTGTTACACTAGTGATGAATCAGACCAACACCAAGGGGTAGAGTATTTCCTAGTCTGTTATTTTTGTTATTTTCTCTCTCCCCTCTTAAAAAAACCCATTTCCTTCCTCTTCCTCCCTAACCATTAGCCTTCAGGGGAAGGTCTGGTTGCTTGCAAAGAGCTTTTAAATTCAGCTTGGAATTTTGTTTATATTCCATAGCACTTTTAAAAAGTTATATTTTATTCATCCCAAGTTAGTTTAAAATTAACACATTGCTAACACTGTACTGTCAATACTGTAGTTCTTAATCATTGTTCATTATTATTTTTAAAGTTCTCCCAAATCACCCCCCAAAACAATATGTTGGCTATAATTATCACTCACAAAAAAAATTCTCCAGTTGCTTCATTTTTTT
The DNA here is from genome assembly GCA_030440675.1 of Furcifer pardalis. Classification (NCBI taxonomy): domain Eukaryota; kingdom Metazoa; phylum Chordata; class Lepidosauria; order Squamata; family Chamaeleonidae; genus Furcifer; species Furcifer pardalis. The sequence goes on from CP126891.1 coordinate 78,631,665, forward strand.
TTAAGAAAAAGAAGCCATGCTCATTGTTACCCCCCAAAACCATGTTACAGGTAATGTGGTGACTTGCACCATGATATGTCCAAACTCTGTTTTTGAAATTATGCCAAGGACCATATGAAATTGGATTGAAGATCAACTGAATATTGGCCAGTTCTGCTCTCACAGCCCACAGGTTGCTCAGTCTGGCTCTAAAGACTACCCCATTTATGTGTAATGTGTGAATAAGTAATATACAGCATGTGGATAGGGGCACACTATGATCTATTATTTTAATTTCAAGACATTATTTAAGCTTGGATCTAATCATGTATTAGTTTCAGAAGTGATTCTGAAGACCAACAAATGCTTAAAATGATATTTACTCCCAAACAGATTTGTCTTGAGGAAGTTCTCTTACCTGGAAAAGAATAGTGTGCTTTTCTATAAGTGTGTCTGCTTAAGAGGACACATTTCTATTGTTTGTTACTGCAGATTGAAAGCAAAAAGTGAATTGAACAGGGACAAATGAAGAATAAGTCAAATAAAAGGGACTCAAATGCCTAAACCAGGGGTTCCCAAACTTTCCACACCATAGGCCAGATGACGCCCTCAGACAGCTGAGTGGGCCATAGTCTGGCCCATGGTGTGGAAAGTGTGGTGTGGAAACACATTTACAACAGCTGCAGGTACATTTATGGCAGTGTTTATGGCAGCTGCCAACATGTTTATGTATGCACGGGCACGTTTTATGGCTGTCGTAAACACATCCACTTACACTTTCGGTAACGGCAAGGGTGGTGGTGGGCCACATGAAATGTTGCCGTGGTCCGGGTCTGGCCCATGGGTCAGAGCAAAGGTGAACATATTCTTGTGGTATGAAGTACAGATGTTACTGTTGCCCTTGTGCAATAGTCATAAAGAATGGAAATAGCTGCTATGTAATATGTTTTTAAGTCAGGAGTTCTCAGCCTTTTAAAGACGGGGGCCGGGTCACGGTCTCTCAGACAGCTTTGGGGGCCAGATGGCCATTTTGCCTTTCCTCTACCACATGACACTTCTTGGTGTGGTGGAGGCAGCCCATGGCCACATGAAATGGTCCCATGGGCTGCAGGTTGAGAATCCCTGTTTTAACAACCACCTTGGATTGGTAGGAAATATTGCAGTTTTCTTTGCAACAATAAGCAAATTGCATTTTCTTTGACATGTTTTTGGCACATCAGATGTCAATAGTGCAATCAGTAGAGAGGAACAGATTGTTTTGATTCTGTCTCAGAGTGAATGCTATTCAACCCATTGTTTTAGAAATCCAACATTGTTATAAAATCTCAAACACAATATTTGAAAGCTTTTGGACCTGTTTTCTTTCAAAACAAAGATGGACTGTTGGTTGTGAAGAGAGGATGGTTGCATTCACATTGAAATCATATGTCTTGTATTAAACAGTCTCTTTGAATGAACCACCTGGATGTGATCAAAAGATTAAATGCTTACGAGGGAGGCAAGGAAAAAGTTGCTAGTACAATAATAGCTCTGAAATCACATAATTGATATTTATATTTCATTAACATTGTTGGTTATAATTTCACATATTTATAATAATTTCCCACATCCTTCAGCTTCCCCTTTCAACCATACAGTCATATTTCCTGATCATTTTACTAATTTAGTAATTACTCTTTTAGAGGTACATATACTTGGTGCTCCACTACCCCATAAAAAAAACAACCACAGGATTTGCTCTGCTTATAAAATAGGTGAATTTGATTTATTTTTTACTAGCTGTATGACACAAAAACTAGAGGAACTTATCCAATATTCATATGATACTTTTTGCTATTAACCTTGCAAACTATTGGTAAATAGGTAAGTTATTTTTAGGATCAGATCAACTGCCAGATTTATTAAAGATGAGTTATTCCTTATGTAAAAAAATCCATCTGGAATAAGATCTGGATTGTCAGGGGCTTCATTAAAAACTCTGGGCAGATGACAGCAGATTGAAGGTACTTTTTTCCAACAAAAGTTGTGGATTCTATCAATTCTTGGGTGCTTTCTGTTTTTTCGAGTTCTTGACATAATCCTTATTTTTTATTTCTTTGGAAATCTTTCTCTGAAGTCAGACTTTGGCTTGGGTTTTGCTCCTCCAGCACATAGTTCTGGAGCAATGGGGTTGCTCACATCTGAGCTTGCCTACTGACATGGGCCTCCTTCAACAGTGCCACTGCCATGGTCAGATTTCTGACAGCTGATCATTACCCAAGGTGTACTACAGGATTGATAGAACTTCTGTGAAAATATCAGAAGCCTGCGTTCATCACAGCTGACATTTATTGCAACATAGATTCAAACTCAATGAAATCAGACAACCATTTGCAATCTTTTCAAAATTCATCTGGCTACCAAGGTAAAAAACTCATTTAAATTTTGCTATAATTCCAAGCAACATCAGTTTGCTTATTTCTAACAGCTTTATATATCTACACGGCTTCTATGTTTCATAGAATAATAGAATAATTTAGTTGGTAGGGGCCTACGAGGCAATCGAGTTGAACACTTTGCTCAGTACAGGAATCCAAAGCAGATCTGATGGATGGTTGTTCAAATTTATCTTGAATGCCTCCAGGGCTGGAGTGCTCCCCACCTCCCAAAGTAATTGATTCCATTGAGACATTTTTCCTGATATTCAGCCTACATTTTGTTTTTCTGTAGTTATGTGCCTTGCACTCTAGGATGACTGAGAACAGATCACAAGCATAAATCTTTCATATCCAAAGGAAATGTCCAAAATTCTTACAGCCATGAAATAACTGGAGGTACATATACTTATAATTAGGAGAACTAAACTTAAGTTGCAGGCAAGTACTTCAGTCATAATTTCAAAATATATAAGCATGAAAAGCACAAAAATATTTTTAACAACTTCTGGGATCTACCGACCTGCTATAAAATATCAGGACCAGGAACTTAGTTATATAGGTACATAAACAGCATAATAAAATACTAAAAGGAACATTTAACTCACATTCCAAAATTGTAAGGGTTTTTAGCCCAAAAGGGCACTATTAAAAAGCAGAGTACATTTGTAAAGTACATTTACTTTAAAAGTCAAAGGCACTTGTTAGAAAAATTTAATTCTTAAAAGTAAAAATGTATGAATGAAAAATCATTTGTTAAAAAAAAATAGCTACAAAACCTTAAACATATTTTTAAAAAAACCATGCAGAAAAAATCATTGTTTCAATAGGTCATCTAGCCACACAAGTTAAGATCTGTGGGGCAAAATCCATCTTCCCCATTTGCATAGTTGGCTTCTGAAAATGCTGCTATATAGGGCTTGAGATCCACAACAGATGCCATAGTCAGAATAATAATAATAAAAGAATCATATGGAGAGCCTCTATGCTGTTGTTCTGGTTAGAGGAAGAAGAAATGCCATTAGCAAAACAATAGAAGCAAGAATGGACAAGAAGAAGGAACAGAGGCTTACCTCAGAAGCCAGAGGTGGGGAAATAACCTTTACCAATGACATCAGTCATAAAAGACAATCATGTAAGGCCAGGAGTTCCCAACCTTTTCAAGCCAGGGGCCAGCTCATGCTCTTTCAGTTAGCTTTGAGGGCTGGATGGCTATTTCCCACTGCCTGCATGATGGAGGTCGCCATTTTGTCCCAACAGCTTCAAATGAGTTGGCCATTTCGTTTCTTGAATGCCCTTGAAGGGGTGGGCCAGATCTGGCCCACAGGCCTTAGGTTGGGAACCCTGTGTTAGGCTGTGAAACCCCTTCTACTGATACCCAGTGTTAACACATGCAAGATTGCTATTTTCCCAACAAAAATCCATAAGATTTAGTAACAGCTGAATCTTCAAGCATTAATACCATGATTTTAGAGACTGAGGAGTCTGTTTTACAAAACTTAAATCATTAGGATTTCCCCTTCCTCCATTTCCATCCTCATCACCTTCCACATCACCTACCTCTTGTTCAAGGCCAATGTATACAGCAAAAAGTCTATTATTATAATAGCTGTGTAGGCTTCTTCTGCCATCCAGGATGCTGGAAGGTCGCCAGTTTTAAGCTGTTCTCCTTTTCTGTTTCTTAGTTGCCTGTTCAGAACCTCACCTAGCTCTGTTCACATAGCAGAGTATAAATTCCAGGCTGAAGAAACATGGCAGTGGATAGTAGCATATTTCAATATAATTCTGTAGAACTGAATGACTCCAGTTTCAGTAGAACTTCCCCAGATTGTCTATGGACCACCAGGAGGTGTTCACTATATCAACTGATTAGGACACTAGGACTTTTTAAGTCATTTAGGATTTTATAAGTCATAGGATTTTTGGTTATCCTGGAAATACAACAGAGTAAAGTTGCAAACAAAATGTCACATGTTTCCTGAAATTAGTCCAGGTCAATTTTCTGTCCACAGCATTTTGCAAGAAGCAACGTTTCTGAATTATTTTAGGCCCCATTCTGAAATGGTTCAAGTGGGATCTGGATGCAGAACCAGAGGCTGGGAGTTTGATTCCCTACTGTACTTTCCAAGAGAAGAGCCAGCCTGTGTAGTAATGGACAAGCCGCACAGTTCCAGGGCATCCACAGAAGAAGGGAGTGGTAAACCACTTCTCTGTATTACGTACCTAGAAAACCAGTGGTGGGCTGCTACAAGTTTGGACCGGTTTGGCTGAACCGATAGCGGAAATCTGGAGGAGTTTGCCGGGGGGGGGGGGTAGTAAACCCCCGGGTGACCAGTTAGGTCATTTCTCTGGCCGCCCTCCGGCTTCCTTTTCTGGGCAGCCCAAAATGGCTGCTCAGAAGTGTGTATGCATCAAAGCACAATTTGATCTGTGTACACTGAAAAATAGAAGTGCGCATGCGTCAAATGGTATTTTGATGTATGCGCACTTCCGAGCAGCCATTTTGGGCTGCCCGGAAAGGGTGCAGTGGCGTCATTGCAGCAGCGGCGGTGGCGGTGGCGGTGGCAATCTTTCCTTCACCGCTGACTGCCAATGCTGCTCCCATGGCGGCACCGACGGGTCTGGCTAGGCCAGGCTAGGTCACGCCACCACGCCACTGTGCCACTGCCACCTACCTGCCGCTGCTCCCCGAGTCCCTGACCCCAGCAAAGGTAAGGAACTTTACTAGGGTTTGTTTACTTTGTGTTCTGGGTGGGAGGGTATTTTATGTAGTGTGTTTTTATTTTATTTTTATGTATAGTGATTCTTTATTTTTATTTTATTCTATTTTTTTTTTACTTTGGCTCTGCCCATGATGTCATGACGTTGGCTCCACTCATGACGTCATGACATTATGACATTGGCTCCGTCCATGACGTTGGCCCCGCTCACAGTGTGGTAGTAAAATTTTTGGCAGCCCACCACTGTAGAAAACCCTGGAAAGGGTCAGCATAAGTGAAGGCATACAATTATTATTAAGTTAGATGTATAGAAAACAATTGCGAAGCACTTGCTGTAATTTAAGGTTTTGGTTCTAATTAAAGTTTAAAATATTTAGTGCTGGGATATCTGAAAGGCTACCTGAATTCAAATGAACTTAATTAAGTTTTTAAGCTTTTTAAAGTTTTTAATTTTTTACGTGTTTTTAAAATTGTTGGAAATCGCCCTGGGTCCCTTCGGGGAGGAGGGCGATAAACAAATGTAAATAAATAAAAAAATAAAAAAATAAATTGTTCATAGCTTGCAGTCCTTATCAGAGATTCTTATTTTCTACTACTAGTATAAGGTAGAATTATGTGACAAGTCCTTTTTCTGTGGCAATATTATGGTTATATACTTCTGTTTCTAGACACATTAGATTACCCCTTCAGAAGCAAGATATTACATATATTCTTGTTCTGTTCAATTTTTAATAAAGAACTGAATGTGGTTTTCTTTGTTGTTCAGTTTGTTTGCATCTGTTTTACTTACTACTATGAGGGACTTATAACCAGTGGTGGGCTCCAATTTTTTTTACTACCACACTGTGGGTGTGGCATGGTGGGCGTGGCCAGGGGCAAGCCCTGTGTTGCACCCAAATTAGGACTACTTTATTTCAAAACCTGGATGGACGGGGCCAGCCAGAATTTCTGCTAACGGTTCTGATGAACTGGTGCGAACCTGCTGATGTCCACCATTGCTTATAGCCCAACAAGTAAATAGCTAACTGAGTAACTAACTGAATGTGTAGTTAGTTTAAAATGCAAACATAGTGCATCCATGGGGAGTGGGAAAAACTGTGACCAGGGCACCTGTTTACCCATTTTGGTCTGCTAGCCAGGCATCAAATGTGGATGGACTAGTTTAAGGCCTTTGGCCTTCTTATGGTTCTTTCTCCTCTAACAAGTCTTATACAGCCCTTCAAATAGAAGAGCATACCCTAAAGCAGGGTAGGATGTCCCAGGTGTTCTTGGACTTCATTCTCCAGAAGCCCTGATCAGAAGGTGTGCTTAATTGGGCTTCTGGTAATTGAAGGCACCAAGGTTGGACACCCTTGCCATACAGCCTTTCAAACGGATGACTGTCCTAAGGTAAAGGTAAAGGTTTCCCTTGCTCGAAAGCCAGTCGTATCCGACTCTAGGGGTCAGTGCTCATCTCTGTTTCTAAGCTGAAGAGCCAGCGCTGTCTGCTTCTGCAGACGTTTCCATGGTCATGTGGCAGGCATGACTAGACACCGGAGCGCATGGAACGCTGTTACCTTCCCACCGAAGTGGTTCCTATTTATCTACTTGCAATTTCTTGCTTTCGAACTGCTAGGTTGGCAGGAGCTGGGACAGAAACGGGAGCTCATTCTGTCCTGCAATACTCGGGAATCGAACTGCTGACCTTCCGCCTCCCAGTCAGAAGCTTAGTGACTTGAGCCACTGCAGTCCCTGACTGTCCTAAACATGCCACCAATGTTAGATTGACCAGATGCAGTGGTGGGCAGCAGCCGGTTCAGACCGGTTCTACCGAACCAGTACTAACAATCCCAGGTGGTCTCATGGGAGGGGGGTATTAACCCTCCCAGTAGACCACCTGGGGTGGTTACCTTTTTTTGGAGGCAACCGGTTTAGTCGCCTCTCCAGCCGCCCTTCATTGCAGCCCAAAATGGCTGCTGGCAAGTACACATGTGTCAAAACACCATTTGACACATGCACACTGAATACTAGAGGCATGCATGCGTCAAATGGTATTTTGACACATGCACACTTACCAGCAGCCATTATGGGTGAAGGGTGCAGCAGCTGGCTGTTGAGGTCCTCAGTGACCTCTTTGGAGGGGTGGTGGTGGTAGCGGCCTTCCCTCGAGTTGCCCCACACTGCGCTGCCCTGCCACCCTGCACCTCTCTACGGCTGCTCGTCCGTCGCTGCAGCTCGTTCGCTGACTGCTGATCGCTGACGCTGCTTCCTTACCACCGTCATGTTGTTGTGCTAGGCTACGGTGCACCGCCAGGCTGGGCCAGGCCATGCTGCCGGTCTAGGATGGGCCGAGCCACCGCACCGCTGCGGTTGCCGCCTGCCTGCTGCTCCCTGACCCTAGGGTAAGTGACTATGGTTTGTGTTTGGGGTGGGTGGATGGGTTGAGGTGGGTGGGTGTTTTATGTAGTATGCTTTTATGTGTATTTAATGTCTATGTTAATTTGTATTTTTATGTGTTTGTTATTTCTATGTAATGCCTATTTAATTTGTATTTTTATGTGTTTTTATTTCTATTTTTATGTGTACTGTATTTTTATTTTATTTTTTACTTTGGCTCCACTCACATCGTTGGCTCCACCCATGACATCATGACGTCGGGTCCACTCACAACGGCATGACATTGGCTGTTCCCATGGCATCAGCTTCGCCCACAGTGTGGTAGTAAAATGTTTGGCTGCCCACCACTGACCAGATGTACTGAATCACTGCATCAAAGAAGGGTTTTGCCAGTTGGAAACAGTTACCACATATCCGCATTGCTGAAGAAAGATTGGCACATAAATGTTTCCTCTTGTGTATGACTAAAAAGAATACAGAATGCCTGCTCTCTTTTGTGTTGGTTGATACAAAGTAAGTTGTAGTGACACAAAGAGTTCTTCCTTTGATCTATAAATGTGTATGTCCTCTTGACATACTTCAGGCAGCTGGATCTATGTGTCTGTTTAGAGCACAACAAATAATACTCCGTGTAAACATATTCTGAAGATCCTTTTGTACAAATAGTAATAGCAGCACCAGTTACACCAGTGGTGTTTGTAACAGAAAAAGTCTCCTTTTCTCTGCCTTTACCTTACTGGTTACATCATGTGAACACTGTTTGAAATATAATTAATACACACTGGTGATCTATCTAGTATTACTGGACTATTTTTTTTAGTAGTAGCATTTTAAAAGCAAGCCACAAAAGAAAAACCAAAAGCAAAAGTGAATGCAGGAAAATAAATAAAATCTAAAATGAAACTCTGTGATATAGGGAGAAAAAGTAAAGGCCTGTACTTATTAGTCATGCTCCCTATGGATTTATACTTCTCTCTCTGTCTCACTTTTAAATGTCTTTGTTGTCACAAGTGGAAATCAACTACTTGAACATTTCATCTAAGGATTTTAAAATACATATCTTGATATCTTTAAGTAGGTTAGCTGTGAACTAAAATAAAAAAACTGCATTATCTATAGAACTGCGACATTAAAAATATGGACTAGAGTTCAGATCTTGTAGGTCTGAGCTGCAGTCTTGTTACGAGTGCAGGGTAAAAAAGGAGCACAGATAAAAGAAATTGAGCAATGATTAAGAGAATGCATGGATCCTGAGACTGTAGTATTTTAAAAAGCAAAAAAAGAGGTGCTCATTTGATCAAAGAGGTTATGCTAGGCAAATGAAACTATCTCAAAGATTTCATTTTGACATTAAAACTCTGTAACCTCTAGAAATGAAAAATAATGAGGACTTGCCATTCAGGATATGAGAACTGGATTCTGCAAACATTTATTTAAAGAGGAAGAGAGAAAGAAAAAAAGAGATAGGGATGGGATATGGCGGTCATTTGGATTACAATGTTATATTATCTGGTTTGTAGGGGTACATATATACACTCACAGGATCCATGCTCATTGCTCATATATATAGGTTCCTTTTCAGAACAAAAATCTGGATTATAGAAAATGGCCTTTTTGACTTGTGGTAAGCAGTTTGAATGCAATTAAAATATCCCAAAGTGATGGCACAGTAGATCCTTGTCAGCTATCCAGCTATCACTTTGACAGTTCAGATATCTCTTTATGATTATATTATAAGAAAGATCATATTTTAAAAAAAACCAAAATTATTTTGAATCTATAGAAGAATAACTGCAAATAAAATGTTTTAGATAGGAATGTTTTGTTTGCTATGCTTTAATAAGGGCCCTTTTGTAATGTATCCATGAATGCCCTGCCCTCATCTGTGAAATTACCTGTTAAAAAAGAAATTGTAGAGCTCATCAAACAGCAAAGTAAGCTTGAGCTGCATTTGAAAAGTAGCTGAGAGCAGGTGGGAAAGATGACAAAATATAACTGGACTGTCAGAAGTGTGATGTGACATGTAGAAGCCATTTCAAAGCCCATGCTGTCTTGATTCAAAGATGTTTATGAAATGTCATCTGCTATCAACAAGAATGAATAACTGGTGATGATTTTTCTGTAAAATTATCTTGCTCTTCATCACACAATCTTATACATAAATACAATGAGATATATATGTAAATATGTGTTTATTTCATTTATTTGCCTTCCTTCTTAGTGACAATAGGCTGTAGTGATGCAAGGAGACAAAGTACTTCAGGAAGTTGTGAGAGCACAGCTAACAGTTCATGTGAAAAATCATGTTATATCTGAAATCACAGATCTGACCATCACAAATTCATGCACCTAAAATGACAGTTTCTTTAGTATGTATTTCATTCCATTCCTTTTTCTTCTAGTTCTGGGATGGAGACTTGCAAAACAGAGGACAAGGGAAAACTCAGATACAGTAATACCTCAGATAACATTAGTATCGAATAACACTAAAATTGCATAACATTAAGCAATCTGGGGGGAAGAATTGCATCGGATAACATTAAGATCCTATGGGATGCATTGGATAACAACCGCTAAAGCCTGTGTGGTTACAATGTATCTCTATGGATCCCATAGGATTTTAACATGCATCGGATAACACTAAAAATCGGATAACACCAAGACTTGTGGAACCAGGTTTTAACGTTATTCGAGGTTTTACTGTACATACATTAGTTTCTATACAATTGCATGTAGAAACTAAACATGAAACAATGTGTAAGAGATTAGATAAAGATCGCCCTTGCTCGAAAGCCAGTCATATCTGGCTCTAGGGTTCAGTGCTCATTTCTGTTTACAGCCAAAAATGCCAGTGCTGTCTGCATTTGCAGACATTTCCATGGACATGTGGCATGCATGCCAAGACACCAGAGCACACGGAATGCTGTTTACCTTCTCACCGAAGTGGTAACCTACTTGCAATTTCTTGCTTTTGAACTGCTAGGTTGGCAAGAGCTGAGACAGAGACAGGAGCTCATTCTGTTGTCTAGTACTCAGGTCTCGGCCTGCCAACCTTCCAGTCATCAAGCTCAGCATCTTAACCACTTAAAACAATTATAAAAAGGAAAAGAAAACAAGCAAAACCAATTTCAAACATTATTAAATGTTTACAATTCCTGCCCCTACAATTCCCAATATTATTATTATTATTTTAAGAAAGATTTTTACATGCCAGAGAGAGAGAAAAAAATAAGGTAGGGGAATAGCCCAGTCTGGAAGCAGTCATTATATATGCATGTGAGGATGATGGGATTGAAAGGAGGGTTTCTCCTGAAGATCTTAAAATCTGGAGAGTCACATAAGGAGTAATGCTGCCCTTCAGATAGCTAAAGTCAAAGATTAAAATGTCTGTTGAAAATTATTATTATTATTATTATTATTATTATTATTATTATTATTATTATTATTATTATTATTATTATTATTATTATTATTATTATTATTATTATATTTGAATTTCTATACTGCCCTACTTGGCAGAGCCAACTCAGGGCGGTTTACACACATGTATAGTCACAGTTACAACACATCAATAAATCAATAGTCAATATCAAATGAAAATAGTCAATAAATAGTCAATATCAGAATCATAGAACATCAGCACATAAACATCATTACAGTAAAAGTAATTCAATAAACAATAACAAAAATTTCAATAAACATCAATATCAAGCAGTAGTTAAAAAATTTCCATACAAAGAAACAAAACTAAGCAAAGCACCATGACAAGTAACGAGCCTCTCCGTCCACCGCACAGCGTCTCTTAAAGTCCCAGCAGGGGGGGATTCTGGGGGCAGATGGAACAAGTCCCAAGGCTGAACGCCACTGCAGCCACTTATCTCGGCCGCAGATGTTACTGTGCGGCGGCCACCTGCACAGCCAAGGAAGCGTTCACGGGAGAGAGCGGAGACGTCCATGGCTGCCTGCCGCCCGAGTCCCGCAGCTGTTGCTCCCTCGCGTCCGGTTGGGCGAGAGAGAGACCGGCGGCGGCGGCGGCGGCGGCGGTCTTTTGAAGCCGCCCGAGTCCCGCAGCTGTTGTTCCTTCGTGTCCGGCTGGCCGAGGAAGAGACCGGCGAAGGCGGCGGCGGCGGCGAAGATCTTTTGAAGCCGCCCGAGTCCCGCAGCTGTTCCCGCCCGGCAGGAGCAGCAGCAGGGCTCGACAATGTCGGCGTCTCTCTCGCCTGCCACAGGTGTTCCGAGCGACGGCAGAGGCGAGCTGACCTGGTCGGCGCGGGGATTTTAAAGTTCCCGCCGGACAGGAGCAGCAGCAGGGCTCGACGATGTCGGGCAACACAAGACCAGCAGTACTTAGAGATAAATGGAACACTTGCTTGCATTTTAAAAGCCTAGACTAGTGGTGCCCAAACTAAGGCCCAGGGCCCGGGTGCGGCCCTCAACACCAATTCATCCGCCCCACGAAGTCCTCATCGCTCCTGGAAGCGGAAGTAAAATGCACCTGTATGGGCACATTTTACTCCCGCTTCTAGGAGTGATGAGGGCTTCGCGGGCTGGATGAATTGGCATCGGAGGCCGCACCTGGCTCCTGGGCCTTAGTGACCAGCTTCCTGAACCACATGATCAGCCCACGGCCCAAAATGTTTGGGCACCCCTGGCCTATATAGTACAAATATATATTTTGTGCTTGGTCTTTGCCGGCGTCGGACGTGCGGAGGCCTACAGTGGCAGCTATTGAGGCCCATGGCAGTGGCGGGGTGAAGGCAACAGCGAAGGCAGCGGCAGCGGTGGCAGTGGTGGCGGCCTTGTGGCTGAGGGCCTGAGGCCCTCAGAGACAAGGTGGGGTGGCGGCTGAGGCTGTCACTTGAGTTGCCCCATGCCACCTTGTGCCCCATGCCCCCCATGCCCTGTGTCACCACCCGCCACCCACCACCACATGCCACGCACCATGCACTGCCATGCTGGAAGGAGGGGAAGAAAGCGCAGCTGGGCCCAGCATGATTGTGCCACCGGTCTCCATAGTCAGCCCAAGTGAGTGCCCTGCTACCTGCTCTCCAAGGTAAGTGACTCACCTTTGGGTGTGGGATGGTTGGGTGGGTGGAATGTGTATTTAATGTGTATTTTTATATGTATTTAATGTGTATATTTAAAGTGTATTTTTATGTGTTTTTATGTGTATTTAATGTGTATTTTTATGTGTTTTTTTGTATATTTAATTTGTATTTTTTTATGACTTTGGCTTCGCCCACAACATTGGTTCCTCCCACAGTGTGGTAGTAAATTTTTTGACTGACCATCACTGCTTGGCCCCCACTCCCATAAAATTGGGATGAGATGAATACTTGTTCTCAGCAATTTAAGTCTCCCTGTGGAGACTTTCCTCTGCACCAGTAGCACTTCCAAGCTTTCTACAAAAATAAAAATCTAGTTCCCTTCTTTCTTTTCCATTTTTGCCCATTATTCTGCTCTAAAACATGCCACATTTACACATTTTAATGTCTGTTTTGAGTGAATCCATGTGCAACTCAACATAGGAATTGTAATAATTTTTTATAGCTTGACATTCCTTTGCCAAAGAAATGAACATGAAAGTTTTTTTAAAAAGCCCACAAGATTCCTTGCATTATTTCATGGGCAGTGTCGGAGAATCTGATGCAGACATTATCCTGCAAAAAAAGGGGGGGGGAGAGAGAGAGGTATTGTTGTTTTTGCTTCTGGGAGTGAGAAGTTGCAATGTTCCTATCTCCGCTAAAGATCTGCTATACTGGGATGAGCTATGTGTAACCCTTCCAAATACTGTAACGAGTGATGGAATGAGTTGAGACCATGAAAGGTAAGTTGTAAATGAAGCTAGTAAAAACAGAGATTTCCAAGGAGGCCTTCAAGAGTACCCTCCCTCAGACAGAGCAGTTTAACTTGAGTTTTTATATATGCCAGTGTATCCCTTTGCTAGTTGACTTGTTTATTGTTTGTGGGTTAATAGGTGGTTAGGATTTAATTATTTGGTTTGCAGTTGATGGGGATTACTCACTAGTCTGGCCAGGTTATCCTGCTATGGTAATAGAGTTGAGTGCCAGTGACTCAACACCGGGTTCAGGCGGCGGTTAACTAACCTGGCCAACCCTGAGGACTAATGGCCTTGGTGCCAAAGACCACAGGGAAGGGTGATGGTCCCCAAGTGTATTAAATGCTGCAATGCAGAAGGCAGATGAAAGGCCACTGCATTATATTCTCAGGACAGTTTATGGCCGATTGCCATGCTGATAGCCTATACAGTACAGTAATTGGATTTGAATATGGCAGAAGAGGATTACTCTTTGTATGTGACTGCCTAGCTTTATGGACTGCCACTAAACCAGGCAGCTTAAAATATTATATATAATAGTACAAATAAATAATTTAAGATTTGTGTGTACATTATGGTCATCATACCAAGCCCACCGTAAATGAGCATCTGGTGAATAGTATCACATGGGCAGCTGCTTCTCTGTTTGTTCTTTTTACTCTTTCACCCAGTCATTTCCAGCAGAGCATACTGCAGACATGAAGGGTACTCACCAAAGCAGGAGTTCTCAACCTATGGTACATGGGCTGGAGCTGGCCTGTGGTACCATTTCATGTGGTCCATGCCACTGCTACCTCCACTGGAAGTGGATGCATTTACGAAAGCCATAAATGTACCTGTGGCTGTCATAAACGCAGTTGTCACTCCTCCTGGTTTCAGGACTCTCAATCTACTCCTCCATCTGAAGAAAAACACCACTTTCCAGAGCAGCTCCCTCTTCACATGGATGCTTTTGTTGTGATTTCCCTTGCCATGGAGGTGCAGCCTCCATAGTCAAGAGCAGGAATCCTGCCCCCCCCCAACTTACTAAAGAGAGAATTTGGGGAGGGGAACCACAAGGCCTTCAGCAGCTCACAGATCCACTATGGAGCTGGAGATTTTTGCTCCCCAGTAGGAGGACAAGTTCAGAAGTGGCGGCAGCAGCTGTGTGGTGTCCCTACTGGCAACCGAGAGTGAGCGGGGCTCAGACGGGGACTGTACCACCCTCAGCCTGGCCAGTGGGGGCAGGAGGTCCCCCAAGCAGGGCTTGGAGCCCTTGCATTCTCCTGGAAGTTCAGTGGGCAGGGAGCACTGACAGCCCCCCCCCTCTGGCAAGCCTTACATGCACCATCCGAATCCCCCTTACATTGCCTTGATCACCATTGCAATCTGGGACTCGGCTGGGGGGGGTGCATGACTTTGTCCTATATCAATGAGCACCTTATGGGCCACTTCCCCTTCTTCCATGGCACCTACATGGGCTGGTGCAACTCCGTGTGCCACAATCTCTCGCTCAATGACTGCTTCATCACTTTTATGACAGCCGTAGGCACATTTATGGTTGTCACATTTATGCTGACCTCCCATCCCTGCCGGCCCCACTGGTCAGACTGAGGGTGGTCCAGTCCCCATCTGAGCCCAGCTCACTCTCAGTCACCAGCGGGGACACTGCATTGCTGCTGCTACCATCACTGTGCTTGTCCTCGTACTGGAGAGTGAAACTCTCCTGCTTCATAGTGGATCTGCTGAAGGCCTTGTGGTTCATCTCCCCAAATCCTCTCCTCTTTAATAAGTTGAGGATGATGGGTAGTGGCGAGATTCCTACACTTGACTATGGAGACTGCAACCTCCATGGTGAGGGAAATTGCAGCAAAAGCATCTGCATGAGGAGGGAACGACGCCAGAAAGTGGTGTTTTTCTTCAGAGGGCAGAATAGATGGAGGGAAGTGACAGGTGAGTTGTGGTTGACCCCTGAAATGAAGTCAGGCACAGGGTTTCTATCACATGATAGGGTTTCTGTCACACAACGAGGATTCCTGTCACACAGTCAGGGTTTCTGTCACACAACCAGGGTTTCTGTCACATGCACCACCCCTCATAACCAGGTTTGTACAACAAATTGGTGCCGGGGGGGGGGGGACACTGAATTCCTTTGGGAAAGTGGCTTTTCCCACTCTAACGTGCAAACAAAAAAACGGCATTCTTTCCCCATCTACGACAACCGTAAATGCACCCACAGCTGTCATAACAGCCACAGACATGTTTTATGGCAGCATTTATGGTGGGGGTAGAGTTGCCATATGTCCCGATTGCCCTGGGTTGAAGCAGTCCTGGCTGATTCAAGAAAAAAAAAATGTAAACATCCTGGAAACAAAGGGTTAATTTCATTCATAGAGTTGCTATTGCTAGAGAGGGAGGACAGAAAGTGAAGAGTTGTCCTTTGCAAAATAAGTCCCTTCCTGTCTCCTGCTTTTCTCCTTCTGGGCTGCATTGCCGTTCCAGGCCCCTCCTTAGAACTTTATTCCAAGGGATCCTCGTGTGGGGTTTGAGAGTGAGTCTATTTCAATGGGTGTGTGGGTGTGTGGATGAAGGGGAGGTGACCTCAGGGGGAGGAAGGGTGGTTTAAAGGGTGGCCCAAGAAATTTTAAAAAGGTAAATGTCACCCTTGCTCAAAAGCCAGTCATATCCAACTCTAGAGTTCATTGCTCATCTCTGCTTCATACCTAAAGAGCCAGTGTTGTCTGCGTCTGCAGATGTTTCCATGGCCATGTGGTAGGCTTGACTAGACACCAGAGTGCATGGAATGCTGTTTACCTTTCCACCAAAGTGGTCCCTATTTATCTACAGTACTTGAAATTTCTTGCTTTCAAGCTGCTAGGTTGGCAGGAGCTGGCGCAGAGATGGGAAAAGAAATTTAAAAAAGAACCATCAAGAATAATCTTTTGGAAGAAGAATCATATGGGAAACAACCTCTTGACTGCAGCTTTTTTTAAACTGATGGTGGCTGCCCGCCTTGGATGGAGATTCTGTGGGGTCTTAGAGCTGCGGTCTCCATGACACATGCACAGTTTGAAGAATGCAATGATGTCATATGGCTGTCCAGGTTTGGTGGGAGAGACTTATGGCAACCCTAGTTGGAAGAACCACCAGTCCAGCCTGCTCAGCAGTCTGAGGAGGCGTGGTCTGGCCCACAGCTTGAAAAGGTTGAGAGCCCCTTCCCTAAAGTCATTGCACTTGTCAAGGTTATGTTGACACAACAATGCCAACTCAATGGGGGAATTTTCAAGCTATGACAATTCTCACCTCCAGTGCAAGAAGAAGATAAAGAGTTCTTTTAATGAACTTATCAGTGATTCCAAAACTTACACAGAAATTCCCTTTGCAAAACTAGTGGCCTTTCTCTTTAAGAGGAAAAACAGATGGTACCACTTATCCTTCAAAAAAACACAAACAGAAGTCCTATGGATTCTGAAAAGATCATGCTGCAGGGAGGAACAGGTATTAGTGTAGATCCCTGAGCCAAACAAACACACAGCCATGTCAGCCTTTCTTTGTACAAATTGCTGCATACAAAAAGCATGCAACTTAAAGGCAAGCAAAGTAAGACCACCTCCTTTTAAAACTGTACTGGTGTAACTTAGTCAAACATCTCCATAGCTCCTTTTAGAACAGGAGAGGGTTAGGAAAATGACTTTCTAGATGCTATATGAAAAAAATAAGTATTTGCTGAAGTACATAGGCAGCTGCCCAGTGGCGTAGGGTGGGTTTCAGCTGCCCAGGGCCCAGGCCAAACTCAACCCCCTAGGCTCGTGTTCCCCCCTCAAAACGAAATGAAAATCCTACCTCGGTGGGGACCAGGGGGCACTTTTTCCTCCTCCTCCGCCTTCGTCATCCTTTTCTTCAGGCTTCCTCTTATGGCCAGCTCGTGGTGCCAGACAGTGCTGCACAGGGCCCAGTGCCGCCCTTGGTCCCAGGTCGAGACCCAGGGGCTGAAGCAGCACGGTGGAAGCCCAGCAAAGAGCCTGCCATCAGCATCCCAGGCGCACAACAACCCCATCTCCGAGTCCGGCGGCGGCGGCGGCGGTGGGTCCTTGGCCCGGCTGACAATGGTCTGGCTGTGGATGTTGGGCCACAACAACCACTGGCCTCGCTTCCTGCCCTCCTGGGTGCCATTGCTGCTGAAGGTGGAGCTGCCGCTGCTGGGCCTGGAGATGGGGCTGCATAGCCTGAGATGCCGACCACGGGCTCTTTGCTGGGCTTCCACTGAGCCTCTGGGTCTCAACCCGGGACCAAGGGTGGCCCTGGGCCCTGCACAACACCGCCCGGTACCACGAGCTGGCTGTAAGAGGAAGCCTGAAAAAGAGGATGATGAAGGTGGCGGAGGAGGGAAAAGCACCCCCTGGTCCCCATTGCGCCATTGTGCCCGCATCCTCCTGGTGCCCTCCAGCTGGAGCAGGGCCCAGGGCACCGGCGATGGCGATGGCGATGGTGATGGCGATGGCATAGGGTCCTGGTACCCATCCCATGGCAGACTCCCCTCCTCGGCCACCAGGAAGTCTGGGGCATTGCTGCCCACACCCCCTGCAAATTGCCGCCCTGGCCAGGCCGCCCCCTCAGCCTCCCATTGTTACGGCAGTGCAGCTGCCTTGTGCTGAGTACTTCACCATTGGTTTGTGCAGCTCAGTATTGACCACACTGATGGGGAGTAGCTCACCAGGCATTGACCCTCCTACAAAATGCCAGGGACTGGTACTGTGTCCAACTGGATGCCAAAAAGTATGCTCTTTTTATTGCTCAGGGAAAAAAGACACATCCAAAAGTTTTTCCTATGTAAAAGAAATCTTTCCACTACATGCTGTGGGGATCTACTTTGTTTCTGGGATTAGATTCATGTATGTATCATCAGGATAATAATACACTACACCAGGGGTTCTCAACCTTTCAAGCTGAGGGCCGGGTCACGTTCCCTCAGACAGCTTTAGGGGCCAGACGGCCATTTTGCCCTGCCTGCCACACATGGCACTTCCGGGTGTGGCGGAGGTGGTGGTGGGCCACATGAAATGGTGTCATGGGCTGCATCCAACCCCCGGTCCATAGGTTGAGAACCCCTGCATGACACTATTCATAACACTGCTTCTGTTACAGCTCAAATAAAGCACACATCATATATGTGAAAATTAGAATGCCATGGGTTTTAGTCTTTCCCCACTAGCAATTTACACTGATATTGCAACAGTAATGTGGAGATGATTAGGATGCAAACATCCTAGGGCTTAGTTTCATGTATTCATTTGTCTGTTAAATAAAGATTTTTTTTTCTTTTTTTAAAAAAAAGTAAATGAAGGAAACTACTGCTGCATCAAGGGGAAGAATAGACCATAAAATTAGAATTTAAAAATGATCAAGAGCTCAGATTAAATTTCTTTCAGTCCTATTCCCTCTCCTCTCCCCCCCCATCTTGCCACTGAAATACAAATGTCATGAGTGTGAGAATAAAGCATCTCAGGCATTAGGCTTCAATGATAGCTCATTCACATGACAATGGCTGTGCTGAGAACAGAACATTTCACAGAATGGAGCTATTCTTGTGGCAAAGATTATAATGACAAGAAGAAATGGTGCAAAATTAACCAATTCTTGCATCTTCAGAGAGTAATCTTACAAGCCTTCTTGTGTGCTGTATAATGAGAAGAGATGAAATAAGGTACGCCTTCTGTAACAATGAAAGTTAGCAACTGAGCTAAGCAATGGGAAGCCAGTAGTTGGTGGAGCAGCCACCACAAGGTGCCACTATAATCACCTCAAAGAGTCCAAAGATTTTCTTCAAGGAGTTAGAGTCCAGCTGCAACAATAGGAATTAAGAGGAGGAGGAGAGAGAATGTTATCATTCACCGTTTCAGTTCTTTGCTGATCATAGTACAGTACCTTCCTTTTCCCCTTAATCAGAACTACAGTGATCTTACCTCTCATAGAAAACATAAATTATCAAGGCATATTCTTGTTTATTTGCATTGGACAACTCCAATGGAAACCTCTTTCATTCATTCCTATAAGGTACCCAACATGGCTAAGAAAGCATTCATACTGCATGGCTACAGAAGTCTGAGATCATTTTGTCATGGTTCTATCATATTGAATTCTGGGATTTGTAGTTTATATGATCACTTAGAATTCTCTGCTTCAGAGCTCTAGTGCCACATTTTAGTCTCAAATCAGAAAATGCTCACTACCTACCCTATAGGATAGATTTAGGACTAGGTGAGCACTGGATGTTAAGTGGGAAGGGCGACAGGAGAAACAGAATAAGTTTCACTACCTATAATAGGAACCCTGGTGGCACAGTGGTTAAACTGCTGTACTGAAACCAAATGGTTGTGAGTTCGATCCTGATCCATGACTCAAGGTTGACTCAACCTTCCATCCTTCCAAGGTCAGTAAAATGAGCACCCAGTATGTTGGGGGCAAAATGCTAATTAACTTGTAAACCGCCCAAAGAGTGCATTCCGCACTATGGGGCAGTATATAAGTGAGATTGCTTTGTTTTTGCTTTGCTGTAACACAAAGAATCACATTAAATAAACAGTTACCACTCAAACAAATTATAGACAGTCAAAAAGAATATTAGGCAAAAGAATATGGATTCACATTGAAAAATAAAAGGAAGGAAAATAACTCAATTGAGTTCAACACAACTATGTTCTCAGAGTTCTTTCAATTTAGGCACTACAGTAATACCTCGGATAACGTTTACCTTGGATAACGCTAAAATCGCATAACATTAAGTAATCTGGGGAGGAGAATTGGATCGAATAACGTTAAGGTCCTATGGGATAGATCGGATAACAACCGCTAAAGCCTGTGCGGTTACAATGTATCTCTATGGAGCTTTAACGTTATCCGATCCATCCCATAGGATTTTAACATGCATCGGATAACACTGAAAATCAGATAACACCAAGACTTGTGGAACCAAGTCTTAGCGTTATCCGAGGTATTACTGTACTAACATTTCCAAAACTTACTGAAGAATGACAAAATTCTTGCATGAGGTAACTGAATGCATAACTTTAGTGACTCGGTCCCCACCCAATCCTTTCCCACAGCATTGTAACAGAAAAGTAATGGTCTGATTCTTGCCTCAGATTTCATGTTAGACCTGTCAGTGAACAAATCCACCTTTTCTCCCGATCAAACCTTCCTGCAAGGACCACACTATTTGGCAAAATTTCAGATTAGTGCAAAGTATCCCAACCCTTTTTAATTTGCTTTAGAGTAAAAGCTTCCAATTCTACTTTGATCTGGATCTTGTACAAATAGGTTAGGCTTGCTCTGAAGCTGAAACAGATAGATTTAATTTGTAGTTCAACTAAAGCTGATACAGAACCCTTTTAAATGTAATAAATACATTGGGGAAACAATGGAACAGTTGTAGTTCTCTATGTAGTTCTGCTAATGATGTTCAAACAAACAATCGAAAAACTCACTTCAGATTAATTGTCTCAAATGGGAATGTCAAGGACTCAGGGCTTCCACGCATGACCCTTCTCAATTTCAGCTACATAAACAGTAAAAGCAGTCTTCTTACCTTACCTCAGTTATGAAGCATAACTCCTAGAAAAATCAGCCTGTCCTATGTTTCCATTTATTTATCTAGTTTTATTAAGTATCCTTTATTGCGTTTTAGCAACAAAAACAGTTGGCAAAACTGTTGAGATGAAGGTGTGCACCTGCACAGTCTGAATTTTGAATTTATACCCCTAAACCTGCATAAAAACCATGATATTTCAGTGTTTAACCCTAACTAAATTCTAGACTGTCTTCCAGTGTTCCGAACTAGATAAGGCTGGCATCAGCAACAGTCCAAAATTAGCCTAACAATTTTGCATTAACTAAAATGATAGCAGGTTGATCTTGTCCTGAGAGCGAGCGAGCGAGCGAGCGAGCGAGCGAGCGAGCGAGCGAGCGAGCATGCATTCATTTCTTTCTTTCTTTCTTTCTTTCTTTCTTTCTTTCTTTCTTTCTTTCTTTCTTTCTTTCTTTCTTTCTTTCTTTCTTTCTTTCTTTCTTTCTTTCTTTCTTTCTTTCTTTCTTTCTTTCTTTCTTTCTTTCTTTCTTTCTTTCTTTCTTTCTTTCTTTCTTTCTTTCTTTCTTTCTTTCTTTCTTTCTTTCTTTCTTTCTTTCTTTCTTTCTTTCTTTCTTTCTTTCTTTCTTTCTTTCTTTCTTTCTTTCTTTCTTTCTTTCTTTCTTTCTTTCTTTCTTTCTTTCTTTCTTTCTTTCTTTCTTTCTTTCTTTCTTTCTTTCTTTGTCCCATGAAGTGCTTGGTAGAGGAAACAGACTGACAGGTCTCTTTGTTCCATTTCAAAAGCCATATACACTCCTGTTAATTTTTTTAAAAGGTCTCCCCCCCCCCCCAACATTTATCTACCCTCTTTTACTTAAGACAAACTGTCAGTTGGTTTAGTCCCTGCATGAATTTGCATGTATGATTCGATACCAGGCTTCAATCCTTTTATACAGTTATCTCCCCCCTCACCCCCATGCAAAGAAGGTACATGTGGAAATGGGTCTGCTTCATGTAATTTTAGTAACACATGTGCATATTCTACATCAGTTGAAATTCTACATCAGTTGAAAGGTAATCAGGCTCTCCCAGCCAAATAATTGCTACCATCTTTAGAATAAAATGTTAATGGCTGTCAACCACCCCTTTGCCTGGACTACTTTGTAGAGCAGAGATGCCCAAACATTTTTGGCCATGGGCTGGTCAGCGGGCCAGTCATATGATTCAGTGGGCCAGTCACATGGCCCAGTGGGCCAGTCACATGTCAAAAATTTTACTACCCCACTGTGATGTCATCACAGTGTGAGTGGAGCTAGCGTCATGATGTCATGATGTCATGGGCGGGGCCAAAGAAAAAGTAAAATAAATAAAATAAAAATAAGCACACACACACACACAGCCCCTCAATCCACCTACTCACCCACCCACAACACAAACCCATAAATAAATCAAATAAATCAATAAATAAATAAAATAAAAATTACATTAAAATACAATCACCCCACCCACCCACCCCCAAACATAAATCAACCCCCCCACCCCAAACACAAACCCATCACTTACCTGTTAGTATAAGTGCCTGGGCAGCACCATGTTGCAAGATGGATATGGTCATCATACCGGTTTTCTAGGATAATATGCCTTAATGTAAATGTAAAACAGCTGTACAGTAATACCCCGGATAACGTTATGACTTGGTTCCACAAGTCATGACATTATCCAATTTTTAGCATTGTCCGATGCATGCATCGAACAACGCTAAAAAAAAAAAAGCCCTGACTTCAGGGACAAACCACTTTAAAGGCAGGCAGGGAAAGAACTTTTCCTCTCTGCCTTTAAAGCCACCCCCCACCCGTAGTGGTTAAATTTAAACTACAGGAAGAGAGAGGCTTGTGTTTTTTTCTTCCCCTCCCTGTATTTAAAACACAACCCTCTCTCTTCCTGTAGTTTAAATACAGGGAGGAAAAAAGAACTGCTTTCGTCTTTCTCTCCCTCCCTTTCCCTCCCTGTATTTAAACTACAGGGAGGGGGAAAGAGATAGATGTGATTGGTTCTCTAGAGAACCAATCACATCTCTCTCTTTCCCCCTTCCCTGTAGTTTAAATACAGGGAGGGAAAGAGACAAGGAGGCTTTGCAACTGGAGTAGGGTCGGGGAAAGGCAGGTGCTTTTCCCCGACCCTACTGCAGTGGCAGAGACTGCTCCGGGTGGGGGGTGGATTGGGTAGTTCTACCCAAACCACCCCACACCCGCAGACCATTGTATCAGACAACGCTAAAAGAATCGTTATCCGATGCAAGTTTTTTCCAAAAAACTTGCATCGTTATCCGATTCTAGCGTTATCCGATGCAATCATTATCCGAGGTATTACTGTACCTCCTTAAGGGTTCTCCAATGGGAAAAGCAATTCCCATTGCTTCACCGCTGCTGAAGGAGCTGCACTGGCTCCCAGTTTGCCTCTGGGTGCAATTCAAGGTGCTGGTTATTACCTTTAAAGCCCTACATGGTAGTGGGCCAGGATACTTAAGAGACCGCATCGTCCCAAGGACATCTGTCTGTCCCACCAGAGCGGACGAGAGAGGCTCTCTGGTTGTGTCATCAGCCAGAGAGTTGCACCTCGCTGGCACGAGAAGGGGGTCCTTCTCGGTGTCCGCTCTGGCCATCTGGAACCTCCTCCCAATAGAACTACACCTGCAGACGGAGTTGCTGCCCTTTAGAAAAGGAGTGAAAACCTGGCTGGTAGGTTTGGTCTGGGGAGTGGATGGTTCAATTTCCCCAGCCAATTGGTTGGTTTGACCCCAGTATGCCTATGTTACAATTTCTAGCTTTTAATACTAAGTTTTTAAAAAGTGTTTAGAGTTTTTAATTTTTTAATATGATTTTATAATTGTTGTAAATCACCCTGGGTCCCTTTTGGGAGGAGGGCGATAAACAAATTTAAATAAATTAAATAAATTAAATAAATAAATAAATAAATTGGAACAGCACAGGTGTAGCTTATTGATGAGGTAACTCCAAGACTTTGCTTAAAACCCCCAAGCCAGGCCACGAGGCCTTTTTAGGAACTGTGGTAGTACGTCAATATAGGTAAAAGTATTAAATACACATTAAAATACACACAGACACGCCACATCCAAAGGTGAGTCACTTACCCTGGGGAGCAGGCTATAGGGAGCTTCAGGCTAACAGCTTCTCTTCCTCCTCCTTGCTTGGGAGGACAGCAAGGAGGCCGTGCATACACGCCAAGCACTGTAGGCGTGCATGCACACCAAGTGCTTGGTGCGCATGCGCGGTGGGGGAACCAGTGAAAAGGTAAGCCCCGAAGGTGGTTCCCCCCAAAAGCTGCTACCGGGTCACCGGGACACTGGGAAAAGTTACTACCAGTTCTGGCAAACTGGTGAGAACCTGTTACATCCCATCACTGACCCCAGTGAAGAGATGAGACTTGTCTTTTATTTAATTTGCTATCTTCCAAGATCTAAAATCCCCCCACCAATTCATTTTAAGCCTTCTGATAATTATGCCCCTATTCTTGAATAGGAAGGAGAAGGAAAGGAGCAGATAGGAAGCAAGTTTATTCAAACATTTTGATTTATGACTTTCTGATGAAGAGAAATATTGAAGGAGTATATAGAACAATTAGCAAAGACTAATTTGAACTCTTTAAATTTGTGCTATACTTTCTCTTTAAACAAAATGCAAAGAACTCAGGGCAGTTTCTTAAAATAATGGCTAGAATCTTATTTGTGCTCATTTATTTATTTATTTATTTATTTGATTTGTATACCGCCCTACTCGGTACAACCGACTCAGGGCGGTTTACAGAGACCATACATACAGGACAATCAAAAAATATAACATAGTCAAGGTCATACATCATAATACAATAAATATAACAATACAATACAGCAGTGTAATAGACAAACCACACTGCGAAATCAAATAACAAAATACAGTGTAATGAAACAAAACCACACTGTAACATAAGAATACAAAATATCATTCCAATTACACATATAGTACATGACATAGAAAATAACACAGTAATCACAGTCTCATAGCAATAATCCTAAAACGAAGACTTCTAAAAAAAAAAATTAGTATACAATCAACGAACGAGGAGGCGGCTTCGCTCCAGCCGCAGGTGTTGTCGTTGGCGGCAGCGCGAGTGTCCAGCCGCCGCCACGGCTTTTGAGCCCTGCCGGGCGGGGCGTAGCCTCCGGGACAGGTGGATGAGTCCCAGGGGCCGAGCGAGGAGGCGGCTTCGCTCCAACCAGGTCTGTGAAACTTTTGTAGCAAATTGCAGCTAATTGAATAAGTGCCTGGCCTATCTCAGTCATGTGCTGGTCATGCACCCAACTGAATAGTTGAGATATACCCTTGCACCTCAGCAATTAGCTTCAATTAGCTGCGGCAGGTTATGTAAACCTTATAAAACCAGAACCCACTGTTGTGAAGTCCAATGCATCCATTTGTATAACACCACTCAGTTTCTATGGGTTTTTTTTTAAAGTGACAATGTCTACAATGATTTCTTAACTTGGAGCAATTTCCTTCCATATGTATAGCTATGCAAAAAAATTAGGCTATTGTGTAGTAAAGTTATGAGCTCAGTTGGAGTAGCATACTTAGATCTGCTGTAAAAAAGCATGGTGAATGCTAGTAAACCCATCATCCTCTGCCAAAGGTTTGCCTGCCTAGTGTGAACAGTATATAGAGTCCAATGACATCTGAAGAGCTACATGTTCATCCTCATCCTGTTTTAAAGCTTATTGAGACCACATATATAGCCCTATTTCTTCCACAAGCAAGTCTCCCAATAAAGATAGCAGCTTGTTGCCTGCATCCAATCTATGTTTTTAAGCCTATATTATTTTTGGTTTTCCCTCTCACTATATGGTCTAGTAACATTCTTCTGTCACTCTCTTTTAGTAAATAAAAAAGCCATGGAAAAACATGGTGATAACAGAGCGGAGCTGAAAATGTTATGCTGGCATCACTTGAAATAAGAATGGTTTCGGGAAGTAAATACTCTGACATTGCAAATGTTAAAATTAATTCCCACTTCAAACAGAGCTCTTTAATTGGGAAACATCTCAAGCACAAAGACCTCACATCCCAACTAACACAACTATTATGTTAATTATCATGGACCCCTTACAAGTCTTGGGTGGATCTGAAGTAAGTAGTTTGCTATTCTGGCTTGCTTTTCCAACCACAGTTATTTTGCTAAATTGCATTTCTTTAACTGAGTGGGTTGATATGCTGCAAGTGTTACTAATTCCATTGACTTTCTTTTTCCCCTCCTTCCTTTGAAACAGAAGATCAAAACCTCAAGCCACTTTTTAAAAAATTTTAAATGATGTGTTTCCATAAACAAAACTAGACATTTGAAATAACTGCTTTATTAAGGTTAGGTGTCCATGAAAAGATACCCTGTTTTTCTACTGACCGCAATGCAAAATTATATGCTAATTTTAAAGATAATTTTTGAAGGCAATATGAGCGTTTCAAAGAGGACAGTTGTGACGACATCTTAGCTGTAAAGATTTGTTAGCATTTCACCTTCACCCACATCTCATAATTTACCAAAGTTTCATTGTAATTGCTAAAAAGCCTGCTCTTGGAAATTAAAGCAAAGTGAATGTGATTGTTCTGGAGGAAATAAACTATGAACCAAAATGTTATGTTATGTAAAATATGGGATTTATTAAGCAACAAGAGTAGCTTTTTGATCCTTCTGTGGAAAAAAGATTCTGGATTATGAACAAGGTGAACTTCTGATTCTCTGTGGTATCTCTTCTTCTTCAGATAATACAAACTCAAAGGGATTACAAAAGTGAAACATTCAGATGTAATGGGCATTCTACAAATTACTTGTGGATTCAGTGTAAATGTTGTAGGACATCTGGATTTAAAGTTATAGCTGGAAGGCATATGATATTAAAAGCCTGTACATGGGTTAATATGTAGCTGCATCAATGAGCCGTGTTTGACGTATGATTTTGTGTGTGTGTGTGTCTCTGTGTGTGTGTGTGTGTGTGTGTGTGTGTGTGTGTTCATCCATCAGTGTGATTCGGAGGTGACTAGAGAATAGTTCGTGCTTGTGTGGTTCTGAGTTTTATTAATCAGCAGTCACAGTGATTTCGTATAAGATGATTCGGTAATTCGGTACATGGTGATTTAGTAAACGAAAGATGAATAGTCACAGCTGTGTGAATTGTCCGGACTGCTTTTGCTACATTTGTGGCAACTATATGACATCTGACCAATGCAAGAACATGTCCAGAAAGCTACGTATTACTTACAAACATTACTTTGGATGTGAAATTGGAGATCAAACAAAATCCTTGGCTCCTCATCTCTGTTGCACCGTCTGTTACTCCAGCCTAACCCAGTGGTTAAATGGTAAGCGAAATTGAATGCCTTTTGCTGTTCCCATGATTTGGCGGGAGCAGAAAGATCATCATTTGGATTGCTATTTCTGCTTGACCATCATACAGCAAGAAGAACAAGTCAAAAATCGTGTATCCGGATTGTCAGTCTGCTCTAAAGCCTGTGGTGCATGTTACAGATTACCCAGTATCAATTCCTCCTTCATCCGATGCAATGAACAACGAAGAAAGTGATACTGAAGGTAATGACAGTGACGCTAGAGCTATGGAATACACGAATGATCCTGACAGTGACATTAAAAAGCCATATTTGATTAGCCAAGCCGAATTGGATGACCTGGTTCGCGATTTGTCCCTGTCGAAAGAAAAGTCTGAACTGTTGGGTTCCAGACTGAAGGAGTAGAACTTACTCGCGATGACAAGTATCACTACATAGTGAAAAATTGGCCACCCAGAAATTTACATGTAGTCGGACAGCACAACATTCAACATGTACCTCTTGTGGATCATAACAAGATTTATCTACCTCCACTGGGTCTTATGAAACAGTTTGTTGCAGCGATGGATAAAACAAATTGTGGTTTTCAGTACCTAAAAGGCAAGTTTGGAAAGATGAAAATGGAGGCAAATTTGAAGCAGGAGTCTTTGCTGGACCAGAAATATGAAAGTTGATTCGATGTCCACAATTGAGATTGGAGTTCACAGAACGAGAACTAACAACTTGGGACGCAATTGTGCTTGTCGTGCACAACTTTCTTAGGAACCACAGAGCAGACAACTACGCAGAAATTGTGGACAACTTGCTAACAGCCTTCCAGCACCTCGGTTGCCGAATGTCACTAAAGATGCATTTCTTGCATTCGCATCTCAGGAGATGTCCACCATGGAAGCAAGATATCAAGGCCGCTTCAATCCGAACATGATGGGGGATTACTGTTGGTTTTTGCAGAGAGCAAAAGAAGATGTTCGCAGGAGGAAAGCAAGAAGCTCTACACACTTTTAAACCAAGCCATTGTCAATCTTAGTGTACCTAAGGGTCCCTGACTCATGTCAGAGGTAAATAAACATTTATAATTCACTTCTTAATTATAATATTTAGTGTTTTCATCCCAAAGTATGCACATTAATTTCCCTAAAATTTCTCACAATCACTTTTCAACATAGTTAATAGCATTTTCCTTGATAACCTTTACACGTACATAACTTTTTTCCCTGACATGCTAGAGCAAATCTGACTGCAGTTCTGTATTCAGCACATATAAATTACTATAAGGAACATATTTTCAACCCAGTACCAGGGAAATTTTTTTTGTTGCATAGTGTTATTATTAACGGCTAATTGTTCAATTAGCTATTATTTTATCTTACTGCCAGAGATAGAGGATAGACACTTGTGGGATTTCCTTCTATTTGTACCAAAATAACTTGGCTAGTGCAATGCTTCTGTCGTACTGCACAGTAGAAATAAGCTAGTACCATATGGTATAAATCAGGACATGGCAAACAAGTGGATGTACCTCTTAATGAATCATGCAGAATTATTATTATCTATGGGAAACCTATGGGAAATAATACTCCATGATTCATTTAAGAGGTACATTATTACTACAGTAATACTCTGGATAACATGTGCACTGCACATCGTTAAAATCAGATAACATCAAGAAATTTGAGGAAAACTTTTGCACCGCACAACATTAAGTTAACGTTGTGTGATGCAAGAGTTTTCCTCCAATTTCCCAACATTGATCTCTTCCCCAAAGTCCTCAGGGCTGGAGACCAGCCCTGCGGATTACGGGGCAGAAATCTCCGGAGGCCAGGGGTCAGATGCTGTGATCTGTGGCTTGCTTTGGGGAAAAGCTGGCATGCTTGCCTGCTTTCCCTCAAAGCAAGCTGGGGATCGGACACTGTGATCCCTTCCCTGAAAGGAAGCTGGCGTTCGCCCACCCACTTTCCCAGCTCAACTTGGAAGGGAAGGGGGGATTGCTTCACCCCTTTCCTTCCAGGGTGAGTAGGGAGTGCGTCCAGGCTGAGCCCGGCTTGCCTTGGAAGGGAAAGGGGAGATCGCTTCTCCCCTTCCAAGGAGAGCAGGGAGTTGGAAAGGAAGGGGAGAAGCGATCCCCCCTTCCCTTCCAAGGCAAGCTAGGTTCAGCCCACACGCACTCCCTGCTCACCTTGGAAGGGAAGGGGGGGGGATCACTTCACCCCTTCCAGGACAAGTAGGGAGTGCGCATAGGCTGGTTTCCCACAAAGGAAGCCACGGATCAGAGCCTCTCATTTGTGCCTTTCCTTGGGGGAAGGTGGGCATGCACGCTCATCTCTGGCTTCCCCCAAAGGAAGCTGGGTTCTTTTTAACATTGTATGATAAATTATTGCACAATGTTAAAAACCGCATAACATTGAGGATTGTGGAACCAATCTTTAATGTTATGCGGGGTTTTACTGTATCTATGGGAAACCTGTGGGCTGCAGTGGCTCAAGTGGGTAAGCTTCTGAACTCACTGACTGAAAGCTTGGAGTTCAATTCCCAGGTACTGCTTGACAGAGTGAGTTTCCTTCTTTGTCCCAGCTCCTGCCAACCTAGTATTTTGAAAGCAAGACATTGCAAGTAGATAAATAGGGACCACTTCAGTGAGAAGATCAACAGCCTTCCATGCACTCTGGTGTTGAGGCATGCCTGCCTCATGTCCATGGAAACATCTGCAGACGCAAACAGCACTGGCTCTTTGGCTATAGGCAGAGATGACCACTGAACCCTAGAGTCAGATATGACTAGCTTTCGAGCAAGAGTGTCCTTTACCTTACAGGAAACCTAACTCCACAAAAATTTGGCTGGCATTGTTGTTCTGGAAGTACATTGAGAGCTGCTAGCAAATAATGAATGAAATATGGTAATCAGCACCATAACCATCCACTTCATGGACAACAATTCTCTACCTAATGGTTAAAATCAAGAAAACATTTCTGTACACCTCTCAACCTCTTAAATCTTAAACCAGAAGAGGCTCGCTCTAAATACTAAACCAGGAGTGACTAGGCCCATGATGGTGAACCTTGGCACTCCAACTGTTCTTGGACTTCAATTCCCAGAAGCCTATGTCCCTGTGAATCCACACGAATGGGTTTACTGCATGTGCAGTAAACTCATTCATGTGGATTCACAGGGACCTGGGTTCCTGGGAATTGCAATCCAAGAAAAGCTGGAGTGCCAAGGTTCATCGTCACTGGACTAGGTTAAACCTATAGGGAACAAGGTAATGTCTCTACTTTTTATTATGCTGACTAGGTTTGCTATAGCTTGCCTCGCAAGAAGTAAGTGACTTTTTATTTCATAGCTGCAGTCACCATCTGCAGTGGTCTTAGATCCCAAGAAGGCGAAGTCTGTCACTGCTTCCATTTCCTCCCCTTCTATTTGACAGGGAGTGATGGGACCAGATGCCATGATCTTTGTTTTTTTGATGTTGAGTTTCAGCCCAGCTTTTACACTCTCCTTTTTCACCCTCATCAAAAGGCTCTTTGGGTCTTCTTTACTTTCTGCCATTAGGGCAGTGGTTCCCAATTAGTTTTTTCTATGTACCACTTCAAGAAAGACCTCAAACTTGTGTATCCTTTATTGCAGGAACGTTAAATATCGCGTACCCCTTATTGCAGGAACGTTAAATAAAAAATGAAATCAGGTGTATTTTATATTTATTATCATCAAAAGACATTCTAATGACAGAGAACACATGTTTCATTAATGTGACAAATGTGCACGTTGACAATGACGAGCAAACAGGTGGGAACGGGGGCGGCCGTGATCAGGTGATGCGAGGCGCGGGGAAAACTGCCGTCGCGGGAGAAAGCGCTTGATGCATACAATTGACTTACCTACTGATCATTTAATTAAATTGAATCATTTTTTGGCAATTGTTATTGCATTATTGTTTTTTTAGGATTTAATATTTTAGTTAAGAGATTGCTGCGCATACCCCTTGATGCAATCTCGCGTACCCCTGGGGGTACGCGTACCACTAATTGGGAACCATTGCATTAGGGTAATGTGATCTGCATATCCCAGGTTGTTGATATTTCTTCCAGCAATCTTAATCCCAACCTGTGCTTCTTCCAGCCCTACATTACACATGATGTATTCTGCATATAAGATAAATAAGCAGGATGACAATATATAGCCTTGTTGTACTTCATTTTCCAGTTCTAAACCAATCGGTTGTTCTGTATCCTGTCCTAACTGTTGCGTCTTGACCCACTTACAGATTTCTTCTTGACCCACATACAGAGTTATCAGACATCTCAGATTTCTTAGAAGACAGGTGAGGTGGTCTGATACTTCTATCTCTTTAAGGACTTGCCACAGTTTATTGTGGTCCAATAGCAATGCTCTACAAAAATGGCATGACAAATGGTTGCTCCCTTGGCAGGACTTTCTGTATTGCAGAAGTTTGGTTGGATAACTGACCTTCATATTTTGTACTTTGTTAAAGAAACAAAATCCCACCATGGTTGAAATGCCCAGGTTTCCAAAGAAGACATTTATAAGCTTACATTCGGTTGTTTCATATTTATTGTTGGAGGGCAAGGAAGTATAAGAGACCAAGAGAAGCAATCAATGTCCAAAGTCATTGCTAGCATGCCAAAAGTTTATTCAATACTCAATAGGTGTGGCAAGGATATTGTACTTGCAGAACGACATGTTACTGAGAAAGAATGAACTTTTGTGAATTGCATCATGGGCCAAAATTATGTTTCTATTAAGGGCATGGCCCCTAGCAGGTGCCATTTCTTGGCAGTTTGGAGCTTTAGTGAACATGGAAAGCCTTTAACACAACATGCTAGACAGAAAGGGGTGCTTTTTATTTGTTAATTTAATATGTACCAAGGGCACTTTGAACATATGGACAGCTTCCCAGTATGAAGGTTAAGAGCAACATGAAGGATATGCTGTTCTGCTATTCCTTTAAAATTAGATTACTGAATCAGTTTTTTAAATGAGAGTTTAAACTGTTATTGCACTAAAACCATGTGGGAAATAACACGGCAGCTCTTCAACAATTTAGTAAACAAAGCAAAGAAAATATTCTAACAGTATTTTTCTACACATCCTGCCTTCTTCTTAACTGGTTACTATTTTAACATTGCCACATGCCTTTTTATTCACACCTAGTTACACTGCTTGAATTTTGGATTGGGTGTGTTCTCCTTTTTGAATGACCATCAGGGGTTTTTCTTTACTGGCCTCTAGCGTAGCAGGGATAGCTACACAATTCATTAGACTTATTTCATATCTCCTTTCTAAGAGGTCAAATTCCACATGTGATGAATTTTCCTCCTCCCTGCATCCTTCAAATTGCATGCTGGCTTTATATATCTTCCTCTAGTACAGTAAGGTAAAGGTAAAGGTCACCCTTGCTCTAAAGCCAGCCATCTCCTACTCTAGGGTTCAGTGCTCATCTCTGTTTATAGCCAAAGAGCCAGCACTGTCTCCATTTGCAGATGTTTCCGTGGACATGTGGCAGGCATGCTTAGAGACCGGAGCACACGGAAGGCTGTTTACCTTCCCATTGAAGTGGTATCTATTTACCTACTTGCAATTTTTTTGCTTTCAAACTGTTAGGTTGGCAGGAGCTGGGACAGAGACAGGCATTCACTCCATCATGCAGTACTCGGGTATTGAACTCCGACTTTCCAGTTGTCAAGTTCAGCATCTTAACCTCTGTGCCACTGCAGTTCCTCCAGTAGAGGTCAACATATTACATTACAGATGTTTTCACCTTGCTGGGCAATGTGAAAAGCAGAAGAAATTGATAAAACTCTACAAATTCAGCTGCTCAGATACAAGACAACAGAAGGAGCATTGGATATGTTCTTTCAAGTGCATTCATTTGAGGCTGCTGCCATCTTATGCACACTGACTTGAGAGGAAGTCCCATTAAATTCAAAGGGATTTACTTGTGAGTCACACATACAGGATTTGGCTGCATATCACAATGATTTCAGAAGCAATGGGCGGTTGCATCTAAGTAATTCCACTTACTAAGAGACTGAAGGGAACAATTTTTGTCCCACCTTGAAATCCACATGCCCCTCTCACAAAATTTCCCAGAAGGGATAGAAAATTTTGAAGCTGCATGGTGTCAAAGAAGCAAAGCCCCAATTATGTAAGCAGAAGTCTGCTTGCACGATTGAGCATTTATCAAGCTTAATTAATTCTCCTATTTCAAACTGCAAAACTAGAAAATGCTTAAAGGTGAATTGTTAAAGCCATTAACATTTATTTATTTCTGTATCTTTCTACTCCACTGAATATTCTGCACCATGTCAAATTATTAGAAAGTTGAGTGTCCTATATGGTAATCTATTGGATGCTTTTATCCTTGTTCCTCTTATTTCAAGAATCTGATTGTTCAGTGGGATATCATATTAGAATTTACATGAGACAGAAATCTTTGTCCAAGATTTGCTCTTTAATTTAACTGCCAAATTAAATGACAATTTTATGTCAGCATTAAAATCGTCACTGGGAGATTGCTTATTTATAGGTGCAAATGATGTATAGTATTTATGTTGTATAAATCTGAAAAAGAACAGTTTGTCAGTGCATTATACCCAGTGGTGGGCATCACCAGGGTCGCACCAGTTCGCCAGAACCGGTAGCAGAAATTCTGACTGCCCCACCCATCCATGTTTTGAAATAAAGTAGTCCTAATTCGGGTGCAACACTGAGCTTTCCCCCTGGCCACACCCACAATACCATGGCCACAGTGTGGTTGTAATTTTTTTTGAGCCCACCACTGATTATACCCCATTATTCTAGGCTTTATAATGGATTAAAATGGGTCTAATTAACTTTGAAGTTCTGTTCTGAGATCAGAGATACTTTTGATGGAGATTGTAAAAGGATGCTTCATATGAGGGGGGGAGAATCTAAATAGCTATATAGTATTCTTCTTCTTCTTCTTCTTCTTCTTCTTCTTCTTCTTCTTCTTCTTCTTCTTCTTCTTCTTCTTCTTCTTCTTCTTCTTCTTCTTCTTCTTCTTCTTCTTCTTCTTCTTCTTCTTCTTCTTCTTCTTCTTCTTCTTCTTCTTCTTCTTCTTCTTCTTCTTCTTCTTCTTCTTCTTCTTCTTCTTCTTCTTCTTCTTCTTCTTCTTCTTCTTCTTCTTCTTCTTCTTCTTCTTCTTCTTCTTCTTCTTCTTCTTCTTCTTCTTCTTCTTCTTCTTCTTCTTCAGCTGCCATATCCATTCCGGATATTATCTATCATCATGGCAATAGTCTTCCTGTTCTTAACGCCTCAGAACAGTTCCTCTGAGGACATGCCACACCAGTCTCTTGGGTTCTTCAGCCATGAAGTCCACCTACGTCCAAGGCCTCTCTTCCCAGGGATATTTCCTTGCAGAGCGAGTTGGAGGATTCTACACTTTATGTTGTTCCTCATGATATTACCAAGGTATTGGAGCTCTCTTTGCTTAATTGTCTTAAAGAGTTATTTTTCTTTATTCGTCCAGCACAAAACTCCTACCTTAGTCACATGATCAATCCATGATATTCTTAGCAGCCATCTGTAGATCCACATTTCAAATGTTTCAAATCTCTTTTCAGATGCTTTAGTCAATGTCCAAGTTTCAACTCCATATAGCAACACTGGGGATATGTAACCAGTGATGGGATGACCCCGGTTCCATCCGGTTCCCTGGAACCGGTAAGAACAATTTCGGAGGGTTCTCCGAGAAGGTAGTCCATTTTTTTTTAAATTGGAGCCAAAATGGCTCTAATTCAGTGCGCATGCGCAGAAGTCAATCTGACGCATGCGTGCTGCAATTTTGAATTGCGCATGCATCAGATTCCGTTTCTGCGCATGCGCACTTGTTTTTGCCGGAGCCGGACCATTTTGGAATGGCTCCAGCAGTGGCGGAGCGCTTAGGAGGAGGAGCCGTGCCTAGCCGGGCGGCCCAGGGCCTCCCGGCCGCAACTCTCCATGGGCGCCCCAAGCCTTGCTGCCTGGCGGCGGGCCTAGCCAGGCGGCCCAGGGCTCCCGGCCACAACTCTCCACGGGCAGCCCCGAGCCTCAGCGCCCGGCCTAGCTGGGCGGCCCAGGGCTCCTGGCCGCAACTCTCCACGGGCGGCTCGGGGCCACCCGTGGAAAGTTGCGGCCGGGAGCTCTGGGCCGCCCGGCTAGGCGCGCCGCCACTGGGTGCCGAGGCTCAAGGCCGCCTGTGGAGAGTTGCAGTCGGGAGCCCTGGGCCGCCCGGCTAGGCGCGCCGCCACTGGGTGCCGAGGCTCAGGGCTGCCCGTGGAGGGTTGCAGCTGGGAGGCCCTCGGCCGCCCAGCTAGGCACGCCACCACTGGGCGCCGAGGCTCAGGGCCAGCCCCAACGGTCCCCATTGTAAGTGGGGTTTGTGTTTGGGGTGTTTGGGTGTATTTTTATTTAATTATTATTTTATTTATTTATTTTATTAACGGTTTTGTGTGTGGGGGTTGAGGGGTATGTGTGTGTGTGTTTTATTTTTATTTTATTTATTTTATTTTTGGCCCCGCCTACAACATCATGATGTCATGACGTTGGCTCCACCCATGACGTCATGACGTTAGCTCCGCCCCCACTGTGATGACGTCAGGGTGGGGTACTAAAAATTTTATCATCCCATCACTGTATGTAACATCTCACTATTCAGGTCTTTGTAGTGAGAGTTATATCTCTACTATATAACAAGTGTTGCATTTTTATGAAGGTAAATCTTGCCTTTTCTATTCGTATTTTAATCTCTACCCCAGGATCCCAATTTTCATTTAATATACTCCCGAAATAGACAATTTTATCCAACCTTTCGATATCTTGTGTTTCTGCCATGAGCTTGCCTTGAATTGCTTATAACCAGATATTACATCTTCTTGATGTTGAGATCCAAATCATATTCTGCACTTGAAGCTCTAACTCAATCCAATATCAACAGAAGATCTGCAATATAGTGCAATACCCATAAATGGGTTCTGTCCAATATGGGAGAGAATCAAGCAAAAGTCAGGGTGTGAGAATGTAGCAAGTGAGAATTCTGAAAAGTACATGGGAACAAGTTAAAGGTTAAGTCAGAAGAATCAGAATTAAAGTAAGAATTTACTATTGTAGAAGTCCAACTGGAAATTCAGAAGTTGGATCCATATTGAAAAAGTGACAATTCATTCTAATCTGATGGTAGAACTTTTCTGAGATCACCATATCAGCAGAATCCTGTGACTCAGACATAACTTACAAAAATGGGAAGCTTCTACAGAAAATGTAGTTAACCTCTACAGCTATTGACTGTCATCCCAATACAGTCCAGATGTGAAGTGCATTGCTTGTAAAAAGAATGACATTTACATGCAGACAATACAATTCTCAAGGAGTGAAGACTGTATGAGGCTATAGACTATATGTCAAGTTACATGTAACACATCCATGTCATGTTTTCAGGGATGGGCTCCAAAATTTTTTTACTACCACACTGTGGGCGTGGTATGGTTGGCATGGCCAGGGGGAAAGCCCTGCATTGCACCTGAATTAGGACTACTTTATTTCAAAACTTGGATGGGTGGGGGCAGCCAGAATTTCTGCTACCGGTTCTGGCTAACTGGTGTGAACCTGCTGATGCTCACCACTGCATGTTTTCCAGTACAGTAAAACCTTGCATAAAGAGCGCCTCGCTTAGAGACTAACTCGCTTAAAGAGCAGCATGCCCTGGGGACGCGCGGCGCACCGCTGCCGCCTCCTCCTCCGCCGGGTGCCTGTGGACTGGGTGCCTGCAGCTGCCGCCCCACGCTGCCGCCGCCGGACCTGCCTGCATCCCTGTGGCCTCCTCCTTGGGCCGGTCCCTTTTTAGCCCGGCTGCGGCGCCTGGCGGAGGAGGAAGCTGGAGGCGGTGCGGCATGGGGACGGCAGCCGCCACCATACCCACTGCTCCCCTCAGGCCCTGGCCGCCCGTGGCCACCGCCAGAGCCGGGCCAAAAAGGCTCCGCCCCGAGGAAGATGCTGGCGCCCGGCGGAGGAGGATGCGGCGGTGGCGAGCCCCGCCGGGCTTACCCAGGGCATGGGGGTTTGTCGGGCCCCAGTCCCTAGGAGGGCGCGGCGGCGGATGGCCCGCGCAGACACCAACGTGCCCGTGGGAGCTCGGTGGCTGGCCAGAGGCTGCAGGCGGCTGTGGCGGCCGTGGCCGGTGGCTGCAGGGCCGGCCGCGGCCTTCGTAGGAGGAAACAGCCGCAGTCGGGGGCAGCGTGTCTTGCAGGGTGGCCCCGGGCCACATGGAGGTTCGTTGGCGCCAAGGAAGGTAAGTGAGGCTTTTATATTTAGGGTGGGTGGGTGATTTATTTGTGTTTTGGGTGGGTGGTTGTACTTTTATTTAATTTTTATTTTATTTATTTCTTTATTTTATTTCTTTAAGTTATTTACGGGTCTGTGTGTGTGTGCGTGTTTATTTTTTTATTTTTATTTTATTTTTGGCCTTGCCCACAACGTCATGATGTCATGACGTTGGCTCCGCCCATGACGTCGTGACGTCATGACATTGGCCACGCCCATGACGTCCATGACGTCATGGCGTGGTAGTAGAATTTTTGACATCCCATCACTGAGTACCACTGTAATACATGTTTTGAAGAGGAAATGGAAAACATTTTTATTTATTTATTTATTCATTTATCTATTTGTGTCAGAGGCACCACCAGCATATAATAATGTACAAAGTTAATATTAACATATTTAAAACAAAAAGGAATTAAAAGGACTAGATGACATCTGCCCAGTATTGGGCCTCATCAACAGCATTTCCTCTCGCCAACATAACGTCCTCCTCTGTGCACATTGAAGGGCATTGTCTGCATTGTGTCATATGAGCAATTTTTTGTTCTTCTCTGCATTCACACAGGCTACCATCTACAGGGATACCACACTTTCTCAGATTAGCCAATCTTCCTACCCCAGCATGCAGTCTGTTTATAGCTTTCCACACAGGCCATGTTTGCTTGTGGCCAGGTGGTAGAGAATCATGTGGTTCTGCCCAGTTATCTGGTAGCTTCTTGCTTGACTTCCAAAATGCTAGGATGGTCTTTATCTATTCACTAAGGACTCAAAAGGACCTGCTATCTGTTCTTAGGTTTTGGCCCTAAAATGCTCAGGGATTTGGATGCTGCTGACCTGGTAACTCTAAAACTAATACATGTACCACCTCTCTTACAGGGCTTGGTCACATGTAGCCCACAGACTATATATGCCTTTCAGGTGCTCAGATACAACCCTCACCATGCTAGGGGTGTAGTATTATCATGGAAGACTTTAGTCAGAACATGAATACAGAATAGGTAATGTGGTGCACCCAGCTACGTTCTCCAAGAAAGCAGAATCAACGTATGCCGCTTGAGGCAGATGAGCTGTGTTGCCTAATGGTAGGACCGACCATGCATGGGAAACTTGAACAATAAGTGTGCAATGCTGAGATGTACTGGCCTTCTCAATAGAGACGCCTAGACCACCAGAAAATGGCACAGGAATCTATATTTCTCAGGGAGGTCATGCACAACTCCTACTTGTGCAAACAGTACAAAGAAAAGCAATAAAAATAAAAATTAATATATGGGGAAAACCCTAGATAGGAGAGGATTTTTATTCTGGAAATGGGGGAATGACCACCCTAAACCTGTTTCTTTTCCAGTCAGTTGACTCCTGTACAAGTTACACAGTCTTGTTTTAGAAATAGCAGAACTTATCCATACCGCCTCATGACCTTTTGTGTTTCCTCCAGTAAATTTTACGAGGAGCTTTGCAGAAGACTGTGGCTCTTCCATTTGTGGCTTAGAAACTTTTGTTGCTTTTTTCATTTTGAGTTGATTGGTTCAGAAAGAGGCGGTTTGCTTTTGGAGAAGCTCCTCAGAGTTCAGCAAGTTCCCTCGGCATAGCTCACTTTAGTGCCTTAATTTTGTGGTGATGGTGGTGAGCCAGATAATACCTCTTGAAGACATTTACAGCATTCTTACAAATTACTCATGTTTCAGGAAGCTTGCTTGCTTCTAGCTTTTGCTTTCTTCATTTTGCACAATAAAAAGTTCTGAAATGCTTTCTCCACCCTAGTTTTCCTAGAGAAAAGACTAGGTCTTAGTTTGAAAAGTGACCCAGGCATGAAGGCAACAGTGAAACATTTTATTATGAATCTTTCAAATGTGAATCTGCTGTTTACAAATGTATTTTAATAGCTTCTTTGTCTGCAAGGGTAGGTTATGTTTATATGTGACTTTTCTATGTTGTGCACCACAAAATATCCTGTGGTAAATGCTTTCTTTTATTAGGATGTAGAAGAAAAAACCCCTCTACAAAATGTTGTTTTGAGTGGATATTGTTTTTGATAGACTTTCTTTCTTGTTCCCAGTGTCAATCATTACACAACAGAGTAGCACAGCTTTGTATTAGGCTCAGTTTTCAAGATGAAGGGGGAAATGAACCGTTCTTCTTCTTCTGTGTCTAGGCCAGATGTGAAACTGCCAAAATGAAGGCACCCTTTGGTGAGTTCATTCTGCAGTTCCCTTCACCTGACCTAGTGTGAGAAAGAGTAGTTGGCAACACAAGGTTGCCATTACCAGGGTATGCCCGATTGTGGTTCAAGAAAACCACACTCTTTGAGGAAGCTCTTTCTATGTACCCTGGCATGAATCATTTTGCATGTTTTAATGATGGCCCATTATAGATAACCTTAAAAAGAAGACAATATATGAGACGTTGCCATATAATCTGCATATTCAAAATTTATGTGTGTGAATATAAAATTTGATATAATGAGTATAATTTGCAAATTTTTGATGGACATCTTTAGGGTTCCTGACCCTTCCTCTTCTGGTTCTTTCACATTAAATAGAACATGGACTGTGGATCTTTTAAAACAGAGGACACCTTTAAACAGCTGCCTGTCTTTTATGAATAGAATGCATGGACACCTTAATAGAATGTTAATTAGAGCCCCCCGTGGTGGAGTGGTTAAACTGCATTACTATAGTCAAACTTCTACTTATGATCTGAGTTCAATCCTGATGGTCTATTGATCAACTCAGCCTTTCATAATTCTGAGCTCAATAAAATGAGTTCCCATCCTGAGCAGACCAGAGAGTGGTTTGCACTATGGGAGTGTCTATTTGTAGAAACAACAATTTCTACATGCAAAGATCTTTCAAAATGTAAAATGCATCTACTTGACTCATGGGAAGAAATACATTGGTTCCAAGAATAGTTTCCTAAGATGTGGATTTAATTAACACTAGAAGAAAATGCATGATGAGATCTAGAGATTAGAAAAATCATAAGGCATAAGGAAATTATGTTAGTAAGAAAGCACTTTGACAAACAACTGCAATTTTATAAAAGTCTGGAATCAGCAGATATCTAATCATTCTAGGACAAAGGTCCGCAAACCTGGCTGTCAGGGTATTATTGGACTTCAATTCCCAGAAGCCCAAGTCAGTACATCGGCTGATCAGGGGTTCTGGGAATTGAAGTCCAAGAACACCTGGAGAGCCTCGTTTCCTGACCCCTGTTCTAGGGGATTCTGATTACAGGAAAAGCTTCCAGGATTTACTACATTCGCTCCCTGTAAATCAGTGGTAACATGGCAGCCACTGCCTTTGCCAATGTTGGTGGTAAGGGGGTCAGACTACTCCTTCATGCTCAACAAACCTATCAGGGTGTCAGAGCACCATTTGGAGTAGCCATATCCCCTGTTCCAATGAGTATGGCCCACTTACCCTCAACTGTTGCTACATTCAGCAGGCTTGAAAAAGGGCTCTATGTGTTTACCCTCAAAAGTATTTAAAAAAAAAAAAATCCTACAGAAAGACCTACAGTAAAACAGCAAAGCTAGCTAATCTACCCAGTAGTCACACATTTAGGATTGCCTCACAGGCCAGCAACTGAACATAGCATCTTCTTAAATGTAACCATCATTATATAATTAGCTTCCCTTTCAAATTCTTCCAGATGGTCTACAAATCAGGTATTGAATTAAAACATTCACAAAAGGTAGAGCAGTTTCTGCCCCCTCCATTTGCTCAGATGTTATCATCTTCCCAATTAATTCAGTACCAGGGAAGTTGCCCCTGGCCTTGGATGCCTCTCTCAGGAAAGATAAGACTGTAGGTGTCACACAAGGCATGTCTATTCAGGCTCTTTTAGAACAGGTCAGTATGAACCAAATAAGGTTGCTTGGAATTGGTTAGAAGTCTGATATTGGGGTCCTTAAAGAGATGGGAATCTCAATTGGAGAATTTCCAAAACTACAAGTCCCAGAAATCTGTGGCATTATTGTGCAATATGGATATACTTCTTGACTGCCTTCTTTAGCCATTATCTTTCGTCATGGCTTCTGCACTGTGGTGTGAAGATGAAATCTCACAACCTGAAATCTCTCCAGCCTTGATTCAACCCAACAAAAAGGATTTAGAACTAACTTCCTTTAAATTTCCGGGCCTCTCTTCTAGGAAAAGATGGCTTTCAGATTTCCTAAGGAGATTTGAGTTACATCATGCATAGTAACATACTACTGGCATATGGCAGACAGTACATTGTCTAAAGGCGAAGAAGCTAGTCAAAAGCATGCTCCCCCCCCCCCCAATCTCTGCTGCTTGCTGCTTTTGGAATGTGGTAGAAGGGAAGGCATGTGTAGTTTACAGAAAGTGAATGTATTCCAGATGTTAACTATGCAGACCAAGATTTGTATATACAGAAAGTGTTTTCCCATTGCCTATATTTAACTTCCACATGAAAAAGGGAGCTTTCTAAAAGCATTCTCCTACATGTGCCAGCACAAATCAGATGTTTTTCATCAAGAATCACATGTATAGAAAATGAGCTCCACCCACACTTACTTGAATTTATTTATAAATGTTTATTTGTTAAGGTGGAATGGAGCACTAGAAGTGTGTTACTCTACCTTTAATTTTGGGCTGTTCAGGAAATAGGACACATTTCTGGTTATTTGTGAAAGTATGTAGTTCAGTGTAAGACAAAATAACCTCCCTCGCCCTACAAGTGTGCTTTAAGTGAGATATAAATATATAATGCATAGCTTGAATTGTAGTTGCACAGTAAATAGGAATGCTGATCAACCGTGAGATTGTGAGATAATTTTTTTCTTGGAATCAAAGTAAATTTTGCCATTTTTGGCTATGACTTTCCCCCTCTTCCCTTCCCTATCCACCATAAAACAATCTGTACTGGTAGATACAATAACTGTTTCAGTATGGCATTAACTAATGAAAATAGTAGATTTGGATGGATTGTTTGTATCTTTCTGATTGTTTTGCCTCTGCTTGCTCTGAGCATGTGTAAATATATAACTTCACAGAGGGAAAGGGCATAGTTTTTCACAGAAACAGAAGTTTTCTGCCAAATATAGTCAACATAAATTGTCAAAACCACCATTCAAGCAAGCAAGCAAAATCTTGAGAGCTTTCAGCATAATGCCAGGGCTGATATCTATTGAGGGGACTGCAGAATTTTTGAAGTGCTATCTATGCCAAGATGGCCAGGTTCACCTAAAATATCAGCAATATTGAGATTGGCTCATATTTACCATCTGCCTAGTAATCAAATGCATGAGAGATTCAACTTTACTACATGTTTAAGTGTACATGATAGCTAACTGTCACCTTTAAATGATTAGTTTTGACTTCTAATTTGGAGGTGATAGCACAGCATAGGACAATGATGGCAAACCTTGGCACTCCAGCTGTTCTTGATTCAATTCTCAATGCTCAGCAGGAGTACTGACATAGGCTTCTGGTAATTGAAGTCCAAGAACACTTGGAGTGCCAAGGTTTGCCATCACTGACATAGGAGAAGCAAATGTAATCCCCAACTTGCCATTAGGCCAAGTAAGAAAACTGGTTCAAGCTGTAGATGCCTGTGAAAACCGTTCCTGACACTCCTAAATTCCCCATATATTCCCCACTGTTGGAAGATAGGAATATGTGTGCCACATGGTTTGTTCTGCACTCCTAAGTAACCCTGTTGCCCTCAAACACCCAGGAGACATTTTTGTGAGTGTAACACCATTATGGAAGGAAGATTCAGCTATTGCTCCTGTTTACTTCTGCATATGGAAAGAGGTGGGGGCGGGGATCACCTTGTCTCTCGCCTGAACCAGTAAAATATATTGGACCAGCCCTTGGCAGGTAAGAGTATGAGCTGGATGTGAAACATAGCCAGTTATTTAATGCCTTCTGCTGAGGGTCCAGCTGCATGCAAAAGTCTACTGCTTGGACAACAGTTTGGACTTCCATCATTTATAGGAAAAGGACTCCAGCTCCATGGCAGAACACATGCTCTGTATACAAAAAACATGTTGGGTTTTATTATTGGCATTCCCAGTTACGAGTGTGAAATAACTGTGTTCAATTTCTTAGAAAACTATTGCCAGTAAGTGCATAGACAAAAATGAGCCAGATGGGTCATTAAGGGTCTGACTGGGTGGAACATGATGTCCTTCAGATGTTTTTGGAATATAATACCCATCAGCCTTAACCATGTGGGAGACTATATCTGGCATCTTAAGGTAATAATAATGATTGTGTGCTGTTAGATTTTGACCTATGGCGGCCCTTTTCAGGGTTTTCTAGATAGAGAGTGGTTTATCATTCCCATCTTCTGAAGGAATCCTGAAACTGTACAGCTTGCACAAGACCATACAGGCTGGCTCTTCTGGGGCGCACAGAGAGGAAATGAACTTTCAGCTGTTGGCTTCTCAGATAGCTACCAAACTCACTGAGCTATTCAGCCTGCTCATCTTAGAATCGAGGTTAGCTATGCTGTTAAGTTCCATCAAATTGGAACCAACTTATAGTGACTCTAACAGGACTTACAAGATAAGTGAGATATTTGAGGGAAAAGTTTCTATTGCCAACTGGTCTCCAGAGTCCTAGCATGTCACCTCATCCACTAACCACACTGGGTACTTTCAGATTAGCGATAGACTGGATTTAAGACAGGTTCTTAAGGTAACATTTAGGAGCATTCGTCATAATTGGGCATGAAAATAGCTACTTTTCAGAGCAGAGGCAGGTTCTAAATGCAGTCCCCAACATCCTCACATTCAATTTGAGACTAAAGTGGGCTATCACTTTCAACCCAAGGGTCAAATTCATTTTTAGAGATGTCCTCTGGGCCAAATCACAGGTGTGGACAGGAGTAAAATCAAAAGGGTAGGATCAAAATGCCAGTTTATTTTGAGTGAAGATGGAAAATAAGGACATTATCCTGAATCAGTT
The DNA here is from genome assembly GCA_030440675.1 of Furcifer pardalis. Classification (NCBI taxonomy): domain Eukaryota; kingdom Metazoa; phylum Chordata; class Lepidosauria; order Squamata; family Chamaeleonidae; genus Furcifer; species Furcifer pardalis. Next base: position 78,676,198 of record CP126891.1, read on the forward strand.
TCTCTGTATTTCAGGACATTTCTCTTAGATACTCAAATTCTGATTGAGAGGAGACATTAACTTGATTTGAAAGAACTCTGATGCTATGGCATTGGGCCCAGACCTGTGTCTTTAGACTGGGATAAACTGAAACTAGGTTCTGACCCTATAAGTTAAGAGCTCTTTAGCCAGACCTAGTATTTAAGCATGTTCTTATGTTTTTTTTCCTGCAACCCCCAGACTTCTCTGGACCGCACCTCCCAGAATTGGATTGCAGCCCCTAAAATTTTGCATGGAGAATCTTGAAAAGTACAGTCCAATTCTGGAAGGTACTGACCAGGGGAGTCTGGGAATTGCAGTCCAAACAATAACAATGAAAGAGAACACATTTAATTAATACTCCATGAAGCAATTTCTTTTGAATGACCAGCATTACCTATGCCAGAGACTTGATAGGCTATCTATCCCTGCTCCTGTTGTGACACAGGTATGATTTAGGGTTGCCAGGACTTAGGCCACTAACTAAAGCAGGAGTTGTCAACTTTTTTAAGCTGGGGACCAGGTCACACTCGCTCAGACAGCTTTGGGGGCCAGACGGCCATTTTGCTCTTGCTGTGCCACATGGCACTTTCAGGTGTGGTGGAGGTGGTAGTGGGCCACATGAAATGGCACCACAGGTTGCATCCGGCCCATGGGCCACAGATTGAGAATTCCTGAACTAAAGTTTCTAGGAATTACCGTACTATGATTCCTTGCATCTCCAGGCAAGAATGTATCCAGCTCTGGGTTTGCCTGCCTTGTTAGATATTGTTAGATCCGGAGATCCTTGCGCGGGAGTGAGGACACGGACGCCATTGAAGGTGAACCAAACAACACGTATGTTTATTGTGACCGCTGGTAACAACAACAACAACGGCTGGGTCAGCAAGGGTTTAAATACCCTGCTTGACCCAGCCCACTGACCAATTGGAAGCAGCGATTTTCCCGCCGCTTAGACTTTTAAATATCCAACACCCCTTTCCCCCAGAATGCCTTAGTCCGCTATTTACATATATAATCGTTCAGGTGACGGGGGCGTGTCCGTACACGATCGGACCTGCGCAGTTCAGTCGGCGCTGGGGCATCGAGCAGAGCGGACCTGTCGCTCTCGCTCTGCCCCGGCTGGGCCGCTGGCGGTTCCGGGACACGACCGTCGGGCTCCGCGGTGACCGGGGGTGAGCCTGCTCCACACGGTAAGTTGACTGGTGGTGGTGCTGCGTAACTGGGGGTGTCTTCTGGCCGAACCGGGTCGGTGACCGGTTCGTCCATCGGGTGCATGTCTGGCTCAGCGCCGGTCTGCACTCCCTGGGGAAGGTTGCTATCCGTGTCGGGACTTGTTCGCCTCCTGAGTTGGTCGACATGGCGTTTCCATGTCCGACCATCAGCGAGGCGAACCGTGTAGGTGTAGGGACCCAGCATCTCGCTGACGGTTCCCTCTTCCCACGGTGGGCCGGGCGCATAGTTCCTGGCAAAGATTGGCGAGTCAATGGCTAGTGTCCTCCCCTGTGGTTGATCTCCCTTGAATTTGTCTGGGGAGTACCTGGGATGTAACCGATCGAGATGACAGCGGAGTCTCCTACCCATGAGCAACTCCGCGGGGGCCCTTCCTGTGGCAGCGCAGGGAAGGTTGTGTTGGGCCAACAAGAACGTGTCCACGCGTTCCTGCCAGTCCCCCGGACCTAGCCTTCCCAGGGCTTCCTTTGCGCTTCGTACGAACCTCTCTGCCTGCCCGTTCCCTTGTGCCCTGAACGGGGACGTGAGAGCGTGTCTGGTTCCCAGGGATGCCAGGTACTGCTCGAACTCCGTGGCCGTGAACTGAGGCCCGTTATCGGAGACGAGTGTGTCGGGGATGCCGTGCGTGGCAAAGATTTGTCTGAGTTGCCTGATTATTGTTCTAGCTGTGGTGCTACTCAAGAGTCGGACTTCCAACCATTTTGAGTATGCATCCACGACAATCAGGAACGTTTGGCCATGGAATGGGCCGGCGAGGTCAATGTGAATCCTCTGCCATGGGCCCGAGGGTTGTTCCCATTCCCTGATCGGGGCTGCCGGGGGATTGGGCCGTGATGATTGGCAAGGTGTACATTTGGCCACCCATGACTCTATGTCTTTGTCAATGCCAGGCCACCACACGTAACTTCGGGCCAATCCTTTCATTTTTACTATTCCCGGGTGGCTGGCGTGCAGAGTGTCTAAGACCTTGGGACGGAGTTTCCTGGGAATCACTACCCGGTCCCCCCACAGCAAGCAACCCCCCACGTAACACATCTCGTTCCTTTTGTCGTGAAATACCTTGAATTCCCCTTCCCCCTTGTCCGGCCAACCCCGGTGAACCCAGCTGGACACAGTCCGGAGGTCGGCGTCTCTCGCCGTTTCCCTGGCAACCTCGGCCGATGTAGTGGGGGAAGAATCCAGGACGTCTAGGGCAAGAACCGATGCCTCCCCCTTTTCCGCGCCTTCCTGGGTCGGAAGGGGGCATCTGCTTAAGGCGTCAGCGTTGCCCATGTGTTTCCCGGGGCGGTAGACCAAGGTGTATGAGTACCCCGACAGGAAAAGGGCCCAACGTTGCATCCGGGGAGACAAGGCAGAGGGTGTAGGCCGGTCACCAGCCAGAAGTCCCAACAAGGGTTTATGATCAGTCACGAGTTCAAAGTCCCGGCCATATAAGTAATCATGGAATTTCCTTACCCCTGCCACTGCCGCCAGCGCCTCCTTATCGATCTGGCCGTAGTTTCTCTCGGTCAGCGACATGGTCCTGGAATAATAGGCGATGGGCGCCTCGAGGCCGTTGGGTAGACGGTGGGCCAGGACCGCGCTGACGCCGTAGGGAGACGCGTCGCAGGCGAGGACCAGTGGCAGGGTCGCGTTGTACTGTATCAGGAAACTGTCCTGGGAGAGGAGATTTTTTACAGTGGCGAAGGCCGACTTTTGTTCGGGACCCCACACCCACTCTGCCCTTGCCGCTAACAGTCTGTGTAGGGGTTCAGCCGCCGTGGCCTTCCCTTTCAGGAAGGCCGCGTAGAAATTCAGGAGACCCAGGAACGCCTGCAGCTCCTGCTTGTTTTTTGGGGCCGGGGCGTTCCGGATTGCCTCTACCTTCCCCTTTGTCGGGTGGATGCCCTTGGCGTCAATGCGGAATCCCAAGAAATCCACGGAGGGGACCCCCAGCAGGCACTTGTCCTTTTTTACCTTGAGCCCAGCGGCTCTGAATTTAGCCAGGACAGCGGCGACCCTGTCCTTTAGCTGTCCGGGATCCCCTGCAATTATCAGTACGTCGTCAAAATATGGGACCACCCCCGGGAGTCCTTGGAGGAGCCGTTCCATCGTGCTCTGAAACAGTCCCGGAGCTATGCTGACCCCAAACTGCAGCCTCGTGCACTTGAATGCCCCCGGTGTGTGACAATGGTTTGGGCTTCGGCCGTGGCGTCGTCCACCGGGAGTTGTTGGTAGGCTTGGGCCAGGTCTAGCTTGGCAAAGATCTTGCCAGGGCCCAGCGAATGGAGTAAGTGGTCTATGACGGGAACCGGGTACGCGCTCGGCTCTAGTGCCTTGTTGATCGTGCATTTGTAGTCTGCACAGATGCGCACTGACCCGTCCGGCTTGATGGGGGTCACTATGGGGGTCTCCCACCTAGCATGGTCCACGGGAACGAGGATTCCTTGGGCCACCAGTTTGTCGAGTTCCTTCTCGACCCTGGGTTTGAGTGCCAGCGGAACTCTCCGAGCCTTGAGTCTAATGGGGGCGACGCTTGGGTTGAGCGCAAAAGAAATAGGGGACCCCACATACCTGCCTAAGCCTTCCCCGAAAACGTCCTGGAATTCGGTCATCAGGTCGTTTCTCAGCGAGGCGTCTCCGGGCTGGTCAGTCGCGGTGTTGTGGATGCCGGCGATGGACAGTCCCAGGGCGGGGAACCAGTTTGTGCCTAGCAGCGTTGGAATGTTGCCGTGGACGATGGTCAGTGGGAGGCGTTCTTCCTTTGGTCCGTACTTAACTTGGACCCACTTCTGCCCTGCGACGGAGAGGAATCTGCCCTGGCAGTCCTTGATCCGGATCCGCTGAGTCTGGAGGTCCGCTACCTTCAGAGACGGGAATGCCTTCTTCATCCACCGCCACGGGATGATGGATATGGCGGCCCCAGAGTCGACCTCCATGGGACACTCAGCCCCGTCGATCGTGACTGTGGTGTGGTACTTTCCTCCTTTCTGTGTGGCGGTGTGGCTTATCGTTAGCGTGTGCGTCTCGGCATCTTCGAATTTGCCGCTGTTTCGTCCTTGGCGCCTCTGATTCGCCCTCTGGTTGGCGGCCATCTTGCCCGGCGGGAACTTTTGAATGTGCCGGTCAGCTTGGCTCTCCGCTTGCCTGGCCCGGCAGACCTTTCCAATGTGTCCCCTCTTTTCGCAATAGCGGCAGATGGCGTCCCTGAAGCGGCAATGTGCCCGCTGGTGTGGCCCTCCGCAGCTAGCGCAGCGCTGACCGCTCCTGCCCGAGTTTCCCCCGTCGGTCGCACACACCTCCGCTTCTTCATCTTCGTCCTCATCGGGAACGACATCTTGATGGTGAGTGGAGGCTTGGCGGGGCGCCGACGGGGGCCGGTTGAAGGAGGATGTTGTTGTCGTCGAGAGTTCGAAAGCTCTGGCTTCCTCGATGGCCGCGGCCAGGGTCAGGTCTCTCCGGGCCAATAGTCTCTTGCGGAGTTTGTTGTCGCGGACTCCCCTGATGAGCTGCTCGGTTAGGGAGTCCTCGAGAAATGACCCGAATACCGCCGGAACGGCTGCTGCCCTTAGGGCGGCCACGTACTCGCCGATGGTTTCCCCCGACATCTGGAATCGGTCCCGGAACTGAAGTCTGAACACAAATCTCGAGGGCTCCGGCGCGTAGTGATTCTTGAGGGCCAGCTGTAGTGCTTCCCACGAGACGTCCAGAATTGGCGTGGGGTCCACCAGGGACTGGGCCACTTCGTAAACTTTGGGCCCGCAATGGGTCAGGAAGAACGCTTTCTTCCGCTCCGGTGCGATCTCTCCCAGCTCTGCAGCCAGGAGGGAGAATTCAAACCGGTCCATATAGCTCTTCCATCTCTCGTCCTTCGGCTGGAAGGGTGCCGGAGGGACGTAAGTAGCCATGGCGAGGTGGCTTCGAGAGTGGTGGCTCTGGCGTGTGTTGGTTCTGGTCCGTTCCTCAGGATCCCATCCTCGTCGCCAGTGTTAGATCCGGAGATCCTTGCGCGGGAGTGAGGACACGGACGCCATTGAAGGTGAACCAAACAACACATATGTTTATTGTGACCGCTGGTAACAACAACAACAACGGCTGGGTCAGCAAGGGTTTAAATACCCTGCTTGACCCAGCCCACTGACCAATTGGAAGCAGCGATTTTCCCGCCGCTTAGACTTTTAAATATCCAACAGATATAACCTAGAAGCTGTCTACATGGGCATTTAGCTTGCTCTTTGGGATGATTTTGGGATGGGTTGGTTTGAATGCTTGCACATATGGGCGTAGATCTGAGTGAGTGGAGGACAAAGGAGCCTGGCATATGGTGGTGGTCCATGGGATCACAAAGTGTCAGACTTGACTGTGTGACTTAACAACAGCAGCAACATATGCTGAGTGCTGGACTGGGCTAATCAGCCCCATCCCAACATATTTTGAGATTCCCATCAGAATTTTCTGCCAAAATGCCCTGCTGTATTTTATCCCATCCCCAACATATGCACAGGCTGAAGAAACCACTTCACAGATTATGGGGAGATAGTGCTTACTGTCACCTTAGAAAGTGCTGCTGAAATTCTCCTTTGGAGGAGCAAAATGTTCTTGGGATGCAAGAATTGCACCAAACAGCGTTTTACATTAAGTGTTTTTTTTTTTTAAAAAAGCCATGCTATATCAATCTAAGGGGACCAATGTAGATGGGCGCCTAGATTCTGGATGTAAACTTTTTTCTCATTTGCACAATTAACTGGACAAAAAGAATCTCATCTCATCTCTCTCTCTCTCTCTCTCTCTAATCCATTGCTTGTTCTGTCTCTGAAACATCACAAGGAACCACCCCACAAAGTTCTATCAAACCAATTCACTTAGTAATTTGGGCTTTAGTTGAAGTCTGTGCATGACTTTAGTCTCGCTTAGAGAGTAACTCGCTTAAAGAGCAGAATTTTCTCTGAATGGTTGCTTTGCTTAACAACTAAAACCAACCAAAAACTCAGTAAAGAAATAAATTGGGGTTTGCAATCCCCCCTGCCAGAAGTCACAATTGGTCACTTACAATGGTGTTTCTCTTTAAGAGCAAACTCACTTAAAGAGCAATGCTGTGAAACGCATTATGCTCTTTAAGCAAGGTATATTTTCTTAAGATACATTGAATGTTCAATGGAGGGGAGTAATGGTGAGATACAATTCTTCCCTCTGTACAGTTCTTTATTTTGGCATGTGAAGCTCAGACAGTCTTTCACCCGCCCACTGTCCTTTTTACATTGATGAGGAAGGGAAGTGTTGTGCTGGAGATTATTTTAACCCCTACACTTATTGAGGTGACTATCTCCTTGAATGAGCAGGACTTTGGGAACAATGCCAAAATGGTAGAAAGGAAGCCTCCTTCTGATATCACCTCCACCAACATTCAGATCGCTATTTTGTATTTAAAAATAAATCTTGGCTACTCTAATTTGACAGCAGAGAAGTCGAATCCCACAGTATTTCTTTCAAATCTCACTCAGTGAAAACTAGAAGAGGGATTGAGAAAGACAAGAACAAGAGGGAGAGGATAAGAGTTTAAAATGTGTTTCAAAACAGAAAAGCACAAACTAAGAAGGGTAGTGATTTTTGATCCGTTAGTCAGAAAAAAGGCCAAGTCCAAGGAGCAAGGAAATTGAAATGCCCGAGAGCAAAAGGCTTTCAGTTTTAAAAGATAGGTTGACGGAAGACCAGCAGGGTAGGACCTTAGGGAACAAGGAAGCAAATTGTTGGGTAGCAGGCCTGCAAGTTAAGCAGGATTAAACTGGAGCATTCCTTTGAAGGTCAGCAATGCAATTTCATATGTAATACTAGATTTAATGGGTGTTCTGGGCAGCAATTGAAGTACAGTATAAGAAAGATGTGCTAAGAAAACCTAATGCTAAGACAATAGAGAACATTGACTGTAACACTCTGAACTGCAGAAGCCTTAACAAGAAGCAGCACTACAATGTTAGATTCTGCAACAGAATGTTTATAAATTAATGTTAATAAATTAATATTTGTAAATTTAGGCAGCTAGCATTGAATCAGTTGGCTAGGTAGATCAGTGGTTTGGGTACCTGGCTGCAAAGCTCAGAGCACAATTCACCATTATGCCTCATAGGAGAAGAGCCAGCCTGTGCAGTTTTGGGCAAGCTGTACAGTCCCAGGGTGTCTGCAGCAGAAGCAAATGGAAAGCCACTTCTTATTTTTCTACTTAGAAAACCCTGGAAAGGGTCATTGTAAGGCAGCCTTGGCTTGTGAGCACACAATAATAATAATAACACTGTACAACAATGATTTTGCTACTGGGAATAAAACATGTGATTTACATGATATTGAGTGTGCTGACTCCAAATCTGAACTCATAGGAATTTGACTCTTTATTTTCTAAAACTATTGCTACCTGATGTTTCCAGTGATTTTTACTGCATTCAAATCCAAACTTCTGTCAAAGTTTCCAATGAATAATTTTTGCAACTCTGTTGTGGCATTGCAAATAAAGTGAAATTTTGCTGCATCCATTGATCAGGAGATCTACTGTTTCATTGCACAGTCAGCATTTGCTATTTGGATAAATGCTGTATTTTAGCCTTCATGAAATTTGTTGGCAAAATGTGTTCTTGAGCTACCAGGATAAATCCTTCAGTTTCCTTCGTCAATAATCCTGCTCTTAACTAGCCCCATGTCAGCTTTGGGTTAGCTTTTTGTTCTAGCTTTTTAGAGCATAGACTTTTTCCAGTTTGCAGTTGGAGTTTCAATCCCTTTCTTTCTGTATTCAGCTTTCTTCTTCACCGTCCCCCCTACAAGAGGCCTCTTTTATTAACTTCCTTAAGCATAGGCTCTTCATTTTTCTTAATGTAATATTTCAAACTATGCTTTTTTCCCCTGTACTGTCTATTTCATCCGTAGGAGTCCTTTGCCACTCTCAGCTCTTGGTAAGTACACATGATCAACGTCATGTTTTGGGCAAAGAACATGATGCATAGTCATTTAGCTTCCTTGTTTTTATAATCCAGGTTGTCCTATCGTCGTCATCATCATCATCATTGGTGTACATAGTGAGCCAGATGTTTGGACTGGAGTTTTGAAATCCCAATCTGGACCTAAGAGTAAGTGAGATATTGCCTGATAACACAAATGGTACTTAGTAGTTCTTCTCTCTGCAACTGCTCTATCTTGATCTTATTGATGCAAATAGCAGCTCGCCTGGTTGCTTAGTGGTTAAGATGCTGAGGCTCTTTTCTCCCAGAGATGTTGTAATCACATCAATCAGCTTAAATAATTGTTTTTTCAGCTAACATAAAACCTCGCATAAAGAGTGCCTCGCTTAGAGACCAAAATTTTCTCTGAATGGTCGCCTTGCTTAACAACTAAAACCAACCCAAAACTCGCTTAACAACTAAATCAGGGTTCACAATTCCCTCCCCCCCAAGTCACAATTGGTCACTTACAATGGTGTTTCACTTAAAGAGCAAACTTGTTCCCATGGAATGCATTATGCTTTTTAAGCGAGGTACCATTGTATTGTAATGTCTGGCCTGCTCTTTTTTGAGCTTTTCCTCCTCACCATTATTCTAGCAAGTAACCTAGTTGCATTTGGAGATCAATATCATGTATTCCACACTCTGTGCAAAAGATATCTGCCCAAACCTAATGACCATGAAGTCCTGATTTTGTCCTGTCTGGAAAAGTGTGATAGTTATAACAGAATAACTGTCTCCTCAAGACATATCCCTATGGATTTCTTTCTTCTGTCAGTTTTCCAGTGATGAGATAAATTTGTGTCTAGATATAAATAAATACATCTGCTTGAGATCCCATTTTCCCTTTCATTAATGTCTCTGATAATAATGTATTTGTCCTTCAAAGCCGTACAAATAGGATCATCCAGCTCCAGACATTAAATGCTGGTACTCTGATTATTTTCTTTCAATCATAAATGAAATTACTCCCAGTCCTTTCTACCTTCACACCCTTTGTAAATTTCCACGCAGTGAAAGAGATGATAGATTAAGAGATACTTGAATCACTCTCAGGCCCTGTAATTAGCACATGGAGTGAAGAACTTATGGAAAACAATAATTCCCCAGTCATTAGGCTTTATTTTTGCTTTCAAGCCAGCATATTTTCCTTATGATTTCATTAGCAGCCTCTCTGTAAATGAGCTTTTAGGTTGACAGAACCAGGTTCAAGTATTTGAGAAAATTATTTATTCTCTGATTTGTTACAGTTTCTGAAAACAAAGAGGTCTTTTGTTAAGGGGGGGGGGGAGAGAAAAGGGAAAAAAAGAGGAAACCCCTTTTAATTGTCAAAAAGAAATCACCCTGACTTCATGGATTGGTCTGTTTATGTGAGAGATCGTTATTAATTGTCTTGTATATTTACAGCACACTGATGCTTGTATGAACTGAATCTCATTGATGTCATAGGTCTTAGCTCAGTGAGTTAGGTATCTGGCTGTGGAGCCAGAGATAAAGAGTTCAGTTCCTCCTGAGAAAAGAGCCAGATTGTCTGGCCATGGACAAACTACACAATCCTGGAGTACCCCCAGAGGAAGGGGGTGGTAAATCACTTCTGCCACACTCTGTATCTAGAAAACCTTGGAAAATGTTGCCATAAGTCAGAAGTGACTTGTAATTACTACTACTGATTATTAGTGGCAGCAAAGTCTGGATAATATCAGCATGTCTACCACAATTTAATATACTTGAAAGCAGCCCAGCTCAGTCTGCAGGAAAGCTAGGATAGTAAATAGTAGTTTCTTTATCATATTCATGTGATAAAGGAGTTCAGTGCAGTACATAGGAGCCTAAACCCAGTGCAATATGTATGTGAATAAATCTAATGTCAATAAACTCATTGAAATAAGTGGTATATACTAAAAAAAAAGTCCCATCCATTTTAATGGTTGACTAATGTCCAGGTGGGAGAAATGTGTGTGGCGTGGGTGGGGATATGATATGCCACACATAATAAATCCTAACAACACATGCAGGTGAAAACTTGATTTAAAACTAGAGTTGTTGATGGCTCAAGTGGTTAACACTCTGAACTCAAAGACTGGAAGATTGGAGTTCAATTTCTGAGTACTGCACGATGGAGTGAACTCCCATCTCTGTCCCAGCTTCTGCCAACCTAGCAGTTCGAAAGCAAAAAATTGGAAGTAGATAATAGGTGCCACTTCAATGGGAAGGTAAACAGCATTCTGTGCACTCCAGTGTTGAGGCATGCCTGCCACATGTCCATGGAAACGTCTGTAGATGCAGACAGCACTGGCTCTTGGGCTATAAACAGAGATGAGCACTGAACCCTAGCGTCAGATGTGACTGGCTTTTGAGCAAGGGTAATAGACATGAAGAATATTAACTCTTTCTGGTTATCTTCTGAGAAGTAAGACTGTTTCTGTTGAAGGTAATTATTCTGTATCACACTAAAGTTCACTGAACCATGAGAAATGCAGGGTCAGTTTCCCTTGTCCCTCTGGTCTTAAATTATGCATTTTATGTATGTTGTGGGTGGGCACCAAGAGCTTAGTTTTTTAGACAGTCATGTTAAACTATCACAACAAGGGTTGACATTGTATGTTAGCTGTTTCTCCAACTGGCTGTCATATGCTATCACATAGTCATGAATGACAGCCTAGAAATGTGAAAATAATTTGTATAAGTAACCTTTCAAGCATGGTCTTATCCCAAGAAAATGACTGCCACATCACAGAAGCAGTTCTTTACTCCTAGGTGAAAGCTGTTAATTAGGAATAGGTAAATTTGTCAGTGCTGGTGTTTTTAAATGAATATTCAGTACAATATTCTGAAACATCTAAGTGGATATAGGGGATTTCCCCCTTTTGCATTTTCCTAATAGGATTAGCCATTTTGAGTGTGGAAAGGAACATATTGTACTTGCTTGCCAGATAAGAGTAAGGTGAGAAGCTTGCTTGAAAAATGGAGTGGCAATGTTACTTTATCAATGTTGTTATATAATAGACAGAAGCTAAAAACTAGAATTTAGCACTCAGAGCCTGGGTAGTCAAATCTTTTTAGCTTTGGTCTCTCCTATTTTGGATTCATTCTTAACTTCTTTTAATACTTTATGCGGGTTGGGAATGCATTTTCTAGTAAAAAATGATTAAACCAACATTCTTTAATAAATAGTGACACCTTGACTCTTGGCATAAGAAAATTGCATGTTTATTGTCTTCAGAAGCTTTGTTTTACAATATCCTTTCCTTCAGAAAGCCAGAACAGATTACATGATTATCTCCCACCCACATTGTTGAACAAGATGGGATCTTTTAGCAGACTTAGGTATTGCAAAAGGATGATTAGAGATACAGACATTATGTAATGCATTGGAAGAAGAAATGTGAATGTCTCCTGTGCTTCCGGTATAACCTCTGAAATGAAGAACACCCATATGTGGAGCCTGTGTTTCTCTTTACAACTCAAAAATGCTTTCAATGTTAGCATACAACAGTTTTTTCTGCCTTATCTCCCTAATGCATGATCACCTAAAACATATTCACTCCCGTTTGCTGTTTTTTAAACATGTGGATACATTATGAATTACACTTTACATTACCCTAAACTGGTATTTTAACCCCTTAATTTTAAGTTTATATCTTAACTCTTTCCCATTCAATTAGGTCTGGCTCCAGTGTCTGGATGCCCGAATCTGGCTGCTCACAGTGATTTCCCCCAGTGTTTGATGCCATTTCAGCTTTGATCCCCTCACCCTGCAGAAGGCTTTTTAGTTGTGGCACATCTGTGAAATGTTCTTTCCATAGAGGCTCACCTATTGCCTATAATTATGGTTAAGCACGTGCATTGGTTTCAGAAGGAAAAGTGTCAATATGAGGCTAAGCAGGAATACCTGTATTTTACCAGAGCAGAGACAATCTGTCTCAAGAAGCCTCCAGTTCTCCTCAGGTCAGTTAAAGTTCTAAAAAAAAAATCCCTTCTCAAGAATTGTTGCCTTGCCATGGTGAGGGGCTTGTAGGGTTGGATGAGGCTATGGGCTATGCCATGTAGGTCCACCCAAGATGGACAGGCCATAGTGGAGAACTCAGACTAAAGGTGATCCACTGGAGAAGGAAATGGCAATTCAGTCCTGTAGCTTTGCCAAGAAAACCTTATAGAAAGCATCAAAATGCTAAAAAATATAAAAGCCGCATCTACTGCAGCTGCCTCTGACACCACCTGGGAGGCTTCCTGTGCCTCTCTGAGTGGGGAGCGGAACTCAGCACAGCTGGTGACCCAGCAAGCTTGAAGAGGCCACGCTGGGGCCACTGACACTTCCACTGCTGCTTCCACCACTGCTGCCTCTTACACCACTTGGGAGACTCCCCACGCCGTTCCGGGTGGGGAGAAGAACTTGGCACAGCTGGCAACCTGGCCAGATTCAAAAGGCCATGTTGGGGCCGCCACCACTTTTACCGCTGCTGCCTCTGACGCCACCTGGGAAGCTCCCAATGCCACTCTGGGCGGGGAGCGGAACTCAGTTCAGATGGTGACCTGTCTGGCTTCAAAAGGCCAAGCTGGGGCCACTGCCACTTTCACCACTGCTGCTGCCTCCTCCACCATCTGGGAGGCTCCCCGCACAGTTCCGGGCAGAGAGCTGAATTTGACACAGCTGGGCGGCCTATGGGACCTTGGGGCAATGCTGTGGTGGCCACCAATTCTACTACCACCCTGGAGGCCCCCTGCACTGCTCCGGGTGGGGAATGGAACTCGGTATAGCTGGGCGGCCCGGCGGTGCTCTGGGGCAATGCCATGGCTTCCGTTATTGCCCCCACCACCATCATGTGTGGCTTCTGGACCATTCCAGGCAGCCACCAGGGCTTTTCAAGACTGGTGCCAGGTGTCTCTCCCCCCTGTTGTCTAGATAGGGAAGGCTGCCCTCATGGCCAGTACCACAGACTCTGCCCAAAACCAAGGGCATAGGAATGAGTTGGGCCATGGACCATGAGATATGGGTGAGGGGAGGGAGGGAAGGAAAGAGAGGGTCCTGCCAGCCAGTGATAGGGGACAGCGCTCTGTCTGGGGAGGGTGGGGGGGTCCCTGGGACCCAAATTGGTGTAGTAACGGGCATGGAGTAATATAGCAGGATCCAAGGGACGGGCCGCACTCAGGGAATGGGAGCAGATATTTGATTGCTGTCCCACGTTCCAGCCCCTTGGTTACACCTCTGATTCCTGTGTAGCTGTTCCAGAGACCTCCCCCTAAGGCTGCTGCTGATGAATGCCAGGTTGGTTTGTAATAAGGTCTCCCTGTTTGCAGATTCCATCTTGGGGGAGCAGTCTGACCTGGCATGCATCACCGAAACCTGGCTGAGACCGGAAGATGGGCTGCCTCTATCAGAACTGTGTCCAGCCAGGTTCAGAGAGTCATTGGGAGTCACCAGAGCTACGGCTCTGCAAGTTCCGGGTTGTGAGGCCCTGCTCCTGCATTTGGGCCTTAAGGGTCAGTTGGGAATCTTGCTCCTGTACCTGCTTCCCTGCAGTGTAGCAGACTCCCTGCCCAAGCTCCTTGAGGCTGTTACCATGTTGGTATTGGAGTTCCTCAGACTTATGGTCTTGGGGGACCTTAATTTGCCTTCACTGGGGGCAGCCTCTGAGGTAGCATGGGAGTTCATGGCTTCCATGAAAGCTGTGGGCCTGACTCAGGTAATTCAGGACCCAACCAGGATCAGTGGCCACACCTCAGATCTAGTTTTCTTGTCGGAGCGGTGGCAGAGTGATCTGAAATTACAGAAATTAAATATTAGGCCTGTGCCATGGTCAGATCACTTTCTGGTGACTTTGGACTTTCTGGGGATGAAGCTTCACCGTAGGGAGGTAGGGCCTATTAAATTGGCCCACCCCTGACGACTGATGGATCCGGATGAATTCCAAAGGGAACTGGGGGACATTCCTCTGGACCAGCGATATGATTCGCCTGAGGCGCTTGTCAACCTTTGGAACAAGTGGGCTGGATCTGGCCCACAGGTCATAGTTTGGGCACCCCTGGGCTAGCAGGTTATAAAATGGAAACTGATGGTCAATTGATAGAACATGTTGGTTAAAATGGGATGATATCAGACTTGTGGAATTGGTTGCTTTACAGGAAGAATGCACTGCAGAGACTTGGTGGAGGACAGGAATAAAAACATGTATGATTTTTATTTTATTTCAGTTTATTTCTGATGGAAGTAAAGTCTCTTATTGGCATTTCATCCTCAAAAAGGAAAAGCTCTTCAGATACAATGGGTAGACCTTTAAAGAAAGTCAAATAGCTTCACACAACATTTTCAATACCCTTATCTTTAAAGTCTTCACTGTTTCCTAGAGGATTGATGAAAGAGATTGTTTCAGAAAAGGAATACTAGTGGTTTTTTAAACTTGACGTCAGACTTGGCTTCCTCACAAGGTTACAACACTTGATGAAAAAGATTTCAGAAACCTCTGTTCTGTGGCAACAAACCATTGTTGGTTTATTGATTCTCTCAGCTTTCTATGATAGTATACAGGAAAAATGTTGATTGTAATGCCAAATGTTTTAAAATTTTAAGAAACAGGTTAACAGGAATCATAACACTGACCAATTGAGTGCTGGCAGAGATATCTATCTTACATACCATGAATATAGAATACTCCTGCATTACTGAAAAGCAGCATTACAGCCAGACCGTTTTTCAAGTGGGCAGCCACATTTTCAGGTGAGGTGTTTTGGGATGATGCACCTAGCAATAGCCAGGGCCTGCCTTTGTATTGGTATAGGACATGTGTGGGCCAGACTAGGGAAAGCGAAGACCATGACCTTTCACTTCATACTTCCTCTGTACAAAATCTGTGTTATCTTACTCAATAGGGTTGTATAAAAGTCAAGTTAACAGAAAATGTATGATAAACATCAGGAATTAAATTACTGGACAAGGGGATATTAAACAATATAAGAGAAAAAAACCATTCATGTTATGAATGAGATGTTAAAAATTATGAAGAGCGTGTTTTCTCAGAAATTCAATTTTAATCTTGCCTCATGACAGCATCCAAAAGGGTGAAAAATGTTTAGATATAGAATAAGAACACATTACAGTACATAGAGTGGTGCTGAGAAGAAAATGTATACTCTTTCTACTGAAGTAAATGAGACAGAGTTTTTAACTTTGAAAAATACTTATTTTTAATGGACTTCCTTTTAAAAACTTATTAATGTTCGACCAGCATGTAAAAAGGGTTTTTCTAGGAAAAATTTGCATTGCATCTTTTCTGGCAGGAACAAACCTCCAGCACAGTACCTAAAAATTATACTTCAGAAAAGTTGTAGCTTTTTGGTTTTTCCTGTAATTGAAGTAAACTTTGGGATTAGGTGTCTTATTTTTATGCTCCCACCTCCACATTTACTAATGTTAATGGTTGTACATTATTGCAAGTCTCTGCTGCTTCTGAATCCAAGTTAGCATTGAAAAGGAATTCACAAATAGCTATGCTGCAGGCCAAAGATTTTGCAATCATTTGGAAGCTTTTTTTGTATTTGGATCCAAATTGTTTTAATTTAGTGTCTTCAATGTCAGCTCTATAAAAGATGCAGCCTCAGAAATGGTGGTAGTAAATAAGCATAACAAAGATTTACAAGACTTGATTTTTCTCGTTTGGATCCCTAAAGCAATATTTTCACAGTGGTTTTTGACTCTCATGGCACTTCTAGGAGTATATTCTTCTTCTTCAAGTGCTGTATCCTATCTGAACATCATGGTAAAAGTCTTCCTGTTCCTAACTTCTCAAAACTATTCTTCCAAGGAATTACATGCCAATCTCTCAGGTTCTTCAGCCACAAGGTCCATCTATGTCCAGGGCCTCGTTTCCCAAGGGCCTCCCCTTGTATAATGAGTTGGAGTATTCTGTACTTTATGTCACTCCTCATGATATGACCAAAGTATTGGAGTTTTTTTTAATGATCTTAAACAGTTCTTGGTTTTTATATATCCTGCACAACACTTCTACATTAGTCACATCTCATTATTCAGATCTTCATAGCTAGAGTTAGATCTTTAGGAGTATATACAAGAGGATGTTTGAGGTGTTTATTTTGAGTACATCTTCTTGATTTACTTCTGCCATGTTGCCTACTATTTCATTCTGCTATTTTGGAAACTGATAACTTATTAAAAATAATTCTGTTGATTTTTGCCCATTTTTCATTTTTTTTAAAAAAAGTATAGCTGTACTTTCTAATATGCCTCTAAAGAAAGGTGAAATACTAGAGAGCCCAGGGAATTGTGCAAACATATCCTTGAATCTAAGATGGCCACCCCAGCTCCTGCAACTTATTCCCCAATTTATTCTAATGAAAACAATTTTAGTTTGTTTTATTTACTTGAAAATTTCCCTTGTGCTCCTTAGTGGCCAAAATGAATTTATTACATTAAATATCTGTTAGCCTCTAATTTTGATATTGTACTTTTTTTTCTTTCATTATGCTTTTGTCATCATTGTCATGTCGCTGCCATCACCACCATCGCTGCCATCACCGTCGTTGTTATTGTTCAGTCGCACAGTCAATTCCAACCCTTTGTGACCCCATGGACCATTGACCTCCAGGCACCCCTATCCTCTACCATCCTCCTCAACCTGCCCAGCTCTGTGCCCATTACATCAACAATACCATCTAGCCATCTCATTTTCTGCCACCCTCTTCTTCTTTTGCCCTCAACCTTTCCCAGCATCAAGGCCTTCTCAAGTGAATCCTCTTTTCTCATTTGATGTCGAAAGTACTTTAGGAGCAGTCAGGGTTGATTTCGTCTAAGATCAACCTATTTGTTCTCCTTGCTGTCCAGGGTACTCTCAAAACTCTCCTCCAACACTACATTTAAAAGGCATCTATTCTTCTGCACTCAGCTTTCCTTATGGTCCAGCTCTCACAACTATACATTACCACTGGCAATACCATTGCTTTGACTATGCGGATTTTTGTTTGCAAGGTGATGTTTCTACTTTTCACTATGTTCCCCAGGTTTCTCATAGTTTTTATTGTCATATAAACCCTCTGCAGAGGAGAAGAGAAAGTGTTTTACTTGCCTGCATGGTGAAGGGGCTCCATATGGGGGAAAGAGTTGCTTTGTGGATGTTCAGATGGAAGAGCGCACTAAAGTAATTTAGCCCCGTCCCTGTTCTGTAGTGACTCGTTAATGAGTGAGCCTAGGTCTTTGCATCAGAGGCAGTCTGGACATTCTCTAAGAAAGGAAAAGTCTGCTTTCTGATCAGTCATAGAAAGAAGGCAAGCAGTAACCAAGGTAGAAGATATGTAATCTAGCAAAACTGTACTTTCCTTCATTTGATGAATCCTAGTGGCTTTCTCTGAAGTCTCACCTCAAAGAGACTATTATTATTCTGCAGCACGGGATAAAGGTGAATAGATCTTGTCACCATACTTATTATTTCACTTGCTCTTTCTCTGAAAAATGTGAACTATGTTTGAAGAAACCAACTATGTGTATTTTCTGAAAGCTAGAAAAAAATCACAGAATCAAAGAACATGATGTTATAAGAAAAATATAATAGAAAATAATGTAGTAAACAACAGTGATTAAGCATAGATGCTGTAAGTAACAAAATAAATGAAGCAGGGATGCCCACACTTTTTGGGCCATGGACTGGTCACATGGTTCAGTAGGCTGGTCACATGGTTTAGCGGGCCGGTCACATAGTTCTTCCCACCAGAAGTGGAAGTAAAACACCCCTTGCAATCTGTTATGCAACAAACTGAGATAGATGCTGCCACTTGCTCTGCTTAAACCAGGGGTGCCCAAACTATGGTCCATGGGCTGGATCCAGTCCTCAACACCAGTTCAGCTGGCCTGCACTGCCCTCGTTGCCCCCAGAAGTGGAAGTAAAACACACCCATATAGGCACGTTTTAGTTCCACTTCTGGGGGTGATGAGGTGATGAGGTGATGAGGTAATGAGGTGTTGGGAGCCAGTTCCAGCCCACAGGCCGTAGTTTGAACACCCCTGCTTTACACTTAATACAAGGGATGTGTGAGGACTAATTTCAATCTATGTAACAAGCTGCTCTCAGTTGTGCATCTCTTAGACTATTGGGGGTAAATGTAGTTTGAACTGCAGAGTCCTCATGGTCACAAATAGAGGCAGATGATTTTGAAAACAACATGTATGTTCAAAAAGATGACATTAAAAAAATATGCACACAGAAGAGAAGGAAAGAGCAGTGTAAGAAATGGATCTAATTTCATTAAAAATGTAACCAGAAACAGATAGGTACAGATTTAACAAGGAGTTGGGAAAGGGAGCATATTAATGAAAGAAAACTTCATCAATGTGCATCTTCCTAAAGAAAGCATATTCAACAAAATCTTCACTGTACAGGTTAGCTGATGTTATCGTACATGTTATCTGTAGACCAGGGGTTCTCAACCTATGGCCTGTGACCCAGATCCTGCCCACAGTGCCAAATAATCCACCCCCACCCTCACTCCAGCCGCCGCCGCTGTCACAATCAGCTGTGGACTCATTTACAGCCATTTTAAACATGTTTACGGCAACTATAAATGGTGATGGTGGGGGACAAAAGACAAGGAAAAAACATTGTGAAACAGTAAGGATTTACTGTTATATTTTATATTTTATTAAGGTACTACAACATTTTTGTTTTCTTTTTTCTATCCGATATGCATGCACCAAGTGACACAGAACCACTTCAAAAACTACACTTATTGGTTGAAATCCATTGTGTCTGGTATTTCCTGGAGCTGTCTCAAAACATTGCATGACAGCCAGCAGCAAGCTAGAGACAAAGATGAGGCAGGCATACTACATTTTGATGATAAGAGTCCCTACTCTTAGTGAGTATTCTAGCTTGCTTCACTTCAAATTTATATCCAATGTGCAAATTTCATCATGAACTTGATAGAAAGAACACATGCAAACATCTGAAAGGGGGAGAAAACATCCTGCATGCTCAGGTCTTCAATAATTAGCTTTCAATGCCTGTATCTTTAGCCAAGCCAATTAGGGTTACTATATCAATCTCTCTCCCCTGGACAGGCTCCTCATCTATAGCTGTTACATGTCATGCACATACAATATGATTCTCTCCAGACTGGGAATAATTGAATTTGGCCAATACAGATAGTTGAAAACCTTGTTCATTTCACTTTTGAAGGTAAACATACTAAATTCATAATTATTGTCACAAATTTGTTGGAAACATTTTTAGATTAAAAATTGAGGGAAGTGAAACTAGTAGATTTGTAGCACTTGCAAATGCAACTAGAATTGGCAAGAAGTGGATGGGAAGTACAAGCAAGACTGATTTTTTTAACAAAGAAAAAGAAAAAATAGACCCATTTATATAGACAGTCAGATAAAATGCTCCTAGCAAGAGTAGAACCATGAAAATAATCCTACCTCACTAATTTTTCCACTTGCTGGTTCTGTACCAATAAGAATTCTAAAAACATTTTCCAAACTAAATTATCCATGGGAGAATGGAAGCTGGTAGTTTTCATTTGTTTAAGTGTCCCATGGAAATGGTGGATAAGGTAGGAACTGATTTCCTGTAATCTGTAAAGGCTGCAGAAGAGGACAATGTGAAGAAACTGAACAACTTTTAATTAAGACCAAACTTTCAGGCAAAATTTCAGTGGTCTTCTGCTAAAACATTGGTTGTGAGAAACATCCCCATTCTTGAAAATAACCTGAGGTGAATTTTGAGACTACCCACTTAATTCTTTTATTCTTACTGATTTAGATTGTGCCAATAGGATGAAAAAACTTGATGTGGAATTTTAAATTTCTTCAAGATTTTTTTTATCACCAACAGTGAGTGGGGGATGTGGTCTTCAATGTGCTAAAATCTCTGCAATTTGCATGGGATGTCTCTACTCTCCTTTCCATTGAAGAAACAAAGCACCCACCCAAACAAATGTGGCACACACAGAAGGACTCGATAGTTATTCACTTTTACACACACAAAAATACTATTATTATAGAGTTTTAGAGCAGCAGTTCTAGTTTGAGGCAATGTGTATGGTTTTGTATAGTAGAATGGACAATTTTATACAAAACCCAGACAATTTTGTCCAAGCCACCATTCTCATCATGACAAGGAAGTCTGCTGAGAGCAACAGGAAATTCCTCATGGTTGTAACTGTCATTCAGACGATTGCTCACCTTTCCCTTCAATGATGCGACAAGTAAGAATTTACATCCCTAATGTTTGATCTCTCTATCCCCATTGATCCTGTGGTGTCCCTCATTCTATGTATGTATGCATTTATTGTCCTTATGCTTGTATCTACATTTGCTTTTAAAAGGACAGTTTGTTGACTGTAGTTTTCTGACAGATGGCTCAGATTGTTGCAATGTAGGTAAATGTGGATGACACTGACTTTGTCACTCTGTGTAGCATTAGTTAGAGAATTTGAAAAGACAGGTTCATGAAAAAAATATGAATGTTGTCAGACAACCCTGAATTTTTTATTATTAAAAAAATCTTGAGTGAATTTAATGGTTATGAAAGTGAAGGACAGCTCTGATGCACATCTCTTTCAATATGTCTCAGATCTGACCTACAGTGCCTCTTTTCTCTTGGTTAGTGGTATTCTGAGAAAATAACACCTCATTTTAACTAGGGTTAGGTTGAAAAAATGGATGTCTGACAGCAAACAGAAGAACTAATTTTTCATTTGTTACTAGGATACAATTTAATTACAGGCCCTTGTTCTAATAGTTCTAGAAAGTTCAGGGAATTTTGCTTGGCTTGCAATTTAAGGTAAATGTTTCACCTCTCATGAATGGTCCCTCAAAGTAGAATCAGACACATGCTCTGATCCACAGGTATGATGGGATATTCTTCTTTCATGTCCCGATCAAGCTCTGGGCTGCCAAAATAAAGCCACTTTCATGGCTTTCTTGGCCAAACTTAAGTCCTCATCATTGCATGTTTCTGGCAGTAACTGGCAGACCAGTAAATGGGCCAGATTCTGTATATTATCGCATTCACATCAGCCTATTCAGCGTCCACCTATGTCACTAGGGGACGTTGAGTTCCTCATCTATATCCTCCTTTAATGCTATTCCTTGCTTAGTGACCTCCTTCCTCCATCTTTTAATTTGATTTTGTTCTTGTGTACCCTCAAGAGTGTTTGTTCTTCATGTAAAAGGGATAAACACCTGTGACTGCATGGAATGAGGTCAGGTGATCATTTTCAGAATGACAAAAGTATATTCCAACCCCCCCCCCCCCCAAAAAAAAAAAACAACCCAACTACATGCAAGATAACTAAATGTTCACAAAATATATAACTGCTTTTAGTTCACCCCCTTCAGCTGAAGCTAAAACTCCAAAGGAACATGACAGTGGGATGGAGAAGAAAGCACACCCTGAAAATAGAACACTAGTGGCAGGCTTACACTTACAAGAATATTTTAAGGCCCACAAGATATTCTATCCATGTCACAAGGCAGCTCCTCTAAATTCCTAATACCATGTTATTATTTTTATCTTTGTCTTCTTCCAAGGAATGTAGGGTGAGGTAAAGTCAGTGAAGCTGATAAACAGTGATTTGAGCGAGGTCATTGGGCAGTCTTCATGTCTGGATAGACATTTGAAGGTAGATCTTATGTGTTCTAGTAAAATAAATTTACTACTACATCTACAGTGGTTCTGCAAACTTTTTTGTTGTTGTTCAGTTGCACAGTCGATTCCGACCCTCTGCGACCCCATGGACCACCGTCCGCCAGGCACTCCTGTCCTCCACCATCCCTCTCAACTCGCTCAGCTCTGTGCCCATTGTCTCCACAATACCATCTAGCCATCTCATCTTGGGGCGTCCCCTTCTTCTTTTGCCCTCTACCCTTCCAAGCATCAAGGCTTTCTCAAGTGAATCCTCTCTTCTCATTTGATGTCTAAAGTACTTTAACTTCATCTTTATTATTTGACCTTCCAAGGAGCAGTCAGGGTTGAATTCTTCTAAGATTGACCTATTTGTTCTCCTCGCTGTCCAGGGGACTCTCAAAACTCTCCTCCAACACCACATCTCAAAGGCGTCTATTCTTCTGCGCTCAGCTTTCCTAATAGTCCAGCTCTCACAACCATACATTGCCACAGGGAATACCATTGCTTTGACTATGCGAATTTTTGTTTGCAATGTGATGTTTCTACTTTTCACTATGTTCCCCAGGTTTCTCATTGCTTGCCTCCCAAGAATCAGTCGCCTTTTTATTTCATGGCTGCAGTCACCATCTGCAGTGAGCTTTGATCCTAGGAAAGTAAAATCTGTCACTGCTTCTACTTCTTCCCCATCTATTTTCCAGGGACTGATAGGGCCTGTTGCCATTATCTTGGTTTTCTAACTACAGTACTACAAATTGAATTGATATAAACATCATAGGCATTGAAAATAAAGGGACATAGGCAATGTTAAATTCTGGATCAAAGATGAGAAAAGACACCTTTATACATCCACAGTACTGCAGTCAGTAAGAACAACATTCATGTTGGCTGAGATATCCGAAGAGCTATTATCAAAGCTGTATTCCATTTGACATTTGATATAAATATTTTGGCTAAATTGGTCAAGGACATATCCATGCAATAACTTTTAGTATCATCTGTCAATAACTTTTTTTGGCAAAGCCCATAAAATAATAGCTGTATGTCCACTTTCACAATAATGAAATCCAGTGTGTGGTGGGAGATCTTTTCTAAAGTAGTCTCCTGAACATCTCCAAAACTTGACTAAGTGGACTTGAACTACAAAACCTCACATTAAAATATAGCCACATTATTGTTGTCTTTACTGTGTTTTTGTTTTGTTTTGTTTCTTGTACGATGAGTCCTCCAAAATAATTCTAGAAGGCTAGATCCTCTGGTTCTTGTTTTCATGTGCAAGAGCCACATTATATTAAGCTTGTAGATTAGGCTTACATCACTCTAAATCAAATGAACTATCTCAAGCCATTTATTTACATTGAACAAGTCCGAAAGTTTTGGCTAGGACAACATATCAACACCAACAGTTTCTTCTAACTTTGGTCAAGTATTAATTTAAACTCTATCATGGACAATCAGCCATAAATATAAGGGACATAATGGAAACTTTGTATTCCAAACATTTCCCAGTCGTTTAGGGAGGAGATAGCTCTGTTTGTAAATGAAAGGAACCAATTGTCCTTGTAAGTCTCCTAATGCTTGGCTGGAGTCCACTGCTTGAAGGAGGTGCTGCTCTTAGCACCTGATTTATTATTAGTTTGAGTGGAGTTGCACTGTTTTGCAATTCTGATACCTCCATTAGAAAATTGGGATGTGGCATTAAAATTTTATTGGGAAATGCTCTGTTTGCATTTTGCCCCACTTATCATCAAATTGCCTTACACCAGGAAAGAAAGTTTATTAAATTTTCATTAAAACACTTTCATGATAGTTAAAATTCAAAGGGGGGGAGGGGAGAAAGACAGATGAAAAACAATTAAAAATAGATCCACTGGTTAAAAAGAAACATAGCATATGCTCTTTTTCAGTGGGGGCGCGGGCAGGTTTAGCAACTGTTCCCCCCCTCCCAAACAAAGAAAACATTAAGGCCTGCTTCATTTTCCTGTTAAAGTTCACCTGTCAGCACATAGAGATCCTGAATGTCTGATTTTGGGGATATGCTCTGTGTTTATAATAGAACTGCATATGTTTATATATAGAAGTCAGTCCCATTCAGTTCAATGGTGCTTCCTTGCAAGCAAAAGTTGGTAGAATTGCAGCCTAAATGCAATGAATCCTTTTAAATGCATTTATTTATTTATTTATTTAGATTTATATTGCCGCCCACTCGCCGAAGCGACTCAGGGGGGCGGCTTACAGTCAAAACAACAACAGTACAATAAAAATTATAAAATGCAACCACATAAAACAACCAAACCAGAACACAAACTAACTCCCATCAGGCCATTGTTATGGGCCCAGAGGAGTGGACAAGGTCCCCAGCCACTGCTAGGCCTTGGCATCTTCTTCCTCAGGCCATTGTTGTGGGCCCGGAGAAGGGGGCGATGTTCCCAGCCACTGCTAGGCCTTGGCATCTTCTTCCTCAGGCCGTTGTTGTGGGCCCGGAGAAGGGGGTGATGTTCTCAGCCACTGCTAGGCCTTTGCATCTTCCTCCTCAGGCCGTTGTTGTGGGCCCAGAGGAGGGGGTGATGTTCTCAGCCACTGCTAGGCCTTGGCATCTTCTTCCTCAGGCCGTTGTTGTGGGCCCAGAGGAGGGGGCGATGCTCTCAGCCACTGCTAGGCCTTGGCATCTTCTTCCTCAGGCCGTTGTTGTGGGCCCAGAGGAGGGGGCGATGCTCTCAGCCTTTTTACCATCCATATCCACATTTTCATTATACTGTACTGATTTCTAGAATGCCAAAATAAGCAAGAATTACCAGCTTTCTTTATTTGATTATTTTGACTTCTAAAATTCTTCTGGGAAGATGCAGCATAATAAATGTTCTTTTTCTGCTTGGACTCTTCATGTTAAGATTTAACGTCTGGAGGGATCAATTTAACACATTATTCTGGAGAAAGTTTCATGAAAGTGATGGAAAACAAACATCTTCTTACAAAATGACCATAAAGAATTTTTACCATTTTTTAAAAACACAGTGGAATATCTTTTGTGAGGAAGCTTGGGAGGAGACAGACTTTGAAACTTGCTTTCTTTTCCCCAGTGAAAACCCTTGGGGCAAAATAAACAATATTATTCTAGGTTGAAAACACACACACACACACAAATGTGAAAATAAAATGATAATATGAGATGAAAGCTGTGCATATAAAGGAGGCACACACACGACTATATTTTTATTTTGTAACTTTGGCCCCATGAAAATGCTTGTTTAAATGATTGCATTTGACAAAAGGAAGACAAGGAAAAATTGCGCTGCATCTTTAATTTATTAGTTTACATGAGATGCAGGCAATTGCCTGTGGGTACCAGACTGTGATTTTTCTACTCAAGTAGATTCTCATGTTTTACTGATGAGCTGTTCGCCAGACCCTTGTATTCTTTATAGGAAGAGTTTCATGGAACATCTGCTTCAATTGCACTACCCCTCATTTTTGTTTCGTCAGTAAACTCACTTATACTACAGAGGTGTGTTGACTATAAAAGCAGCTGCTTTAATTCAGTTGAATACCAAGAAGGTTCCTTTGTTTAATACTTGTACTATTGTAATGCACAACTGTTTCTGTGTAATGGGTTCCATGGCACACAAAGCAATTTGACAATTGACACAATATTCTTTCATACTCCATGGGATGTACAATTTTCCAAAACAGAGCTGTCACAGAGCACTTACAGGTATAGATATGTCTTGATATGCATGCAGGAAGCTGCCTAGTATATTGAGGAATAAATTTGAATAAAAGGAACAAGTCTAAATAAACTTGAAAGAATGACTCTCTAAATAATTGTTCAGGCCAAAATCCTCTTGAAGACTGTGTACACGAAGGCAGTTGTGCAGGCAGTTTTTCCCTTTTTGTTTGCTCTGTTTTGTGTGGCTTGGGGAACAACTGATTGCTCCTCTTGGGTGAGGCACACCTGTAGCACAACTGATGAGTTAACAATATAGGTACAGTAGTACCTTGGATAATGCCAAGACTTGGTTCCACAAGTCTTGGTGTTATCCGATTTTTAGTGTTATCCGATGGATGTTAAAATTCTATGGGATGGATCGGATCGGGGTTGGATGGCCATTTTGCCCTTCTTCCAGCACATGGGACTTCCTGGTGTGGTGGGGGTGGCGGTGGGTCACATGAAATGGTAACATGGGCCACAGGTTGAGAATCCCTGCTCTAATATGAATGTAGAAAGAAAGAAAAGAAATTGGACATTACACACACAGCAACTCTGGGGCAACATTAATTTGTGGGTTCGGTCCTTTGAAACTGAAAATGGCTACCTGAGCATGCTTTCCCCTTTGTATAGGAGATTCACACCCATACTTCTTTCTGAGAAAATTAGGAAGTTGTATTTGTTAGAGAAATAAACTTGGGATAGGAAAGACAATCCCTAGATCTACCTAGATCTCATACAAAGGGGAAAGCATGCTCAGGTAGCCATTTTCAGTTTCAAAGGACCGAACCCACAAAATTAACCACCTCTGGTTTCCTCATGTATCATTCACCTGCTCCAACTTGTGCTGACTCTCATTCAGTCTTAAATTGCTATTCTTAGGGTTACTTATGTCACTTCCTTTCTCCTCGCACTTTTCCCTTGTTTGTCCAAGAAGTTGGAGCAGGTGAATAATACATGAGGAAACCAGAGGTGGTCCTCTCTCTACTCTTCCACATGGAAAGACATGCATATTTTCAATAATAGCTGAGTTTTACCCAGACACATCCAACAAGTGAAGTTGAAACTGGCACCTTTGTCCATCTGGGCCCATAACTTTGAGTGTTTAGCTCTTCATAATCTGGCCTTGAATTCTTGTGCATTTGAACACAGTTCAGAAGTGACAACTGTAATTCAGCACAACTGTAGGTACATTGCTTGTGTGATTGACCTTATGTAATTGTGTGAGGCAAAATGATCCTCATCTTTGAAGATAGAGATGGATGGGTGTGAATTTTAATTCATTTTTATAAGAATTGCCAAAAGCCACAAATTGGGATAAAAAAAACCCAGATTTTTGAAAAATACTAAGAGTAGATGGCACAACGCTAGGTAGACCAAGAGTTTGACTATAAAAGAGATAGGTTATGCTCATGTGGAACCTATTAAATTGACTGGACATGTTTTTCATGAACATGAGGAACTTTGCACATGACAACACACCCAATCAGTTTAATGGATGCCAGCTTTTTAATGCAATGGGATATCCACAGTCAGCACTGAATTGTGGGCTCTTTGTTTAACAAAACAGAAGCCAAAGGGAAAAGGGGGACCTTAAAGAATGGTGTGCCTTTTGAACTCTAAATTGCAGCTCAACTCTGTCCCAAGAATTTTTGGTGTGAATGAAGTTGTATCCATCAAGTATTTTTAATTACTATGATTTGACTTTTCCTTACTTAAATTTCATCTACAGTATACTGACTCATACAGGGGCAGGGTGGGCGACAGAGAGCAAGAGAGAGAATTGCTGTTGGGAACAAAGAAATTCAGCTGGGTCTAAAAACCCTTTAGCTGGCATGTCATTATCATTGGGAGATTTAAAAATAAAAGAAATGTGGTTTATCATTATATGAGAATTGCCATTGACAAGGCTGGTAATTAGCCTCATATTATTTTCATCACAGTTCACATCTACACATCACAAGACAAAGAATGGGTGATTTAGACCAGGGGTACCCAAACTTTTCAGGCCATGGGCCAGTCACATGGTTCAGCAGGCTGGTTACATGGTTCCTCCTACCAGAAGTGGAAGTAAAACACATCTTGCAATCTGTTTTGCACCAGGAGGAGATAGATTTTAAGCTTACATTTTCTCTGCTTAAACCAGGGGTGACCAAACTACAGCCTGGGTCCCAGATCCGGTCCCCGGTGCAAATTCATCCAGCCCACACCACCCTTGTCACTCCCAGATGTGGAAGTAAAATGCACCCGTATGGGCGTGTTTTACTCCTGCTTCCAGGAGCAATGAGGGCAGCATGCTCCAGATGAATTGCATCAGGGGCCGAATCTCGCTCCCGGGCCATAGTTTGGGCACCCCTGACTTAGACAAACAGAATCCTTGCAGAAGATCATTAAGAGTCCTGCTGTGACATTCCACCAGCTGCCTCGTTGATACAACTTAAGTCATATGCATGACTGTATGTTTTAAACTGGAGGAGGTAGCGACTGATGTCACAAAACTGCAGCAGTTTATACCCTGATGATTAGAGTAAAAGCTAACAGTGCTTGCTTTGTTAATGTCAAAGAAGACAGTGTAATATAGGCTCATTATAATCGTGCTTGCAGTTTGGCTTAGGGTTACTACAATGTGTCTCTAGAAGAGTGTTATTTTTCTCTCCCTTGAGGTTTAGTATGGACTGATAAAAAAGCACTCATTTTAGCAGCACCTATCCCTGCATGGAGTGTTGCATACACAATAAATCTGATATATTTATATTATATACTGCATCCATCTTTTCCTGGGGCTGAATTGTATTTTTTTCATCTATCTTGTGTGTGTGTGTGAGCATGTGTGCATGTGTATCTGTGTGCATGTGCATGCACATGTGTGTGCGCGGCGCATACGAAGGTTTGCTAATCACCACATGGTGGCCTGAATGCAAAATATTCTGTTGTGCATCAATCATATAGCAAAATGTCACTTGATTAATTTTGAGACAGGAAATAAATATTCCTCTGGTCTGCAAATGGATTTCTCACCTTGTATTTTGTTTCCATTGATGTGACAACATTTACTCAAAGAGTCTCCCCAGAATTGTAGAAGGTGTACATTCAAATATTCATGATTGGGAGAAACTTTAAGAAAGCTGCACTATATCTGCTTCAGTATTACAATGTCTATATAATGTGTAAAAGTGATGCAAAAACTGTCACTTATTCATCCTTACAATACTGTTCCCATTTCACAGAGAAAATACTGAGACTAAAAATGTATTGCAGACAAGAAGTGAATCAGGTGAGATAGGCAGTTAGCTGGATGGACAGACCACTTTTCACTTTAGGTCATTCTTGCTCGAAAGCCAGTCGTATCTGACTCTAGGGTTCAGTGCTCATCTCTGTTTATAGCCAAAGAGCCAGCACTGTCTGCATCTGCAGACGTTTCCATGGACATATGGTAGGCATGCTTCAACACCAGAGTGCACGGAACATTGTTTTACCTTCTCACCAAAGTGGTCTCTATTCATCTACTTGCAATTTCTTGCTTTCGAACAGCTAGGTTGGCAGGTGCTTTAGTCACACACTTATGTCACCAACAGAGGACAGGAATGGAGCTCTGAATATAGATGAAAACATGAACCTATGCAAAAGCAGATTCTCAGTAGATAGTGTAACTAAGACAGACAGTTTAAGGCTGTCCCCTCCCAACTTCCCTTTAGTTAATCCATCTAAGTAAATAGTTGTCAATTAAAACAACGGGGGGGGGGGAATTCACCAGACTGACAAAAATCCTTTTGGCTGGACTCAATTCATTGAACTACTCTCTTGGAATAATAATACCCAGATGATGATACCCAGCTGTACATCTCGGCCTGTGGGGCCCCAACGGTGCAGTGGAAGTCCTTCCAGGTGTCTGGAGGCTGTTAGGGTCTGGATGGGGGGAAACGGGCTACAACTGAATCCCGGCAAGACTGAGTGGCTATGGGTAAGGGGTCCTGCGTTATCTTGGGAGCTGCCAGCTTTGGTACTGGATGGGGCAGTTTTGCCTCAAACGGACCCGGTGCGTAATCTGGGGGTCCTCCTGGACTCACGACTACTGTTTGAAGAGCAGGTGGCAGCCGTGGCAAGGAGGGCTTTTGCACAACTTTGTGTAATATGCCAGTTACGCCCACTCCTAGACCGGGACGCCTTCCTCATGGTCACACACGGAGCCATTCGGAGGCTGCAGCCGGTCCAGAATGTGGCGGCCCGGGTAGTGATGGGATGTGGGCGTTATACTCATGCCTCACCTCCAGTGATGGGATGTAACAGGTTCTCACCAGTTCTCCAGAACCGGTAGTAACTTTTCCCAGTGTCTCGGAGAACCGGTAACAGCTTTTGGGGAGAACCACCTTTGGGGCTTACCTTTTCACTGCTTCCCCTATTGTGCATGTACACCAAGCACTTGGTGTGCATGCACGCCTACAGTTCATGGCACGTATGCACGGCCTCCTTGCTGTCCACCCAAGCGGGGAGGAAGAGAAGCTGCTAGCCTGAAGCTTCCTATATAGCCTGCTCCCCAGGGTAAGTGACTTACCTTTGGATGTGGTGTGTCTGTGTGTTTTTAATGTGTATTTAATACCTTTACCTATATTGACGTACTACCACAGTTCCTAAAAAGGCCTGGCAGCCAGCAGGCCTGGCAGCCTAGCTTCAGGTTTTTAAGCAAAGTCTTGGAGTTACCTCATCAATAAGCTATATCTGTGCTGTTCCAATTGCTGTTCCAATTGGAGAACCCTTAAGGAGGTACAGCTGTTTTACATTTACATTAAGGCATATTATCCTAGAGAACTGGTTAGGCAAAGACTTAGTACCTAACTTCTTTAACTGTTGAAAAGTTGAAAAGTGCCAAAATGAAGCCATCTTGTGGTGAGTTCATCCGTAGTTCCTTCCATCTGCCCTAGTGTGAGAAAGATTAGCCAGAATAAGCTTTAAGCTCTGGTTTAAAAACTCTGGTTGATTTGTGTTTGGGGTGGATGGGTGGCTGGCTGTATTTTAATGTATTATTTATTTATTTATTTATTTATTTTATGGGTTTGTGTTGTGGGTGGGTGATGGGTTGAGGGGTGTGTGTGCTTATTTTTATTTTATTTTTTATTTTTTCTTTGGTCCCGCCCATGACATCATGACATCATGATGTTAGCTCCACGGTGGGGTAGTAAAATTTTTGACATCCCACCACTGCTCACCTCTGCTTCGGGAGCTGCACTGGTTACCAGTATGTCTCCGAGTGCAATTCAAAGTGCTGGTTATCACCTTTAAAGCCCTATATGGTAGTGGGCCAGGATACTTAAGAGACCGCGTCACCCCAAGAACATTGGTCCGTCCCACCAGGGCGGACTGGAGAGGCTCTCTTACCATGCCATCGGCTAGAGAGGCATGCCTCACTAGCACCAGGAGGAGGGCCTTCTCTGTGTTCGCCCCGGCCCTTTGGAACCTTCTACCAACTGAGCTGCGCCTACAGACAGAGCTCCTTCCCTTTAGAAAGGGCCTAAAAACCTGGCTAGCAGGGCAAATATGGGGATCCACGAAGGGAGGATCCCATATGGGGTGGCTGATCTAAGGGACAGCCTTTTTCTCTGTTTTATTCCCCGCTGTTTTAATTCTGTGAGTTTTTAGAACTTTATATTGGTATTGTTTTATTATGGGCTTAACCTATGTTTTTAATTTATGTGTAAGCCGCCCAGAGTTGGGTTTATCTGATTGGGGCGGGATAACAAATGTGAGTAAATAAATAAATAAATAAATAGACAAGTATTTTAAATTCAAGATATATAGACACCAATGCAAGGTATGCTGTAAGGAATTCTCTGCCAAATTTTATTTTAGTTTCCATGTTAATGATATGCAAGCATTTGTATGATAAGTAATGGAAAAAGAAAATAAGAAAAGGATAGGTTTTGAACAGCAGCAAAAGAATTCTACTCCACATGAGGTCATTGCTTTTGAAACTGACAGACCAGTTTTACTCAAAGGTATTCCTGAATGTGTTGCTGATGGTGAATATTTTACATAAGAATGCACAAAGATTTTCTTCTGTTTCCTGAGTATGTGAATTTTTCAGTCTATAGTCAATAAAGGCAAAGATACTTACACTAAACTAAACCAAAAGACCCAGGTGACAATTCAAAGGGCAGAGAAGAGCTCAAATCATAGTTTCTAGGACAGGGATTCTCAACCTGTGGCCTGTGGGTGGGCTGGATGCGGCCCATGGCATCATTTCATGTGGCACCACCACCACCACCACCACCATCACCTCCACCCCACCCAGAAGTGCCATGTGGTGGAGGAAGGGCAAAATGACCATCCAGCCCCCGAAGCTGTCTGAGGGACCGTGACCCGGATGCCGGCTTAAAAAGGTTGAGAACTCCTGCTCTGGAAGATATGTTGTTTTTAAAATCTGGATAGTAAAAAAAGAGAGAGAAACCCAGAGTCTAGAACAATAGAGATAAGAGGTAAAAATTAAAGAGTTAATTCATTGCAGTTAACATGTAAAACTGAGCAGTTTAACTCATTAAATGAGCATTATTAATTCACTACTTAAATTATTAGTGCAATTCCTTACCACCAGTAGGATTTGAAGGGCTCTTAAATTACCCTCCTCAGTCTGGCAGATATATAATGTATCTTTTTTTATACAGAGAAGTGCACGAATGTCTATGTGCCCTCCACAGGAGGCAGAGCAATAAGTGATATTTAACAATTTAAAAGCAGTTAACAGTATTTTTAAAAACATTAATTTTACTACATTTACTCATGACATTTTTACCTTGTTGTGAGGGGAAATTAATGAATCTCATATTAAAGTGTTAAAATTATATTCCCCCCCCCCCAAGTTCTAGGATAGATTAACAGAGTCCTAACAGTAAGGCAGCATGTCAGGAGAGGGTGGAGCTGGAGTCAGGAAGCTGGAGTCAGGAAGCCCTCTAGGGTTTGAAACCAATTAAGTTCAAGCAGGTTCACCTAGAGCACAGCTATGAGCATCACAGCAGGTTGTCGCATTGAAAGGAAGACTGTTGTCATGAGGAGTGGCTCTGTTCTTCAGGAAGCCCAACAAGTCCTCCCCTGCTGCTGAGTGTTTCACTTAGTACCCTTAGGTTAAGTCTCTGTTTCCATTAAATGCTGCTTTGACAGTCTGGAAAGGGAGCATGGCCTCTTCTTCTGGTTTCAGCATCCCCTGTGCCTTCAAGTGTCCTGGGTTTGCAGGGAACTTATTCCTCACTATACTCAGGCTCTGAGAAATCAAGCTCATCCTTAAAGTTAAATCCAACCAATTGTACATAGGTCTGAGTTGATAAGATTTCCCATCTCTTCATTTTAGGAATTTTGCAGTAAAATTTAAAGGCAGAAAAATGGATACCTCACCCAGTTGATTCACCACCTGATGAG
This sequence comes from Furcifer pardalis, assembly GCA_030440675.1. NCBI lineage: Eukaryota > Metazoa > Chordata > Lepidosauria > Squamata > Chamaeleonidae > Furcifer > Furcifer pardalis. The sequence goes on from CP126891.1 coordinate 78,709,155, forward strand.
TTGAATAGTCTGTCCTAAGCAGAGGATGCCAAGGCAGAAGTGAAATTTGATGGCTCAGCAGGCAGCACTCTCTTAGAGACTCAAAGACAGAAGGGTAGAGACCATGAGGACTCAAAATAAAGGGAGATTAGAGAAGATACGGATGACAGAGGAGCCTGGCATGCTGTGATCCATGGGGTTGCAAAGGGTCACACTCAACTATGTGACTGAACAACAAAAAGATAAGACACTGACATTTTGCCCCAAGGAGCAGCAACACCTCTGGTTCTAGAGAAGAAACACAAACATCTACATCCCTAGAGATCAACAGCCTGGATAAAAAAGGGCTGCTAGTCACAGAAATGTGTGAGGAGATTTGTTGAATTATCTGCTGAACTTCTGGATGGAGTGCTGAGCAGGGCTTACAAGGATATAGCCATCTCCACCAGCCTTTATGCTCTAATACTAGCAAATGGTGTGACAGACAAAGACTCAAGAAGCCTGGGTTCAAATCCTCATTCATCCAGGGAAATTCACTGTGGATGTGGTGTAGAACTGGTAAAATCAATCCTATTAGGATTAGCTCTATTAGGGTTGCCATAAAATTGCTTCTGATGATGGGGCATAACAACAACAATTGGTCCTAGCTGAAGAAAAAAATATCCCTCCTCTTAGAATTTGTCTTTTTCTTGTTATGCTCTATTCAATTCAGAATTTAGGTGGTCATTATGGAGATCAGCCATGAAGACTGTCCTGCGAATATAATGCTGTGGCCTTTCCTCTGCCTTTCACATTGCAGCATGTGTCTGGAGAAATGAAATCTTATGGAGCTTGAAAGTTCCTTATTGAGGGATCATGTCATGTCAATTATTTTTTTAAAAAAAGTTGTGTCAGAATTTTTGCTGGAGGAACTCAGGGGATGCCCGAATGAGGCTCCTTTCATGTCCCCAAGATCTTTTCTCACCAAAATGGTCCCTATTTATATACTTGCAATTTCTTGCTTTCGAACTGCTAGGTTGGCAGGGGTCGGAGATAGAGACGGTTGCTCATGGTGTCATACGGTACTCGGGTCTTAAACTGCCGACTTGCTGACCTTCCAGCTAACAAGGCAAACTTCTTAATCACTGAGCCACCACAGTCTCGTGTCATGTTAATGAGAAGGCATAACTTACTCAATATTCTTCTTATCCCTAGTCTGAAGTGGAGATCCACTGAGATACTCTGAGGCTCTCTATGTGATCCCTATTGTTTGATAATTGACGACTCATGTGTGTCACACAAATTTAAAGCAAACCTTTGGTAGAGATGATAAATTCATTCTAGAACACCACAATTGCACATACCCTGGGTATGGCAACCTTGTGTTGCTGGCTAATCTCTCTCACAATATGTCAGGTGAGAGGAACTGCAGGATGAACTCATCAAAAGGTGACTTCATTTTGGCTGTTTCATGTCTGGCCTAGATACTGAAGAAGAAGTATAGTTAGCATTGATAAACCAGCCTCACTGGAACATACTAGTATACTGTACTTACTTTTGGCCCAGATATATCCAGGATATAAAGCCTAAGAGGACTTAATAACAGCCTTTGTGTTCAGTTGCAGCCTAAGTAAACACCCCTAAAATGTCAGCATAGATGAGTGATCATGTGTATACATGCTGCGTTTAATTAGAGACGAAGAAATTAGAATCCCACTAAAATTTAACATTTTTATGCATGCAGATCATCTAGTCAGAAAAAAGTGTTTTTGTTTTGGGTTTTTAAAAAATGTGGTATTTATGGACTCTCCCAAGGGCAGCCACACTATAAAGGGACTGGTGTCTCCATATAATAAACACAAATCAATGTGCTTAAGGCAGAAACTGGCAATTATATATAGTTTTGATTATGGGCATTAACATTTCCACAGAGGAAATATAATTACAAAGAAAGCAACATTTTAGTGCTTACTTCATTTTTTGTTGACCTCGTTTGCTATGTAAGAGAAATCCAGGAAATTTTGGTCAGTTCATGTGAGTGCATGTGCTTGTGTGTGTAATGAGTACCTGGCCAGCAAGCAACTGCAGCTAAAGATTCAAAAGCCCAGCATTCCACATGAAACTAATTACTAGCTGGTTATGATAATGAAGGAGAAGTAAATTCAAAGAGAGAAAGAGAGAGAAAACATACTTTTTGACCTCACATAATATGAACCATCTCTACTATGCCATTATGCATAGCTCAACAGTTGTGAACACAATTTATCCTTGCAGCTTTCCCAACTTTGTAAATAAGACTGCTGAACACATAATAGGCTTTTCTGGAGAAAGGCTGGAAGCTGTGGCACCTGGTGACTTCAATTTCAGTGATGCCGCAAATTCAGATTTTCCTCTGCACTTTAGAGAAACTACCCAGACTGCTAAACCCTAACTCCCATAATAGGTTTAACAGCTTTGATATCTCCTGTAAAATGCAAATGAAAACTTGGATTGGTTTTGCTTCTGAAATTGAAATCACCAATCACCAGTGGTGGAAGATGACATATAGTGGCTACAGTTTATTTCAAAATAGGCCTTTGCCTGTAATCCCTTTCTCTTTCCAAGTTTAAGGCAGTGATGCCCACTGTAAGGGCATGCTGCAAATCCTATTCCATTGTCAAGCACGCTCTGTGGGTTGGATTTTCAGTTTAGTATGGTGAGTAGCATTACTATATGGTTCTATCATGTATAAAGTAGTGGTTAATGATACTAACTGCTGGACAAGACAATGGCTTCATACACAGTCATTTAACCGTGCCTTAGGAAACAAAATTTCAGTACTTACCAGGAGTTAAAGGTCAAGGCTGTTGGGAAACTGTTCTAGGGCTTTTGGAGTATTTAGAGAAGTGGTTTTACCATTATTATTGTTGTTGTTGTTCAATTTATATCCTGCCCCACTCGCAAAGTGCGACTCTGGGCAGCTTACAAACATATCCTTGATACAGTATAAAACGTTTAATCAACGTGATATACATCAATACAATAAAAATATCATAAATCACACTAAAATAGCACATGGCACATAGCAATCAAATAACAGTAAGTAAGTAACAAGAGTCCTTGCCGCTCAACGTCCTGGGTGAGGCCACTACTGCATCGGCGGCACTTAAAGCCCTCTGACTCCAGTCAGTGGTGAGGGCACGGAGGAGGGGTCAGCATTGGCGGGGCTGCAGCACAGCCTTTGTAGCCTGTCCCGGCACAGGTGTTTCTGCTCTCCCCAGTCTAGGACCAGGCGAGAGCAAGTACCGAAGTCTGGTGGGGGCAGTGGCAAGGTCCTCTTATGCCACCCGCCTTGGTGCAGGTGTTTCTGCTCTCCCCGGTCTGGAGCCGGGCGAGAGCGAGCATCGAAGTCCAGGGGGGCAGCGCCACCACCAGGGCGCCAGCAGCATGGTCCTCTTATGCTGCCTGCCCTGGTGCAGGTGTTTTTGTTCTCTGGTCCCAAGCCCCCTCCCCTGTGGATTTCTTCAGCCAAGCCACATTTTCTGAATCCTACCCACCACTCTATCCATTATGCCATGCTAGCTGCCCATCAGTTCTGTCCTGGAATAGTGCTTCCCTTTTTTCAAATCCTCTGCTTAAGCTACAAAGGGTGTCTCTAGCCTTGAAACATTTCATACATTCTGACATACAACAAAGAAAAAAATTAAATAAAATAGTCAGTTAACTTATTTTGTGGCTAGTACATGCTTGGACTTTTTCCTTTTTGGTAATAAAGGTAATCTCTGCTGAATTTCAGGAATGACTCTGTTCTATAGATTTTTAAAAAATTATTTGCATTGCAGAGTTTGGAGTTCTAAATTTCTAGTGCTACATCAATATGTAAGAAAAATTATGTTGGTTTGTTGTTGTCAAGAACCTCTTTAATGTACTTAACCCACACTATCATTTTAACATGAATATCAAATATCGGAGAAGTGTTAATGTCCATCAGTAGTAACCACTACCTATTTCTAGTATCTATATTTATATGAATATTAAAGGAACTGTGTGGATCTTTTTCAGATTTTATGTTTTTGTGCATTGTTCTGGTTGCATTTTTCTTTGGTATCACTATTTTTGTTCTTTGCTGTTCTTGTGTCAATCTCTCTATTTGAAATCATTCTTAGTTTTCCATTTTGTCTCTCCTCCATTAGTGGTTCCATCTGTCAGAGAGATTTGTCTCTCAGGCACAAGGAAGAGGACCTTCTCTGTGTCTGCTCCGGCCCTATGGAACCTCGACTGCTGCCCTTCAGAAAAGGACTAAAGACATGGCTGGCGGGGCAGGTGTGGGGCAACAGTGGTATAGTGGCCCCAGCCTCCTGGTTAATTAAGTAAATATTCTCTCTCCTTTAAAATCTTTTAATCTTTGATCTTTTAATTTGTAACCTTTAAATTTTTTGATTCTTGTTAGTTTTAGTTTTAATGGGTTTTTAAAGAGTATTTTATGATGCTGTAGTTTTTATGTATCATTATTTTTGTACTTTTGTATGTTGCTTGATTGTTGTGGTAGCCGCCCTGAGTCGGGTTTCCTGAGTGGGTGGCATACAAGTACAAAGATTAAATTAAATTAAATTAGTTCAAATACTTATTCTGTCGCATGCTTCTTTTTTCATTCACACTTCTCTTTTTACATTCACATTTCTCTTTTTTGAGTTTAATGTTCATCTCATCTGCTAACAATCTACTCCTAAGTATTCATTTGTCAATTTAGAACAAAAAGAATTTATGTCTGAATTATCTAAGTATGTAATTCAACTGATGAGCATTCTGTGCCTTTTGAGGCTGGGATTTCCCCAACCTAACTGACCATCGCAGCATGCGATTGCCAGCTGGGGGGAGGGGAGAACCAGGTGCGCTTCCTGTTCTTTCCCCAACCCAGCTGGCCATTGCACTCTGCAATTGGCGATTGGGTTGGGGGAAAGAACCAGGGGGCGTGCGTCCAACCAAACTGCCGATTGCAGCAGCGGTACATTTGGGAAGTTGAACGGGGACTCCCCGGTCAGCTTCCCAAAAGCATCGTCGCTGCCAAGAAGCCCCTGGTCTGCTTCCAGCCATGCTGCTGCTGCAAGCTTCGTTGTGCTGATTTGGTTGGGGGAGATCAGGTGCACGTACCCGATTGCCCCCCAACAAAACGTGGCAGGTAGAGTCTAAGGACACTACCATCAGGGATTTAGTGTGTGAATTCGAAATGTTGAATTATGCTCATTAGTTCATTTATTTCTTTTATTTCATTTATTAGTTAAGGGTGATATTTCAAATGGGAAAAAAATAGACATTATGTTATAAAATTAAGATTTTCATAAAATGTTCATAAAAATCTAAGGTTTTCTGAGCTAAGGTAAAGGTCATCCTTGATCGAAAGCCAGTCATATCTGACTCTAGGTTTCAGTGCTCATCTCTGTTTATAGCCAATGAGTCAGAGTTGTCTGTGTCTGTAGACATTTTTGTGGACATGTGGAAGGCATGGAATGCTGGATGGAATCCTATTTATCTTCTTGCAAATTCTTGTTTTTGAACTGCTACGTTGTTTTAACCCCAAACCAGAAATCCCAATTTCTTTCAAGAGCACTTTAAATCACTTTGATCGGTCAATTTGTTTTTTGTTGGAACACTGCCAAACACCCCCCTCCCCTGTGGAAATGTCATTTCAATGAGTCACGTTTTTCCTCAATATTTTTTATGTGGAGTCCTGCTTTGGCATCATTTTTCTCCATAACCTGTATGTGAACTGTATCCACCTCGGGAAGTTATCGTATTCACTTTTTAAATTGGTTTTCCCTCCTTCTTTGGGGTTTGTGTGACCTCTTTTTAGTGTTTTTTTTGTAAAATGCTTCATAGATTATGTTTCCGAAATCCAATTCCAAATCTGAAAGTGTCCCCACAAAGGATAATCTTTCCTCTTTTAAATACACTTTGGATCATCTTAATTGGTTGGGTAGTTTTTTACATTGGACCCCCAACAACCAACTTCCCCAGCAAAACTGTCACTTTTCCGATGCTACTTCCGAAAGCGATGATGTCATCGCTTCGCATTTTTGGCTTTTGGTTTCTACCATTCATAAAGTCGCCAAGATGATCTTTCAAATGACATAACCCTTATTTTCATGGGTGCCTTAGTTTTTATGTTGCAGCTTGGCAAAAGTACATGATTTTCATTACATTGCAAGAGCTGTCAGACCACCCAACTGAAATGTAAGACGTTCATAGAATTCACATCAAATCCGGTGATGTTTGCCTCAGTAGATCTCTGTCCCAAAGTCTGCAGGGCTGGTCTCTAGCCCTGCATGCTTTGAGGCAAAGATCAATGTTGGGGAATTTGAGGCAAACATTTGCATCGCACAACATTATCTTAATGTTGTGCGATGCAAATGCTTGCCTCAGATTCCCCGACGTTATCCGATTTTAGCGTTATCTGAGGCAAATGTTATCCGAGGTATTACTGTAATAGCAACAAGCCCTATCAGTCCCTGGAAAATAGATGGGGAAGAAGTAGAAGCAGTGACAGACTTTACCTTCTTAGGATCTAAGATCACTGCAGATGGTGATTGCAGCCATGAAATAAAAAGGCGACTGATTCTTGGGAGACAAGCAATGAGAAACCTGGGGAACATAGTTAAAAGTAGAGACATCACATTGCAAACAAAAATTTGTATAGTCAAAGCAATGGTATTCTCGATGGTAATGTACGGTTGTGAGAGCTAGACTATAAGGAAAGCTGAGTGTGGAAGAATAGATGCCTTTGAAATGTGGTGTTGGAAAAGAGTTTTGAGAGTCCCCTGGAAAGGGAAGAGAACAAATAAGTTGATCTTAGAAGAAATCAACCCTGACTGCTCCTTGGAAGGTAAAGTAGTGAAGATGAAGCTAAAGTACTTTGGACATCAAATGAGAAGAGAGGATTCACTTGATGCTGGGAAAGGTTGAGGGCAACATAAGAAGGGGTGGCAGAAAATGAGATGGCTAGATGGTATTGTTGATGCAGCGGGCACAGAGCTGGGTGGGTTGAGAAGGATGGTGGAAGACAGAGGTGCCTGGTGAGCAATGGTCCATAGGGTCACAAAGGGTCAGAATCAACTGTGCGACTGAACAACAACAAAATGAGAAACAATACACATCAGTTTTGAATCTTGAGAGGCAGAAGAAACTTGTTTGACTAAAGGCTACTTCTAGAGTAGAGGCTGAAGTTCACAGGAGAGTGTTTTTTCAATGATTCCCATGGTTGCACTTATACATAATTCTTCCATGTTGCAGTGGGTTAAGTTTTTAATTCACTTGTGGATTCTTTTAAAGTTCCCATCTATAAATATGGACAGTGTATGAATGGCCAAATTGATATGAAACATACATGATGCAAACAAATTGTTATAAAACTCCTTTTTGGATTGCACAGGGTTTCATAGAAATGGCTTGCACTTAGCCAACAGTTATACAGTGTCTCCATTATGCGTTGTATTCAATACATATATACTGGCACATCTATGATGCATCTGTTATTGGATTTTCTTTTGCTTTGTTTGTTTGTATAAGCAAATTTCTACTTTAAAAGGTTTTCATTTCTTTTCTTCAAGCTCTCTGCAGCTCTTATAGATCTTTAAGGACACTAGCATCTCCTGTGCTGCTTTTCTTGCTCTCTCCCTCTTTCTTCTTGGCAAACCTCATACAAAAATAGGTATGCCAAACAATTTACTTTTCTTTAGTTTGCTTTGCTTCCACATGGGGAGGCTCAAACCATTTATTTCTTGACCAACTCTGGGAAAGTCAGCTGAGTTTAGAGAATTCTTTACCTTGATTCTTGAAGCGCAAAGCTTTGTTGTACTTCAGGCTCAAGTAAAGTTTAAATGAAAATCTAAATCCTATCCAAACAGAAATTATTAGAATGGCAGTGCATCATGTATCATATATGCAGCAATAATACACTACTCAGTAAATGCTGCGTGATTTTAATACATGTCAGATCTTCTAATTTATTAAGTATTACATTAAAAAACCCTTCTCCAATTCCCTCGTTCTTCTGTTTTATATTAAAATGGATTCATTTAATTCTCTTTATCTATTATTTCTTAACAATATTCAGCTTTCTGTTCAATTTTTTATTACTTCTGTCTGCTATTCTTTCTTTAGCCCTCTTCTCCATTCCCTGAGCAATCACTGTCAGTAAAAATAATGATTAATATCAAATGTTACTTCTCCTTCCTTAATGTTTGTGAGGAGGCCCACAAAATTTTATAGTCAAAATTCATTTTGTTTTGTCAGTATGGTCTGTGTCTATTATTCTGCCCCTCTAATGGACAGAGAACAATGGTTCAAATATCTTTTGTCCTGCCTCTCCAGCGTTATCTAGAGTTATTGTATCAAGCGTCATGAACACAGAGAAGGACAGTCAAGCCCTGTGTCTTTCACTGTCATTAACACACAAGCAACAATAAACCAGAAGAGGAGAGGCTTGTATGTACAGCTTACACACACATGAACCTTTACTTTCAAACATGTCACCACTTAGATGAGAACATCTAGCCCTTTTCTCTATACAGTATATCTTTCTAACACTAGATTAAGACTAACCTGAAAATGGATCTCAATTCCTTTATCATGCTCTCTTCCTTTCTCTGACACGCATGCACCTGACTTTAAAAATTTGGTCTTTACTAACATAGTGCCACCTCTTTGGACCATTCCATCGGCCCCATCCTTCTCCGGGACTGGATTTTGCAAACGTGAACTTTCAAATGTTATTAGTCTGTGTCTTCCAGTAGCCACTAACCATGATAACAAATGGTGAAGGATCATTATATCTGCATTCTGGAAACATCTGGTGAACCTTTGTTGAGCACCTGTGCTCCTAACTTTGCACCAGGAGTTTTTTAAACTGTCAGACAATTAGAAAGTATTTTAAACATTCTATAACACCTCAATAGTTGGGCCAAAGGCTAAGAGCTTATTTCAATGAAATACAGCTTGGCACCTAATAACAATGGTGGTTCCAAGCAATATAGTTTAAGCTTAGCTCAGGTGGGTTGGGGTAGAGTGGGGAATTGGTTAAATTTACCCAAATGAGAAGAAAGATTACTCAGTAACTACCGTATATCTCTTAAGTATGTGTGTTCTGAATGTCTGTTCCTTCACTTTTATGATCACTACAGTTTTGACCTAACTGATAATCCAGAGCTGAGTTTGGCTTCAAAAAGAGACTTTTGGATTCATGAAAAGTAGAAATCTTTGAATCTGCTTGGTTGGTTTCTAATGTAAACACTGAGAGTAAAAATGAAGTTTGAATGATCAAAGAATAATGCACTATAAATTTTTGTCCTCTCCTTGAAAAAAGTCAAAGTGATCCAGAGATATTTAATGGAAATAAATAAATAAATAGTGTAAGACTTAACTAATATCCTAGGTATCCTGGGATTGCCAGAACAAATGGGTCCTAGAACAAATCAAGCCAGAACTGTTTCTGGTGGCAAAAATGGTGAAACTAAATCTGTCCTATAGATCATGTAAATTGTAAGAAGGCAAGATTATCTGGAAAAGACAATAATGTTGGAAAGGTTGAAGGCAGCAGGAAAAGGGAAATTGAAAAGATTCCTTGGGACTCATAAAGGTGTTGGAGGAGGAGATGAGTTCTGATGGAGGTTTCCACAATATAAAAACCTTGGCAGAGTATGGTTCCTCCTCAGCTGTTTCCTCTACCATTTAAGGGCAAAAACTCAGGCACAAAGTCTTGCTGTGACCACAGCCTGACTCCAGCTGACCTTTCCTTGTTTATTTTCCTGTTAAGTCCCATTGTTTAACACAAACCATGACTTGTTTGGCCCCAGAATCTGTTCCCCAGAAAAATCTTTGATTCCCATGCTCAGAAGTGCCATTCTGTCAGCCCATTTTTACCTAAAAGATACACATATGGGTTTTACCTACCTACCTACCCTAATTAGCCTTTCCACACTCTCATTAACCCATGTGTTTGATATTTAAAGTGACCCATATCTAATTCTTCCCAGAAGAGCTTGAGAGAATCAGTGCAAGTCTGACACATAAAGAAATCCTAAAATGTTGAATGTGCAATTCAGGTGATCCTGGCCAAAAATTCTTCCCCAGTTCTGAAAGGACCACCAAAACTTTCATTGGCTCTCAGAATGGTTGGTAGCATTAAGTATGAATGAAAAAGATCAGCTTTGATGAAGATTATTAATCCTCAATCCCTGTCCCCTCATCAGCATCCCAGAAATCCTATGTCACCATGATTGTGTGTCTTTGTCTTTTCTGAAATCTGAGATAAAAAAAATCCCAGGCCATCATAATATTTCTGGCTGTGTACAGGTCTTGAGCAGAAAAATCTGCACCATGTGTGCCTTTTTTTTTTTGGGGGGGGGGGGAAGGCACACAATTTTTGCTGTTACCAGTTGCACTAGACAGAAAAGAATTTAGCACAAGGGCTCTATTTCCTTCTTCTTGTACCAGATGTCTCCTCCTTCACCTGATTTAATGAGCAATGCTGTTAAGATGAATTACAGTCTCTATCTTTCTTCCATTCTATCTGTTAGGACTGCAAGAGCACCTAAATACTCCAGGTTGCAGCTGTGTCATAGCAGTCTTATACTAAGCTCTTCTGGGCTTTTAAATCTGACACAGATGTACCTCAGTCTTTCTGGTGAGTATTTTTTAAAAGGCACAGAATTTAATTATCTAGCAGACTTAATTTTTGGCCAACAACAAAGCCAAGAAGGTGGCTTCATTTTTGACAGTTCAAAGTTTGATCTTGACCTGAAAGAAGAAGATGTAGAGGCAACTGATGTCTTCCCAGTAATCAAAGAGGACTGGATTCATCAGTGGCCCCACTGAATGGCAGGGTAGAAAGAAGAGATTATTCTGAGAAGATAATCAATCAACTGGAAAGATTATGTTGACAAAATGTAACTGAGGTTAGCAACTACTGATTAGACCTGTAGTACAAACAAAAAGAGGACATGCAGGTCTGTTATTCCCACCACAACTACATCTCTGGAAAGCAGGAGAAACAGCTCCACAGCTGTTTGGAAGGCTCTCAGCCAAGGGAAAAACTCCTATGGAGAGTTCCAGATGCTGCTGTCAAGCAGAACCATGCCAGAGGTTGTCATCTGGGTCTTGCAGTTGCCAAACCTGACTGCCTTGGGCCACAGCTGTTGCCTTTGTTGCTGGAAAAGAATGGAGCATAACAATGAATTACAACAGCGCCAACATCATGGGAGGTAGCTCCCAAGTTAAACTTCAAGTGGTAGTGAAGGCAGTTCTTGATTAACTACGTAACTGTCATGCTCAATTACGAGAAGCATGGGCGCTAATAAAATGTAAGTTTGTAACCATGTAATTATAAATGCAAACCTAGATTTAAGAAAAGTGATGGTGACTGGGTATCTGTGTCTCTATTTTGGAGCAAGGAAACCAGTAAAATGCTAATGGGAGTTATTTATTTCATTTATAAATCAGTTTTCTGTTAAAAATAAAAACAACCGATATGATATACAGAAAAACAATGATGAAACACGTAAGAGATGGGAAGATTACATTCTTTGGACTGCAATTCCTGGAATATTCCACTGCATGGTCATGATGCCTATGGTACTCTGAGAATAATAGTGCAGAAAGTCACATTTCACATCTCTGGAAACATCAAAAACAATGTTCATGAAAATATAAAATAACAACAACCCCATTAAAACTTATTAAAAGTTCCTACTAAGAAAACTGGTTTTTACTTCTTTCCTAAAATCAATGAGAATGCGGGCTGACTATAATGCCAAAGGGGTGGATCCCATAAGAAATGTTTCCTCCCACATACCCATCATGAAGTAATAATTACACTTTCCCTGCCTATCTGCAGAGGAGCAGGGGAAATGTTTCATTTGCCTGCATAGCGAAGCGGCTTATCGTCCACTTCACCACATGGTTAAAAGGTTACTTGGGTTGTTTGGACAGGAGAGCATTTAGCCCTACTCTTTCTAAAGCAACATAAAAATGAGCAAGCCCAGACCACCCCACAAGAGGCAGTTTGGACATGCTCTGAAAAGCCACAATGCTATAAACTCTGATACTCTCACCAAGAAAAATAAAAAAGTTTGTTTCATAATGCTCGATTTAAGCAAATAAAATCTGGTGTTAATTCTTCAATTTAGTATGAATAGGGAGAGGCAAATTCATCCATAGGCAAGTTGAACCATGTCTAGACATTTGAATGATTTTTTCTTTAGCTAAATAAAAAAAATCCAATGTTAAAAATGAAAATGCAGGAGGGTGAAAGAGATAGCTAAGAAGAATTTTGCTTTTTGCAAACTTTGGCAATGATATAACAGAGATTCTGTGCTGTGTCGGTGCATGATAAGTTGTGAACTCAAATGCTTTGAAAGATGAGAGCAGAGTGTACCTTTTTGTGCTTACGCTGGAAATTTGAAACCCTCATTATTTCTGCATTTGTTAAAATATGTCTCCCTGTTCAACATACAGGCAAAGCAAGGGGCTTTGATAAAGCCTGATCTACATTCAGAGATCTGCTGTGATCTAAGCTTTTCTAAAATAGCACATCGCAGGAAGCAGAGGAATGGCAGGAAGCCCTACAAGAGGATCATATCTTTAACAGGCCCTCTTTGCTGTGTTTTCTTTTGCATCTTTGAGTTGTGCCACAGTTGTGTTTGCTCTGCAAGTGTCTTCATGGCTTATTGCCTCTTTTGTAAATAGTTTGTGCGGTACATCTTCTGTGTTGATTTCCTGAATTAATATTCATGATTTCTCCACCTACACACACACACCCTTCCAGGCTCCAGTTTCACTGTCGAAGATGTTTGCTTTGCTGTAGTTCCTGCTCAGATTTTAAAAACAAAAGGCCTTTCAACTAGGCTAAAGCTGTCACTATCACATGGTATCTATCTAATGTTATTCCTGACTCAGCAGGCAGAGGTTTCTTGCTGTACTGTTTGCTATCAATTCAGAAATAAAGAAATACACCTTTTTGTCACCTTGTTTTGAGATGAAACCATTCAACTTAGGAACAGTACCACTTGAAATATTCTATCGTTTTTTCACCGACTGCAATGCAGTGTGTTAAATTCACAGTTCAATTGAGAGTGGGAAATATCTCAAATAATGTGAACCATTTTTAAATGTTCTGAGTGGGAAAAATAGGGGTTTTTTTTTTTGAATTCTCCCCCGTCCCCCAACATGAACTGTTAACTGTAGCATAATAATCTATATTCCTTTCTGATCTTGGCCAAAAGTTTCCATTCCAGCACTTCATTAGGGAGAAAAATGTTTGCACAGTTCTTGTGCATCAATCCAAATTACTTTTCAGTCTCTCTCATTAGAGCTACACCCCTAAACCAAGCATAGCCAGAAAAAGTTGGCTGAGACACACAGACGTACACCCACATTAGAGAAGCATACATAAAAAGGAACATATATGTTCATATAAATAATGCACACAGATGGTGTTCCAAACAAACAAAAGCTCAAGAAACCAATCTGCTTTATGCTGTGCAGCCTTTTCTAAAATTAACATGTCATATTATAGGTATGAATATATTGAACAACAATTCAATATACTGTACAGTCAAACCTCGCATAAAGAGTGTTTCACTTAAAAAGTAACTCGCTTAAAGAGCAGAATTTTCTCTGAATGTTCGCTTCGCTTAACAAATAAAACCAACCAAAAACTCGCTTAACAAATAAATTGGGGTTCACAATCACCCCCACAATTGGTCACTTACAATGGTGTTTCGGTTAAAGAGCAAACTCACTTAAAGAGCAATCCTGTGGAACGCATTATGCTCTTTAAGTGAGGTACAACTGTACAGTAAAGGGAAATGTAATGAGCATTTGAGTAGGGTGAATATCTTTAATGGGCATTTGAGCAGGGTGGTACTTCCATTTGGCAGAGAGAGTTAGTGGCCTCATTTGACAGATGTTGGGAAGCAGCGATAGAAACTTCCCGCCTGATCCTCCTGAATTTCCTAGTCCTGTGATGGCAGTAAACCCATTTGTGTTTATTCACAGGAACTTGGACTTCTGGGAATTGAAGTCCAAGAACAGCTAGAGTACCAAGGTTTGCCATCACTGTCCTAGTCTTTAACGTATTTTTAAGGACAAAGCTTTGCATGCTACTTGGTTCATTGTGTACCACCTAACCAAGCCGGTTGCTCTCAGACTTGACGAGATGGCTATTGTCTGGTTGCTCTTGTTGAAATAATTTTGAATCTCCAGACCAGTCTACCCATGTAATGAGTCCTTTAAAAAAATCTTGATTTTCAAGCCTTGCCATGAGAAGACTCTTTGCCAAGAGTTTCCCCTGCACCAGTGAGATTTTCCAGCTTCCTGAGAAAACAAGACCCTCAGCTTCTTTTCTTCTTTTCTCTTTTTAAAAACCCTGCAGCTGTTGTTTTTGACAAGAAACAGCAGTTAGTCTTTAAAGTGCTACAGTGTTTTTTATTTTGTTTATTTTATTTTATTTTATTTTATTTTCTGATTTGGCAAATTCAGCACACCTCTGTGCCCTTTCTGATAAGCTTGAAATAGGCCATTCTGTGCATGAAATGTAACAATCCTGCACAAATTGGCAGTTCTTCTGCACTTTCCAGAGGAATCCTGTGTAGGAAAGCTGCTATTCTGCACAGGATTTCTGCAGGTATGACTAGATACTGGAGTTCATGGAACATTTTTACTTTTCCCACCAAAGCTGTACCTATTTAGCTACTTACAATTTCTTACTTTTGAACTGCTGGGGTAGTAGTCCTAAATTGTGCTTAATTTACATGGTTTTTGTAACTTGTGCAATCTGCACTGAAATTGTTCTCAATATATTTCTTTATGACATTTCTGTGTTACCTTTCTCCCAGAAAGAGACTCCTGGAGCTCCAAGGACTCTCACCCATACTGCCAGAAAATATCTCCTTGTCCCTCATAATAACCACATGCTGTCAAGGTAATTCTGATTCATGACAATCCTTTCCAGGGTTTTTAAGATAGAGAGTACATAGCCATGGTTTACCATTCACTTCTTCTGGGGGTACCTTGAGACCATCTAGCTTGTTGATGACTGCACAGGTTGGCTCTTCTCCCTTGAGGCACAGCAGGGACTCAAACTTCTATCCTCTAAACCAGGATTTCTCAAACTTTTAAACCCGGGGGCTGGGTCACGCTCCCTCAGGGAGCTTCAGGGACTGGATGGCCATTTTGCCCTTCCTCCACACATGGCACTTACAGGTGTGGTGGAGGTGGTAATAGGCCACATGAAATGGCACCGTGGGCTGCATTTGGCCCATGGTCTGCAGGCTGAGAATCCCTGCTCTAAACCGCTGAGCCAATTAAGCAGCACTCATCACATAAGCAAGGAGGGGGGAAAAACCCCCACAGTTTCTTTTTCTTGTACATAAGATCAAAACTAGCAAATTTGTGCTTTCTTAGTATGGAGAAGAAAATAGAAACAGTGGAGGAATACTGCAATTGTTTTCAAATTGTTTGCCAGTGTTCACAACAAATGCTGGCAAACACACAACTCACAGTTTGGAGTAAACATTGAGCTGCTGTTTTGTTTCACTTAAGCTGGTAAATAGGAACCACATGCACAACAGACTTACCAGAAGGTATTTCTGTCATATAATATGTATTGTAGCTTGTGATGCAAGCATGTGGAAGCTGGGGAGATGATGCCTTGGGAATAGTGAGGCAGAAAAAAAATCATAGATTCACTTTTAAAATTTATTTTATGCTACCTTTCTACTGATAAGATCATAGAATTGTATAACTAGAAGGGACATATACCTAGAAGGGACAATGTCCCTTACGGTCCTACCACTGATGTCCTACTACCTGAGATGTGGCCCCCTAACTTCTGTTTAAAAATGTCTACACTTCTATTTAAAAACATCCAATAAAGATGAGTCCGTCGGGTGGCACAGAAGAGTGTTTTACTACCAGTAGCAAAAGAACAGTAAAATGAAGGCAGAAAGCAGCTGGAAATCAGGACTGAAGAGATACATCCTTCAGATGTTTGTGAAGTGTTCATCATTTGACTTGCTTTGTTCCAACCTCTGTTCCTTGCTCCTAGGGAAGGACTAGGAAGGGCTAATGTTTTTGTTTCTGTCCATTTCTGATTTAAAAATATAAAAAAATTCAAGTTCCCTCAGATTCACAATGAAAAGAACTTGAGATTTTTAAAAATATATAGTCAAACCTCACATAAAGAGCTCCTTGCTTAAAGAGTAACTTGCTTAAAGAGCAGAATTTTCTCTGAATGTTCACTTCGCTTAACAAATAAAACCAACCAAAAACTCACTTAACAAATCGGGGGTTCCCAATCCCCCCCCCCCCGAAGTCAGAATTGGTCACTTACAATGGTGTTTCGCTTAAACAACAAACTTGCTTAAAGAGCAATCCTGTGGAACACATTATGCTCTTTAAGTGAGGTATAACTGTATAGTGAAAGTGAAAACCAGATTTCTCCAACCAGTCCTAATTCATGCATGCTTGGCCAATACACAACTAGGTTTTGAATCTAGTAGTAAATCATAATTAGAGTAGACACATGGAAGCCATGGGGATTTGATGAGCCAACACCTGTATACATCCCAATTGTTCAGTGTTGGACTTACTACTGGATTTCAACTCATGTAAAGCAAGTTAATTATGAAGATTGAGCTTTCCAATCCTCATTGTTAACATTTATTTGGCAGGCAGATGTGAAATGACCTTCTCTATACTTGTGGCTGTTTTGCCTACTGAATAGAGGAGAATATCAGTTTGTTTATAAAGAATTTACCAAACTTTGGAAATCACATATTTGAACCAGAATAGACTTCAGAACATGCATCAAAGGGAAACTAATAGATGTTCTGAGACTGACATAAAGTCCTCCTATCTCCCAGAGCTATGAGCCTCTTGCCACTTCTAGTCTTGCAACACAAACTAATTGGCCAATTGGGGTTGCTTTTAGATGGAAGATAATATGTGTGTGACAACAGTGTGAAAAAAGGCAAAGGGAAATACCGTATTATTATAACCAGTTTCTGGAGGGGGAAAAACTGGTATTGGAGTATCTGTCTCAACTTTTTTATACATGGCAAAGACAGTGTTGGTTTGCAGAGAGCAAGTATTCAGCCCAAGGTAGGGTGGAAAAGTGGTTTCGTTGAGAGGAATAAGTCTCAATGTTCTTTTGTGTCATGATCAAACCCTGGACCATCAAAATAAAGCTACTTTCTTGACTTTGTCATTGGCCAAACTTAAGTCCTCATCAGTATATGTTTCTGGCAATAATCAGCAGACTAGTAATTGAGCTAGATTCTGTAGTTTTTGTCTGCCAATAGCCCACACTTAGGCAAGGCAAAAGAGAGTCAATCTACTCCAAAAGCAGACAAAAGTAAATGAACATATTTGACACATATGTACCCAAATTCAGTTACATATTAAATACTTAAGGCAGGGGCAGCCAAACTATGGCCCGTGGGTCAGGACCAGCCTGTGGCACCAAATCATCCAGCCCACGCTGTCTGTTTTGCTCCCAGAAGTAGAAGTAAAACATGCCTGCGCATGTGCATAACATGTCTGCACATGCACTTAACACTGCTGTAAATGCACCTACAGCTGTCATAAACATGTTTACAATAGCTGCAGGTGTGTTTTACATCGGGGGAACCGTGTGACCGGCCCACTCAACAATGTGACCAGCCCACGGCACAGAAAGTTTGGCCACCCCTGAATTAAGGGGTCAATGTGTAGATAAAAAGAGTTTTGTTGTTTTTCTTACTACAACTCATATTTTTTGCCATTACCTGTACTGCCTAGGGATTCTGGGAGATGTAGTCCAAAAAGTAAGAATTTCTCACCTTCGGTCCAACAAGTTAACATTTCTCCAGGTATGCAATGAAAAAATCACAATATGGGTCTCTTGCTTTCAACTGTCTACAGCCAAAACAGCAATATCTGATGTGCTCTATTCTGCTGCTTGGTTCCCTAGGAGCGTCTGGGAACAATTAATACTGCCATAAAAAGAAAATAACAGGAGAAAACATGCACAGAAATGGAAAGCAGATATCTGAATGTTGTTGTCCCGCAAATTTAGATCAACCACACATCTGCCTCGAAACTTGTAACTAGCATTCATGAGTGATGTTATAATATGAAGTGTGGTAGAAGAGCAAGAGCAGCGTCTGTTTGTACTTTCTGGAATTAATAAGTATGTGCAGATAATTAAAAGAACAATAAAAATACACAAAATGAACATACACAGAGGAAAAGTTTAAACATTGTCCAAACGTGTCATATGGCAGAGTTGTGTGGAAATAAGTCCTTCCAGACTACTGGCAAGAACTACTTCTTCTAGTCTTAGAATGCAGCAGTTGTTTCACTGCCTGGAATAAAAAAGTTTCATTTAATCTGTCTGTGTGCATGTATTGCTCCTTTTACCATTAGACATAAATATGTATACACTTTGCTTGAATTACTGGGAACATTTTCTATACAAAATAATGTGTGGACTAGTGATCAAACACATTTTGTTGCCCACCTTGATGAAAAGTTACCAGCTGGCATCAGATATTGCTGAAGGGAAGTTTTCATACATTTATTTGTATAGGGGTTGTTGCATTTTGAAATCAATGCAGGCAAAATTAAGTAATTTTAAGCCCCATGAATTTCACAGTGAAAAAATTAAAGCATAATAGCAGTGAGACTTTATTTTATTCCCAGTCATGTTTGAGAAATGACAGTCAATTATAAAATTAAATAAATTTTGTTTTAACAGACAGATTTAAACACAATAGCATAAATGCAAAGAAATAGACCTGGAGATAACTATCCATCTCAAAGCTTCTCATGGTTTACTTCTTTTATCTGTTAAGTGCCACTTCTCTTTTAGAGTTGATCTCATAATATTACAGACTGTCAATTTTTCAGTGTTTCTTTCTTTCTGTAACAGCACCTACTGTGGAAGTTTTAAAGTGGTAGCTGTGTTAGTCTGTGCGAGGACATAGATGAGGAAAAAGGCAAAACAAAAGTTAAAAACAAAAATAAAGAAGACAAAATGTTGTGGCATCTTAGCGACTAACTATGAACTTTCATGGATCAAGTCCACTTCTTCAGACATAAGACTGAGACTACACACAAACCATTTATACATAAGATATAAAAGATACAGAGACAATGATTGGTTAAACATGGGTTGCAAATTGTGTGAGTCAATGGGGAATTTCCCACCTTGTAACGATTTAAGACCCTAGATTGATATCCAGTTCTTTTCCAATGAAGCTTTGGTCTTGGAAGCTTTTGTGAAATAAGGCAGTGTTTCTCTGGGATAGAACTTGGTTGTGAAATTAACTATAGGTAGCAACAACGTAGAATTTTCTGTTTGGTAATGGCTTGTTGCAATACCTAATAAATTGTGAAACATTTTGAAAGCTTCTTAACGTTGGCTTCCAAATTACAACTTCCAGAATTCCCCAACCATCACTGGTTTGTTGAGGATTCTGGGAGTTGTAGTCTGATGAAGAAACTCCTCAAAGTTCTGGCTTTTGAAAGCAACAACGGACAATTGATAATATGAATGTATCCTAGATTTTCAGGAAGCAAAGAGCCATGTAGTATTCTTGAACAATTAATTAAATCTTAAATGGTGATAGAAGAATGTTTTCATTTTTAAAAAATGCAGAGAAAACATGGCTTCAGTGCAAATTCTTTTAAAATGTAACTCAGCTATTCATCATTAGGGTTTTTTTTTCTTTTTTACAAATCTGAATCAGATTCTTTCTTTTGAAATAAACTCTCAATACCAGCTATCACAGTACTAGGACGAACTGTATTAAATATATGATGTATGGATTATTCAGAACAAAACTCCCTCTCATCTCTAATGTTGTTCAACTCACATTTTAATGTGAACCTACCCAAATCACATTTCTAAAATACACATGGCATTGAAAATCCTTTCAATTTTGTGATGTGGTTCTTTGTTCTAACAATGCTTTTACCCTTAGTCAGATAGATTACAATCTTGCACTGAGTTCTGGAGTATTTTCTGACTTCAATGTATTGAGAAGGGATAGGATTATGATTACAATTAGCAGGAGTGTTAAATTTACAAGTTCCATTTTTCCAAAGTGCATTGAGAATCCTAATGTTCAACCTTGAAATGACTGCAACTTACTGGTAACCAGTAACAGTAGCCTTGGTTCCCCCCCCCCCCAGCGATGGGATGTAACAGGTTCTCACCAGTTCGCCAGAACCGGTAGTAACTTTTTTCCAGCGTTCCAGAGAACTGGTAGCAGCTTTTTGGGGGGAACCACCTTCGGGGCTTACCTTTTCACTGGTTCCCTCACTGTGCATGCGCGCCAAGCACTTGGTGTGCATGCACGGCCGCCTTGTTGTCCTCCCAAGTGGGGAGGAGGAAGAGAAGCTGCTAGCCTGAAGCACCCTATAGCCTGAAGCTCCCCAGGATAAGTGACTCACCTTTGGATGTGGTGTGTCTGTGTGTATTTTAATGTGTATTTAATACCTTTACCTATATTGACGTACTACCACAGTTCCTAAAAAGGCCTGGTGGCCTGGCTTGGGGTTTTTAAGCAAAGTCTTGGAGTTACCTCATCAATAAGTTACACCTGTGTTATTCCAAGTGCTGTTCCAATTGGAGAACACTTAAGGAGGTACAGCTATTTTACATTTACATTAAGGGATATTATCCTAGAGAACTGGTTAAGCAAAGACTTAGTACCTAATTTCTTTAACTGTTGAAAAGTTGAAAAGTGCCAAAATGAAGCCATCTTGTGGCGAGTTCATTCCATCTGACCTAGTGTGAGAAAGCAGAATAAACTTTAAGCTCTGGTTTAAAAGCTCTGGTTGATTTGTGTTTTTGGTGGGTGGGTGATTGGCTGTATTTTAATTTATTTTTATTTTATTTATTTATTTAATTTATTTACGGGTTTGTGTTGTGGGTGGGTGGGTTGAGGGGTGTGTGTGTGCTTATTTTTTTATTTTATTTTTATTATTTTTTATTTTTTTATTTGGCCCCACCTATGACATCATGATGTCATGATGTTAGCTCCGCCCACACTGTGATGACATCACGGTGGGGTAGTAAACATTTTGACATCCCACCACTGCCCCCCCCCCGCCAGTTACTGCTATCAGGTTCTGGTTCTATATTTCAGTTTGTTTATTAGAAATTATGTTATATATTTGGAGTGAGGGATGTGTATATGTACTGTGGTTTTGTTATTTGTATAAACCACCCAGAGTAGCATGTTAGTATGGGCAGTTGATAAATGAAATAAAGAAACATTCCAAATATGAAATATTTCTTCTCTACCCAACTTTAGAGTGGGAAAGGATCTGTGAATAACAGATCCAAGTACATTAAAACATTAGATTGAGGCTGTCCAAGGCTTATTTACCCTATTTCTCAGAAAGTATCCCTGAGCCAAGGTTCCCTAACTATAATTTGGAAATGTTACATTTTCAAACCACAACTCTTAGAATTTGCCAGTGTAACTTTTTCAAAGTCTGTCCAGGAATTTTCTTTTTTGAGGCCCACACAACAAAGGCAACATTCAAGGTAAACTATTGGGACCAGAGACAAAAATGGACAAATACCTTCTCTTTTTCTGTGGCTGCTCAAAATTCTCCATCCACTTTGTGGTCAAAGAAATGGAGGGAATGATTTTACCTGTTTTTTTTTTTAAGTTTCTGTTAATGCTGGTAGGTGACATAACCTTTTACCTCTTTGGTAGGTGTTGTTATTGATGCTTGACCACGTTTTTAAACCTTCCACAATGTCCAAGGCAGCATTCTGTGAGGGCAGTGACAATTGTTGCCAAAAGAAATGATGCAGAATATTCAGAGACTGTTCTGCAGGTTAGATTTCTTTCCCAGTGGGCCAGTCTGAGAAAAAGGAAAAAATATATAGAAACGTTTCATTCAAAAATGTCTTCCATCATATTACAGCTGAGCTCTGAAAAGAAACCTTGCTCTAATCTTTCTATGGACTTTTGGTGAGATATTTCAGACTTTTACTTCCAAGAATGCCAGCATTTAATGATTAATGTCATTATATTTCTATTTCAGTTGTCTCGAAGTACAGCAAATGGTGACAAAACTCATAAAGTTACATAATAGCCCCTCCTGTCTCAGCCTGCATTCTGTGCATGGATTATAAATCACATCAAAATAAATTGTTTAATGTTGGATTAAGGCTTCTGGGATGGATCGTCAAAAAAGACTATTTGTATGGGACAAAGGATGGCATTCTAGAAATATGATGTTGTAGCCATCTGCCTGATCCAGTGTAGCCATCAGTAAAGGATGGGAATTATAGTCCAATGATATCTAGAGGCATGTACTTTGCCATCCTTGGTGCTAAAGATACTGTTTGAACTAGCTTTAATAATAATTACATGCTATCAAGTGATTCTGATTTATGGTAACCCTTCTCTTCATTTTCTAGGCACAATGTACCCAGAAGTGGTTTGCTATTCCCCTCTTCTGGACGTTCTCAGGGGCTGTGTATCTTGTCTAAGCCCACATAGGCCAACTCTTTTCAAAATAAATACAATGGGAATTGAACTCCTAACCATTGGCTCCACAGCTTCTTACCTAATCATGAAAACTCACTGTGTCAGGGCCTCACTCTTAGCTTAACATTGTCCTGAGGAGAAAGGAGGCAGAAGGCATGCCCTATGTATAATCTCATCCAAGGAAAGATAGAATGTGGATTCTTCTTCTTCTTTAACTGTTGTAACCAATTCTTAATATTGGTGATCAGCCATGAAGATTGTCCTGAGAACTGGCCTTCTATTTGCCTTCTGTATCGCAGAGTGACACCCATACCACTGATCCAGTTATGCAAGTCACTTTCTGGTCCTGAGCCCTTTTGGCATGCAAAGTTCTCATCAGCCTTAGGCAAGTATTAATGAAGCTACTTTCCCCATCAAGATGGATTCAAGTGGGATTCAATCCACTTGGTGTCCATCACTCTTCCCTGTGGACTTTGCCACCCAAAGTTACTAGTCCTCTGGGTTATCAGGTTAGTTGACTACAGCTTGACAATCGGTGTTGAGCCACTGGTAGTATGGTCTACTGTAGTGGTTCACAATGTGGGGCCCATGCCCCACAAGGGGACTTCATTTCCCATAAGCATAAGTCAGTACATTAGCTGATCAGTGCTTCAGGGAATTGATTTAGGCTTCTGGGAATTGAAGTCCAAAATCAAAGCTTGGGAAACAATGGTCTGCTCTACTACCATAGAAGCATAACCTGGCCAGACTCAAAGCATGTGGATATAAAAAGTAAACAATAACTAGTAATAAATTGATCTAAGAGTATTCTTCAAGTTAAACAGAAATGAGGGAACACTGCATGTTAATTCTTATGCGCTAGCAGGGCACAATGATATCAATGCATCATTTTTACCAGCTTCTTTTGTGTAGCCTTGCTTTCTTATTTCTATTTTGCCTGAGCTGAAATACGTTTTCTTTCCCACACCTAGAAGCATATAAACATCTTCCAGGATACACCTTACAGCAACTACAGAGCTTGATGCACAGCTAGACGTAAGACCGAGAAAGCTCTGCCTTGGCTGTCTGAGTTGCCCATGAATATAAGAGAGAGAAAGAGAAATCTGCTTTGAATATTCATCCTCTTCTCCCTCTGTTGCCTGGGGGGGGGGGGGGAGCCAGGGTCATGGAGGGGGCACATTAAATTCTGAATATATGAAGATGTGGGATTGATGTATATCCACTACACACTAACATAATTAAGAAATGACCTCATTCTTCAGGCATTGTTGGGCACTGCATCTTGCATTGTAAATTCTTATCAAAGCGATAATAATCTTGAACATGACTCAGATTTCTCCCTCCCCCCCATATTGCTTGAACTTCAATTATGTAATTTAAAAAAACTGGAAAATTAACTTACAAAATTGTGTTTTGTGGCATTTGTTTTCCCATTAATCTTGTGTAGACTCTGCATCTAAAATAGTGCAATATTGTTTTCACTCACTGCATTTCAATTTATGGTGACCCAGGGATATTGGCAGTAACCCTGAGACAGCTGGATCAAACCCTTTTTTTCCTTTGTTGACAGCCAGATGAAAAAGTTGTTTTTCATGGAGTCACATCATAATGCCCACAAATAGATCCATGCTATTGTTCGCAGTTCTTGTTTTTTTGTTTTGGATTTAACAAAGGCATTTATTGTGCAAAAGAGATGGGGAAATATCTCTTTGGCCCTTCATCTTAGAAAGTTAACTCACTGATGGTCCACTGAGCCTGTTAAATAGAGTGCCAATGGGTATAGCAAGTGTCTTGCACAGGAATGGTGATGGTGGGGAAAGCACAATAGTCAGATAGGTGTGTTTTCCCTTGTCCCCTTTAAAAGCCACCTTTAAGGGGTTTCTGCAACCAAGTTTAGTGATTCTCTTTATCTTCTGGCACCATCCCTAAAGGTCCAGAAGTGCCACACTGTGTCAGGGATTTCCCTTAGCGATATGTGTGTCAGGGTAGCAAAGTAGCGTTTTAAGCTGTTGCGCAGTGAAAGGTTCAGATGCAAACACACACACACATATAGCTTCAGTGAATAGTGCAGTTTACTTGTGAGTGAAGGGAAGACAACATACGCAGGACTATATACAAAGGTACCAGTCTGTCTCCAAGCCCCACAGTTGCAACAGAGCTTGGAATCCTCTGATGGCTCCAGTCCAAAGAGCATGTACAGAGTCCTGCTAGCAAACACTGACTGTAGGCTGGCAAAGTCAGTGTGCTACTTCTCAGTGGTTTAAGGTACCTGTCAGTTCTCAGAGAAACAGAGCTTCACGCAGCCGTGTTCTCCCTCCAAGTCAGTGGTCAGTCTGTCAGCAGTTCTTCCTTCTCTGTAGAATACTCTCCTCAGCAGTTCAACCTCCTTCAGCAGTTTAATGCTCCTGAACAGTATTAACCCTCCTTAGCATAACCATCCCCAGTTGGCCATAGTTATACCGTGGTGTTGCTATGCTATTCCTCTAATCAGCCACAGCTATGCTGTTGCTGAGGCACGTACACCAGGTAGACACAGCTGTGCAATCAGTCTGTGCCTCAATCCCAAACACCTGTGTTTAAGGTTCTTGCAGGGCCTTAAAGCTGTACTAACACACTGGGCAGAAATCTTTGTACAATACCACACAAAATGCCCTAACACACTGTAAACTTGTATTTTAAATTATACAACACTCTGATATGAATAAAGAAGAAACAATCCCTAAAGGCATTTTCTTTAAGAAAATAACAGGTGAATTAAGTTTGCTTTTGGTCTTAGTACCAGTCTCCTAGGTCGTCGTCAGCGGCTGCAACTTGTATCTAAGAATGCATTTTTTCTGAAGCAGGAAAAATGCCATTGGTGTGAATTTGTTTAAGGGGGACCCCAGCTTGCCATGAAGTGACCCACTATCATGAAATGACATATTTTCTAATGTTCTCAAAGCTTGGTGAGGACCTGGTTTAAACTAGGCCTCAAAAATCCTGGAGGAAGGAGGGCCATCCCAACTCCTTGGAACACAGATAGGAAGAATCTTCCTGTGTTTAAAGAAGGGATGATATCTTGCTCTTCTTAGATCGGTTTGTGACTGTGATGAATGACATGGAAGTCAAAAAGATGTACTGGCCCACTTTCCTCAGGACACAGGTCACAGGCCAGCTAGGAGATTTCATAATGACTTTGAACTCTAAACTAACCTGGAATGAGGTGGTAGATGCTATCAAGGTCCAATTTGCGTTGAACCCTTGTGTCTTGCTTTCCGTACCGGAAAACATGACCCTGCTAAGTCTTTCTGTGTTTTGATGCATAATTTGGAGCGTGATTTGTTGAGATGGTGTCAAGCTGAAGATATTCAGAGTTTTGAGGGTCTTTGCCAAATGTTTCTTAGGGAGGCCTTCATGCAGTATGTTCCAGTGGATTTGAGAGTTATGCTATTGTCAAGGCAGCCTAAGACCAGTGGTGGGATGTCAAAAATTTTACTACCCCACTGTGATGTCATCACAGTGTGGGCGGAGCAAATGTTATGACATCATGACGTGTGGTCAATAAGCACGCACGCACACACACACACACACACCTCAACCCACCCACCCACCCACAACACAAACCCATAAATAAAATATAATAAATAAATAAATAAATAAATAAATAAATAAATAAATAAATAAATAAATAAATAAATAAATAAATACATTAAAATACACCCATCCACCCAAACACCCAAACACAAATCAACCATAGCTTTTAAACCAGAGCTTAAAGCTTATTCTGGCTAATCTTTCTCACACTAGGTTAGATGGAAGGAACTACAGAATGAACTCTCCACAAGATGGCTTCATTTTGGCACTTTTCAACTTTTCAACAGTTAAAGAAGTTAGGTACTAAGTCTTTGCCTAACCATTTCTCTAGGATAATATGCCTAATGAACTAATAAATAAATAATAAATAATAAATAAAATAATGTAAATGTAAAACAGCTGTACCTCCTTAAGGGCTCTCCAATTGGAACAGCAATTGGAATTGCACAGGTATAGCTTATTGATGAGGTAACTCCAAGACTTTGCTTAAAAACCCAAGCCAGGCCACCAGGCCTTTGTAGGAACTGTGGTAGTACGTCAATACAGTATAGATAAAGGTATTAAATACACATTAAAATACACACAGATACACGACATCCAAAGGTGAGTCACTTACCTTGGGGAGCAGGCTATAGGGAGCTTCAGGCTAGCAGCTTCTCTGCCTCCTCCCCATTTGGGAGGACAGCAAGGAGGCCATGCATACGCGCCAAACAGTATAGGCGTGCATGCACACCAAGTGCTTGGTGCGCAAGCACAGTGGCGGAACTAGTGAAAAGGTAAGCCCTGAATGTGTTTCCCCCCAAAAGCTGCTACTGGTTCTCTGGGACACTGGGAAAAGTTACTATCAGTTCTGGTGAACTGGTATGAACCTGTTACATCCCATCACTGCCTAAGACCCTTTCTGAACTGGCTCATGATACTGATACTATGGTTACTTTGAAACGTACCCAGGAAGGAAGTAAACTAGGGACTGTGGGCTACAGAAAGCCACAGAGAGAGGAGAGGAAGCCAGTTTTCTCAAACAGGAAGGAAGAGAGGCCTGATCTCAGAGCACTCCCTGTCTCCCAGGCTCCTAGAGAATTTGTTTGCTATAACTGTGGCAAGAAGGGCCATACCATCAGAGATTGCAAGATGCCCAGAAAGTCTTGTGCCCCTAGGTCTGCTGGTGCAAGGCCAAAAGAGAGGCCTGAACCTCCACCTGCCACTCAAGCTAAGATGGTTCAGCACCCTAAACACCTTCAGCAGGTAAAGCCAGCAGGTAAAGCCAGCTGGAGCTGCTAAGGGACCAGACGGGGCAGTTTCCAAACAAAGCTCCATGCAAGTTGTGGGATCAGAGGACCCCATTACTGGTCTATTGAAGGACTTTACTGATGACCCTGTCTGGTCAATGTGCATCCAAACTCAGGTGACTGAACAAGTGATTAACCCAGCTCAGTTTTTGAGTAAAGAGGATTTGGAGTGGATGAAAGCTTTTAAAACAAGATTGGTAGTTTTACACTACCCAGACAATACTTGTCAACAAGTTACACAAATCCTTTTTGATACAGGCTCTGATTTTTCCAGCATCCATTGTTCTCTGCTGCACCCTTCTCAGATTGTACCAGGAGCTAAGGTACAGGTGGAAGGCTACTCAACTAACAACAGAGCCATCTGTTTTGCAAAGCTGGCTAAAGTAAAAGTGACTTTTCAACAGTTTACTGGTGAGATTCATTATCTGGTTCATGAGAATGACCATCAGCCATGTTTTCTTATTGGTCTTAACTTGATCAGGGAGGTGCAGAAGGCTAAGGCCCCAAAACCACAAGTTGCTTCTTCAGAGCAAAGTCTAGCTCTCCTCCCTGTGCTCACCAGGTCTCAAACCTGAACTTGGCATGAACTTGGAGTGGGAAGGTCCAGCCAAGATCATACAGTGCGTGGGTGCAGTGAACTATGCAGTACGAGGGGACACTGGGAAAGTTGTTGTTTATCATGTTAACTCTTTGAAATTGTATTCCCCCAGGGTGGCCACTATGATGAAGAATTCTGCTATACCTATTGATGTAGAAAATGCTGACCTTGTTTGTCTCAGTGATGAGTACCAGCATGCTGGAAGTTTTGATGATCTCTATATTAGTAGCAAGGTTCCTGAGCATGAACAGATGTTGTTAAGATCTGTCCTGCAAAAGTTTAGGCATCTCTTTACTGCACATCCTGGTAATTGTAATTTGCAAACACGTAACATAGAACTCACTACTGATGAGCCTATCTGGGCCCCTTCTTACAGGATTGTAGGGGAGGTCCAGAAGCAAATTGATGCAGAGGTACAGAAAATGTTGCAAATGGGTGTTATTGAATCTGTTAACTCTTCTTTTTCAGCTCCCATTGTTCTAGCTAAAAAGAAGGATGTATTTGGGAACATCTTACCTGAGATAAGATTTTGTGTTGATTATAAAAAGTTAAACACTGTAACTGTTCCTGATCTGTACCCAATGCCTAGAATGGATGATCTGGTCCACAAGATTGCGGGTTCTAAATATGTTTCTGTTCTAGATTTGACCAAAGGTTTCTGGCAGATTTCTTTAACAGAGGGTGCTAAACACAAAACTGCTTTTTCCCTAGCTGATGGAAGACAATTTGCTTTCAACCAAATGCCGTTTGGGTTATGGAATTCACCCGCCACTTTTCAAAGAATGATTGACAAGGTTTTGAATGGTTTGACTTATGCCAGTACTTACATTGATGATGTTGCCATTTACAGTGACACACTTTCTGACCATCTTAAACACCTTGAAACTGTCCTGCAATGTATTCAGGATGCTGGTTTAACTCTCAAAGCCTACAAATGCCAATGGTGTCTTGGCAAGGTAATTTACTTGGGACATGAGGTTGGTTCATCTGAAGTGGTTCCGGTTCATGCTAAAATCCAAATTGTCAAGGATTGGCCAGTCCCACAAACAAAGAAGCAGGTAAAATCCATCCTAGGATTGGTTGGGTTCTACCATGTGTTCATTCCTGATTTCAGTACTATTGCACATGTCCTGACTGAACTGACACATAAATGAAAACCTCTTAAGGTTGTGTGGACTGATGAGTGTCAAAAGTCTTTTGACTTGTTAAAAGAGAAGTTGATTTCTTACCCTATTCTTAGACCACCACAGTTTGACAAAGAGTTCATTTTGAAAACTGATGCTAGTAATTATGGTCTTGGCGCATGTCTCCTCCAAAAGGATGAGGAAAACATCATGCGTCCCATCTCATATTTCAGCAGAAAACTGCTTCCCCGTGAGCGTAACTACTCCATTGTGGAAAAGGAATGCCTTGCCATAATATGGGCTGTAACCAAGCTCAGGCCATTTCTCTGGGGAAGAGAGTTCCAGTTGCTCACTGTCCATAATGCATTGAAGTTCCTGAACAAGATGAAAAGTTCAAACCAGAGAATCTTGAGATGGGCTTTGTTGTTACAGGATTACCAATATTCCATACAACACATCAAAGGGAGTCAGAATGTGCTTCCAGATTCCCTTAGCAGAATGTTTTTTGAAACCGAAGAAGCGGAAAAGGAAGTGGAAGGAAGAAGACCCCCAAATGATGTTTAGCCAGATGGAGGCAGGGGCAGAAAGGCCCATGGGGGGGTGAAGATTGTCCAGATGGCTTCTGAGGTGGCTGGTCCAGATGACTTCTGAGCCCCTCAAGCCCAGCCAAAGTGTCTGCTAAAGAAAATACCCCCAAATAAGACTCTTTTGTGTTGAATTGGAGTCAGTTTCAGCTGCTCTGCAGTCAAGTCCTAAGCAGAGTGGCCTGTTTTCACAAAGAAGCAGTTCCCTGAAGATTATTTCCCTCAAGGCCAGAAGGAGGAAGAAACGTACGTCCTTTTCCTGCAGTTTTCCTGCAGTTAAGCCCCAACTGCTGATTACATGTGCTGTTTTGGTCTTTGAAGACCTGGAGGTGTTGCAAATTGCCTCATTTTGTTTGAAATACCAGCCAAAGGGTGGAAGAGTTGCAACGTCGGAGTCCTCCATGTGTCAAAGGAAGAAAGTTTGCCACAGTGTGGGGGCTAGGCCTGCCACTCTGAAACGTTTTGTCAACAGGCTGTTGCACTAAAGCTATTTCATTAGCTGTTGTGTAAGTGGGAGCTGCATGCCAGATGGAGTAGTCCCGAAGACTTACTGCCCTTCGTAGGCCAAGGCGGGAGTGCCAGTGCCGAGTCGTTGGGAATAATGGTGATAGCTGTGGGCAACCAATTCTTCACAAGGGTGCCAACCAGTGGTGTAAGCAATAAAAGAAGACAGAAGACAATCTGGGTCCTGGGGTTACAGGAGGGAGATTGAAATTGCTTTGCTTTCTTGTGCTGATGAGAAGCTACTGGGTATCGGAATTCTGTTGCCTGTTTTGTTCCAAGCCTCCCTTAATGGTCACACGGGTGAGGGTGGTGTGGTTGTCTACCTTGGACTTTGCTTGATTAATACCTTGGAGATTGTTTGCTTAATTTGTCTTCACTGGAGAAGAAGAAGCACATGTTCCTGTCATCTGAAAGAAAAGCTAAAATGGGACTGTCAATTCTGGCTGTTTAGAAGAAGGAGTGGGTAATTGTCATTGTTTCTTGTTAAACATCTGTTTGTTTGTGCAGAAGCTCATAAAAGAAGCTTCTGGGCCATGTGTGGTTCTACTGAATTGTTTTCCAATCTGAAAGTTGTTCTGTTTGGGCACAATGTATTCTGGAAGGGAAGGGGGAACCCCTTTGTAACCCAAAAATGCCCAAGTCTTTTGTTCCAGCTAGGTTTTACACCTCACCTAGCTTGCTTGCTATGCAGAATGTAACGGTATCCAAAGTGTGCCTCCAGGATCCCTGGAAGAAGCTTACTGCCGACAACCCACATATATACAAGGGTTTGCTGATTCGCTTTGTTCACATTAGTAAAAAGTGTATTTGGAAAAGTCTAGTGTAACCAGACTTTCCAAAAAGGGGGTGGGGCAGTGTTTCATGAAACGACATCTTTTCTAACGTTCTCAAAGCTTGGAGAGGACCTGGTTTAAACTAGGCCTCAAAAATCCTTTCTTCTCTGTGTCACAAGACTGCCTGTTTCCCAGTATTCCTTATCTGTAGCTAGATGAGCTCTCACATGTTTTGACTATTAGAAAGCACTCTTCCTTCACATGTGTAAACATCTTCTCTTGTTATGAGAAAGTTTTCTCTGTTCCCTGGTTGGTTAAAAGGTACCCCACCTGACTGCAGAATCCCCATCTTGGGGAGAGCAGAGAGAGTTCGCATTTGGATGTCTATGGGTTAACATCTATGCCTGGGGAATATTTTCCCTTTTTGTTTTCATCATGATTACCTAGGACTATTGCTCTGTTTGCTGGACTGTCTTATGCTACTGACCTATGCTTTATGAATCTGATCAATATACCTGATCAATAAACCTACATTTGCTTCCACAACGTCTCTTCATTGGACTAAAGGGTAAGAGCAGTGATGCATTCACACACAAGCCTCTAAATACGCTACCTATTAAACCTCCTTGCAGAAGAGAAGCAGCTTAGCTGCGTTGCCGGCCAGCTCGCCCTCTGAGGGCTTTGGTACAGGAGGGCCAGAGCAGAGGGGGCCGGCTGGTTTTGTGACACCACACACTATGATCATGGAGCCATCTCCTGTGGCACATATGAAATGAGACATGCAGGATTTGACACTAGGACTGCAATGGACTGCCACAGCCTTGAGGATATTAACAAGGTGCACCTTCACAGCCAGTCCATCTGGCATGGCCTCTTCCACCTCCATGACCATTGGGAATCAGAGTTCCTCATCTGGTCATTTTGCTATTGAGCCCAATATGATGGTTTCCAGTGGCATTTCCTCCACCGAAAGGGGCTCATCCACTTATAGCTAGTCTCTCATGTGATTATCCACCTTCAATATTCAGAAAACCTGTAGACTGTTGTTGGAGAGACTTTTTTGGGCTGAGCATTAATCAATCATTCCTTTCCACCTATTAATTCAAACACCACCGTGGCTCTCTCTACTCTGTGTTATTTCTCTCTCTCTGTTGGTTCATGACATTTGTTTTGTTGTTCTGTT
Source organism: Furcifer pardalis (assembly GCA_030440675.1). Classification (NCBI taxonomy): domain Eukaryota; kingdom Metazoa; phylum Chordata; class Lepidosauria; order Squamata; family Chamaeleonidae; genus Furcifer; species Furcifer pardalis. Next base: position 78,741,270 of record CP126891.1, read on the forward strand.
TGTTTGTTTGGTTGGTTGGTTGCTAGAGTGTGTATGCAGTAAAAGAAGCAGCAGGCACACATTTGTAACTCTAAGCAACTGTAAGTAAAGAAACATTTTTATTTTTCCTTCTACAAATGTCTCAGAATGAGTGCTATTTACTGAGAAAGGGGTGGACTCTGGGGGACTTGTTACTATTCTCCCCTTGGGTCTCTGTGCTGCTACTGCAAAGCTAAAGGTTGGGCCCACCACAACAGCCTGAGGGAGAAGATGCTATGGCCTGGCAAGCGGCTGAGAACATCACTCCCCTCCTCTGGTCCCACAACAATGGCCTGAGGGAGAAGATTCCATGGCCTGGCAGGCAGCTGAGGACCTCACCCCCTCCTCTAGGCCCACAACAATGCCCAGAGGGGAGTTAGTCTGCGTTCTGCTATGGTTGTTTTGTGAGGTTGTATTTTATGATTTTTACTGTACTGTTGCTGTTTTGACTGCAAGCTGCCCTGAGTCGCCTCGGCGAGTGGGTGGCAATATAAATCTGAACAAATAAATAAATAAATAAATAAGTGTAAAACTCTTCAGCAGAAATTGCCATATATTCCTAAGTGAGGTTGCCTTTGGCTCCACTGGTAGCCACTGCATTAACAAAGGGAAACAAAGCTAACCGAGAAGCCCTGTTTTAGTTGTTTTACCTGTCTAAAGTAATACTTAGAAAATAGCTTCCTTTGCATGCTTAAAACAATATTCCTACCCAGCACCTGACTGCTCTGAGTTTCTTTCTTAACTCTTCTGTACTAATAAGTATAGGGTGAAGTTTTTGTTTGGTTGCTTTACTGGTACAAAATTTCTTCATTAATTTAATGGTAATAATTTGGATTTTTTTTAAAAATGGAAACTGGTTAAAAGGAGATCTTTAGCGCCTCTCCAGCCAGAGGGTTTTTGAACGCTTTGCTCTTGAAACTCTGGCATTTAATTCCTCTTTACTCAATTACATTTGTGTTGCTGAAGTATGGTTTATTATTCATTTATTCTATTTATATTCCACATTTTCCCCAAGAATGAGACTCATGTTGGTTTACAATTAAACAGCGGGGGGGGGGGGGATAGAGGAAACATAAAATGGATAAAGCATTAAAAATTAAACTAATATTTATCCTTTTAGATACCAAACCCCTAAACCAATCAAAAACAAAACACGCCCCCAACCCCCTGAAAGAATTATTAGGTATTTTCATGCCCCCATGCAATTCTACTTCATTGTGGCTAGCAGTAAAGTTATAGTTAGGATTAAGTTAGCAATAGGATTAGGATTTGAGTTACATTTACATGGCTTGTATTTTCCTTAGGTAAAGCTAAAGGTCAAAAGCCAGTCATAGCCAACGCTAAGGTTCAGTGATCATCTCTGTTTATAGCCATAGAGCCAGTGCTATCTGTGTCTGCAGACAGTCCCGTGGACATGTGGCAGGCATGCCTAGACACCAGAATGCATGGAACACTGTTTACCTTCCCTCCCCCCTGGAATGTTACCTATTTATCTACTTGCAATTTCTTGCTTTCAACTTACTAGGTTGGCATGAGCTGGGATATAGATAGGAGCACATTCCATCACACAGGTCTCAAACTGTTGACTTGCCAACTTTCCAGTCATCAAGTTCAGTGACTTAACCACTAAGGCACCGCAGTCACGTATTTACCTTAACCACTAATAATTCTAATAACCCTCTTGAATAGTGCCGACCTACTAACAACTAGGCCGTGTCATTTCTGTTCACATTATGGTTTGCCAAAAGAAAATATGGGACATTGTTCTCCAACATGTTCTTGTGGGTGGGGCAAAAAATGAATAGGAACAGATGCATTTTTGTTCCACTTGTTTTTTTTGATTATAACATGGTAAGAAGGTGAAAAACTGCAATACTATTTGCAACTTCAAGTGACAATAAAATGTATATTTCTGTAGATCTAGTTCTGTGTGAATTCTGCAACAAAATATGACTTTTTGGGAACTGAAATGTCTTGTCTGATTAGGTGGTGATTAAAACCACCAGTAAAAGAAATGCTGCCTTCAGCAAGTTAAAAGTCCTTTCCACCTTTTCTCAAGGCCACAGGGAAGAGCTGTCCTAGTCTTCTACATAAGCATTTCCAGAGCCTGCAGTCACAAAGAAGGTCTTCTTTTTTTGTTCTTACCAAATGTTCTTCAGCATGTAGTGGAATTGAAAGCTAGATAAACCTCTATGGGAGAATATGGCCCTTCGGTTAACTTGAACTCAAGATGTTTGTAGAACTTTGTAAATCATAACCTGAATTTTGAACTGTGTCTGGAAACAGACCAGTAGCCAGTGAAGCTGGTGTAACACAGGGAGACATTATGTGCTCCCTGTAACTGGGCAGTGTCAGCCATATGGCTACAGTATTTCAGACCAACTGATGTAGCTAAACATTGTTCAAAGGCAGCACCATATGGAATTTGTTATATTAATCCAAAGGTGATGTAACTAATGCATGGGTTACTATGGCCAGATCACATCTATTAGAATGAATGCAGCTGGTACAATAGTTTTAATTTTTCAAATGGATCCACAACTATTGTCAAAACCATGGGAAATGGCTTCAGGGATGAATCCAGAAATACATCCAAACTGCAAACCAGTATTTTCAAGGTGAGTTCATTAATCAGTTACTACACATTTCCTGATCTGTCTTTGAAGTCCACAACTGTCGTATATGGATTAAGTTTCAGTTCACTTGTCTTCCTCTAGCACATTATAGGCATTAATAACTGGTTTATAATTTAAACAGCTTCCTCAGAATTAGTTAGAAATGAGAGACAAAGCTTGGGGTCATCAACCTAATATAGTAATTGTACTGAACCCAAATTTTTACATAATCTTCCCAAGGACTCATGTACAGAGGACAAGACAGAACCCCAAATTATCTACAGATGAAGAGCTGTATAACTGAAAGAGTCTGTACTCTATAACTGAAGTATTGGGTTACATACTGAAGTCAAAAAAATTCTAAAACTCTAGGTCACACTGGCTATATTCAATGCAAGCATGCATGATTTTGGGCTAGGGCTAGCGTTATCATCTAATTTAAAACTGATGGTGTCAGCATCTATTCATATTTGAATAATCTGAGTGATCAGAAATTTCAGTAAAAAATTGAGCTGCCTCCATTTGAAATGTTTTGATATGATGTTAAATGTGACAATATCCTATGAAGTCTCTTTTTGAAGCATTTTAGGGTTCATCTACACAGGGCATGTGCCTCAGATTGAGGTGAGGTAGAGTTGTGGTCTCTTTCACCTAGAAACACTCACTCCAAGCTTCCATATCAGTCAGTTTTCCTTAATGATTTCAGTTTTCACACCATCTTCCTTCTCCCACCTCTCTCTCTCTCATGTCCTTCTCATTCTCCACCATCTCCAGCCTTTATGTTTATTAAAGGGGATGCAGTGGCTCAGTGGTTAAGAAGCTCACCTTGTTAGTTGGAAGACTGGCAAGTTGACAGTTTGAGACCCAGGTACTGCATGATGGATTGAGCACCTGTCTCTGTCATAGCTCTTGACGACATGAAAGGAGCCTCATTTGGGCATTCCTTGAGTGGAGTCAGTGGCGTCGCGCAGACTTCAGCCGCCTGGGGCGAAGAACAAACTCGCTCCCCCCAGCTCGCCGCTGCCGTCCCCCCAGGACCCAGGCAGAAGGCGGTCCTTTTGCTGCACCGGTGGCCAGGCTGCCCCCTCTTTGCCTCCCGCCGGCCGTGGCTGTCCTTGCTCTGCCTCCTCCGCCACCTACCCCTGATGAGCACCCCCCCTGCGTGCGCTGCTCACCTCCGCCCACCCACCCACCCACCCAGCTATCCATCAGGGGCTCTCCGCCACCTACCTCTGATGAGCGCCGCGCGCGTGCACGCACAGCTCACCTCCGCCTGCCCGCCCACCCACCCAGCTAGCCGTCAGGGGCTCTCTGCCACCTACCCCTGATGAGCACCGTGCGCGCAGCTCACCTCCGCCCGCCCGCCCGCCCACCCAGCTAGCCGTCAGACAGCCCTGCTGCTTCCAAACTCTTAACTCGGAAATCCCGCTTGTCTCCCCTTCTGCCGCCTTCTGCCTGGGAAATCCTGCTTCCTAAGCCCAGGCAGAGGGAGGCCAAAGCGGTGGGGACATTTTGCTGCCCCCTGAAAGCCTCTGCCCGGGGCATCCGCCCCCCACGCTACGCCACTGAGTGGAGTTTCTTCTGCAAAAATCCTTTCAACCCAGAATAATTTCTGAAACAAAATTATTATTATTGAGAGCTGCAGTGGCTCAGTGGTTAAGAACCTTGGATTGTTAGCTGAAAAGCTGGCAGGTTGGCAGTTCAAGGCCTAGGTACTACATGATGGATTTAAAGCCTGTCTCCGTCTCAGCTTCTGGGGACACAAAAGGAGCTTCATAATTTTTGACTCAAAATTAGTATGTTTATTTTCACCTTTAGGTTGCCTTTCTAAGCTTTCCCACAACTTCACCGCCAAGTGGCTCCTTTGCTAAAGAGTGACACATCCCAGAATGAACCAAGGTGGGGTGGATGGGAAGTAGAATCCAAGCCAAGGAGAATCACCCTAAAGTGGAAGGACTTGATTTATGCCTCCAGTAACATCATGTAGACCCACAAAATGAGCCCAAATAATTGGGTAAAAGAATCACCTTATAAACTGGAGCAAGCAGGATGTGTGGATGAACTCTTAGATGTCATGGTCTCATTCACGCATGTAAATTATCTCTTGTGAAATATGAAATGTGCCCATTTGAATGGCACATAATTCAAGAGAGTGGAAGAAGAGATTCACTGACAGGTCAACTTTTTAATAAGCATTTGGCTGCAATCCTAGTGAGAGATATCAGGTAAAATGCAACTTCTGAGTAAAGATTAGGTTGTTTGGGTTTAATTGTTTTTTGCACAAAGATTACAAAATTTACTTTTTTTACTGTTATTTTTGGAATCACAGAATGGTCATATATGACTCTGAGTTATATTTTAAAGAAGTGATTCTTCCATTATTTGCTAATGTGTCACGCACTGCTTCATGTATGAAAAAGCAGATTGCACCCCACAAATGTTCATGATGAAATAAATATGTCAGTCTTAAAGCTATCACAATACATGTACAGTACTTTATTTTCTTGCTTGCTTTTCCATGTAATATCAGAAATAATAAGGAGGATGGTGGAAGACAGAGGTGCCTGGTGGGCAATGGTCCATAGGGTCGCAAAGGGTCAGAATCAACTGTGCAACTGAATGAGCCATCAGTGTTGATTTTGATTTGGGACAACCATTCCAGAGTTTTCTAAGTAGAAAGTACTCAGAAGTGGTTTCCCAGTTACTCCAGGTGGAGCTCTGGGACTGTGGATCTAGTCCAAGGTCACCCAGATGGCAGAGCCGTAGCCTCTTCTATGTTTAACAGTCTTATAGTTTCACGAGTAATAGTCTAGTAGTTGAGGTTTAGTGGATATAGAAATACATTGGGATTCAGAAACTCAATGGTGGATGTGTGTGTTCCTGGTGAAACCACTGTTTAAATATCTCACATACCTTGAAGTTCCTCTTTGGGGTACCTTAGGTCAGATACAACTTTATGACATATAATGTTTGCAATGTAGTAGCAATAATTGTAATATAGTAGTAGTTTTCAAAGGGACTGCAGTGGCTTAGTGGCTAAGACATTGAACTTGATTTTCAAAAGGTTGGCAAGTCAGCAGTTCAAGACCTGAGTGCTGCATGATGAACTGAGTTCCTGTTTCTGTCCCATCTCCTGCTAATTTAGGAGTTCGAAAGCAAGAAATTGCAAGTAGATAAATAGGTACTGTTTTGGCAGTAACAGTGACAGAATCCTAGTCATGCCTGCAACATGACCATGGAAACATCTGAAGACACAGTGCTGGCTCTTTGGCTGCAAAGAGAGATGAGCATCACACCCTAGAGTTGAATATGACTGGCTTTCAAGCAAGGGAGACCTTTACCTTTACTAGTAGTTTTCAAGATATTGCCAGGTATAAAGACCCCCATACAATCCACTCAGCCACACTACCTGCTTACCATGGAGTGTGTGAATCCAGGGGAAGTCACTCTGGCTTGGCTTGTCCTGTCCAAACAGTGCTTCCATGGAGTGCAAAATCCCACCAAATTGAATGCTTGAAACCTTAATGCCAACTCTGCAAAGTAGGACTGGTAATGCTCCCACAAAAACAACCAGACATTTGGCAACTGATCCAAGTTCTGGGTTTACGCTCCACAAGCCTTCTTTGACTAAACATGTAAACAAACACATGGGGAAAATTATATTTTTAATAAAGATGGCCAAATGTTTTTTTAAAAAAGCTGTTGTTTCTGGTGGAAGCTATTCCACTACTTTTCTCAGCCAGCAAGTTCCAGACCCCATCTATAAAGCCCAAGCCTCACAGAAAATGTCAGATCTCAGTAGTAGCTGCAAATCCTAAATTCATGTAGTACAAATGTAAAATTCTTGAGTTAGAAACAAGAATATAAAGATCATAAAATAGTTGCTTTCAATTAATCAGGCAGGAATAAATGTGATCAGTCAATTGACCAACCAACCAACTCACCAGAGATCAATGATGGAACTCAGGGCAGGCCCAAGACATGCTACTGACTATGGTAGAGCAGCAAACTGTGTCCTCTGGTGCCTTGTCTATTGCTTTGCACAGCTTGGACACAAAGCAGCTATCGTTTCACAATGGAATCATTTCTTCCATTCACGTTTGAGGCCAACAGTAGGTGGATTACAGGGCCATATGCTTTGCTCTCCAGTGCTGCGTTATGATGTTCAAGCAAAGGAGGTTTGTAGATCATAGCAGAGGCAGAGTTTATGTCCATTTCTAGGACACCTGGGTGTCATGAAATCATTGCATTGTTGGTTCCCACATAAATTGAATCAGAGGTGGGAAAAGTAACCTTTTTTGGACTACAGTTTCAGAATGCCCCAGACAACATGGCCCCTGAGTGACTGCTGCTTTCTGACTCAATCTAACATGAAGTCAGTAAAATCCTGGCAAAGTTGAAGGTAGCCTGAGCCAGGAACATAATCCTAAAAACAAATCATCATATTTGAAAAGCTCTGATTCTTCAGTCTCTCCCTCCCCTTCCACTTTAGTGCATGTAAAGTTCATTAACATTAATGATTGTTTAAGGATGAGCAGAACATAGGTGGGACCAAAATGTGGCCATTGCTCCCCTGGTGACTAAACTGAGATGGGGGTGGTGGTGGAGGCTCTGAAAGAAATTTGGAGCTGTAGGCAGTTAAATGCATAGCCAATCCCTCAAGACTGCCACCGTAAATAAGCATTTTTTAAAAAGAATCTCAGTCTTTTAACGAAGAACAGAGGGGATTTTTCAATCAGTAATCAAAAACAGGTCCAAAGAAATCAGGGACAGTGAGGCAGTGTGCATATTTTGATTCCTCAAACAGAAAATGCATTGTTTCTAAGCTACTCTTACAAAGTGGGCTCCTGCACAGAAAGTTTAGTGAATCCTGAAATGAGTTTTGAGGCTCAGAGTATTAAAGGAATTAGAGACAGCATTCTGTATAAGCTTGAGGTACCATGGTGAGAAATGATTACCCACTTAAAAAGTAACCACATTAGTTTTCTTTTCCCTTTTCTTTTTAAAGGCGAAGGGGGTGAGAGTGAGGGAAAAGGAATCATGCACATAAAAATGAGAAGGGTGGAAGGAAAAGGATTATTTAAAACATCCAACTGTTATAATCATTCCAGACTCATCACAGGACTGCGTGGGCTCTGGAAGAAAGGGGGAAGACACTTATCTAATCGTCTGCAAATTACAGTAAGAAGTACATTAATGAGAGTTAGGGATCCATCTTGGCTAATGAGTCATCAAGACTCTCCAGAGTAAATGAAATTCCATGCCCATGTGGTAAAATGTACTTAGGTCAGGTCTGAAAGACATTAGAAGTCAGAGAAGATATAAATAAAGAGTTGTTAAGAGTGAAAACTGTAATCAGAGAGGCCCATCGGCTGAAATGCCAGAAGACCTATAAAAATGTAAATACCATAGCTACAAACCTACGCAGTATGAAACAAGCATAATAAGGTGATTTTAAAAAGAAGACAACAGCAATTGAGTGATAAAAATATTGTTGCATTTAAGGAGGAAAAATGGGCTTGTGAAATAAGCCTTTTATGGTCAGATATTTGAAAAGATGAGGCTATGTATGCTGTTTAGCATCTCCAAGGTCTTTGTATGCTACATTATCAATAATTCAATCTAGGAATGCTGCCCATTATTCTGAAGTTTCCCTCTATAATTTCTTCCCCATAGAAGGCCCTGGAGTTAGAGCTTCCTGGTTTGGAATGTTTGTTGTGATGTTTTGTTTTGAAGAGTCATGGAATGCCAAGATAAGTCAAAGAGGATGTGAAAAAAGTTCTGTCCGGGGAGGTGGGGGAAAGAGAAATCAGCCAGTACCAAGCCAGTCAATCCCTTGGTCAATAGAGATACAAGGTAGTCTCAATTGAGTAGACCCATTGAATCAGTAGGATTTACATTAGTGTTGATTTACAATTTAGCAATTTATTTAATAGGTGTAGTTCAATTACCCATCACACACACACACACAGAGTAAAGACACATACAACAGGTTCTTTGGTTTTAACAAATGGACCACTTTATTTAACCAATAACTCAACTGTGGCTTAACTTGAACTGCAGTGTGGCCAGTGTAGTGCGGGACCAAGGGGATACCAATTGGGTATGCCTATCTGTTATTTTGTAGTCCGAGATGGCTACCCCTTTTGGAGTGGTATGTCCACCACCCTTTACTCCCTTGTTGTCTCGAGTTAACCACATCATGTGACTCCTAAGCTGTCCAGCTTTGGTTGTCACTTAGTTCAGAGGTAGAAACTTTATTCCCCAGCCAGGAGGCACTTCTTGTGATTGTGCTCTCCTGGCTGATGAACAAACTGCTACCCATTTCCAAGCTATTTTGGGCCCTAAGGTATCACCATTACTACCTGCCACACTACCTGCCAAAAGTGACCAGATTTTGAAACATCCAGAATCCCCCATCCATCACAGTGTGGGATGGGCAAAACCACCATAGCCCCTGATGCCATTTAGAGTGTGTGCAAAAATTCCCATCCAGCCTTGAAGTGACCAGCTAATTTCACACTATGAATTCAGGGAGGGAGGGTGGGATAATTCACCCTGTGTTGCAGCAGTTGAAGAGGATCCAAGCATGCATGCACAAAGCTGGGCACTGAATTGTTGCATGCATAAGCTACATATGAGAATTCTTACCTCCAGCTCTTCCTTATTTTGAGATCAAACAAAATTACAGATGTCTTTCATTTTTCTTACACAGGATACAAGAATATAGGTGGCTGTACTGCTGAAATATCTCTTCCAAATTTCAAACCAATTCTAGTAGGGTTCCTTATGCTTCCAGATGCTCTGTTTCCCATGTCTTCTGGTTGCAGTTTCTAGAAGTCTTAAGATCAGTGTTTCCCAAGGAATTTGCAGGGGTTCAAATGTCCCATTTTCAAGAGCCCTAAAGCTCACCAAGTAATTGTGACATAAGAGAACCACTCCCCGGGCATGATGAAGTACATATGTTACATAGTTCCTTATGAAACAGAATATACTAGGGGTCCTCAACCTTTTTAAGCTGGGGGCTGGATCATGCTCACTCAGACTGTTGTAATTTAATTTAATTATATTTTTAGATTTCTATGCTGCCTCATTCGTGAAAGCGACTCTAGGCAAATTACAGAATATACAACAATACAATATATACAACAATTATAAAATTATGCAATAATCCATTCAGCAATATACACTACAATCAAATATTGTTATGATGCTTAACAACCCCTCTACCCCAACTGCAATTAAGTTCAGTTCAGCTGTGGCAAAATACTACAGCATAGCTAGGGGCAGGGGCCAGGGAACCAAATGGCAAAGTGGTCCTAATGCGGTTGCCATAGCAGCCTCCCACCCCAGCCACAAGTAGTCCTCGGGCAATGGCGGTGGCAAAGTCCTACTGTCATGGCAGCCTTCTCAAAACCCACCAAACCATGCAAGTGTGCCACTTGGCTGGTCAGGGGATGGAGTCACCCTAGCGTCCACCGCTGCAGTGGTGTTTCCATAGCCGGCCATGCAGCTGCGTCTCCTTCCCTCAGCCCAGCTAGCCGAAGGAGAGTCCAGAAATGGTCAAGGCGCTGGCACTGGCATTTTTGTGGCCAGCTGCCTGGCTGGCCTTGCAGCTGTGTTTCATCCCCTTAGCCCGGCTACCTGAGGGAGAGTCCAGCAATGGTCAAGGTGGCAGCACTGGCATTTTTGTGGCCGGCCAGCTGGCCTCACAGCTGCATCTTGTCCCCTCAGCCCAGCTAGCTGAGGTAGAGTCCAGTGATGGTTGAGGCAATGATAAGGCTTACAACATCCGCCCTGCTACAGAATGTTGTTAGGGACACACTAAGAGTAGGAGTCAAGGATTGAGGTGGCAGAAACAGTGGCTAGAGCAAGGTCGCAGGTGGGATGATTTGGTGCTGTGGGCTGGATCCATGGGCTGTAGGTGGAGAACCCCTGGAATAGATGCTAGTTTGGACTGCTAAAATATTCAGTCTAGTTAAGAAGTAGCTTGGTCAAAGGTAAGCTCACATGGTTGAAAGAAAGGGAACAGTCTGCTTATTTCCTAGGGTTTGGCTTACAACCTATCTGATGTTTAGTCTAAGCTCACTGCAATTAAGTAAGATCTTTCCTAATGTCTGGGCAGCAGCACTGATAAAGTTGGGGAGGCAGACTTTGAACTAACACTTGTCAAGAATCTCCAGTTACAGACTTTGCCTTAAAGGGAAGAATAGGGAAGTCTTTATGTTGCTAAGCAGAAAGTGCCAACACACCGCATGTTCATACACATACAGATGTCTTCATGTTCTTAACAAGGTCTCACCTCTACCACTTTAACCCAACATTACCCACCAAAATAACAAATTGTGACCTGTTTATACACAACACCAGATCAGTTCACAATGGTCCATAGGAATTAGAATGGAATAGGCAAATAACATCCAGAATCCTTTCTCTAACAGTGCCAGGCAGATGTCCAAGCCTAAAATTTCTATCTGGCCCCATAGGCAACCCCGTTTGCATTCTGGCCTGCAAGGCCATTTGATGCCACAGTTGCATGAGACTGGATTTAGGGCAGGGCAGATTTAAAAAGGAACTCTCAAGTCCCACCCTGAAAACCAGTAAGTGGTGATGTCTGTCATGTCTGCCATAAGGCAGAGTACCCAATGGTAAGGGATGAACAAGGTAGCAAGCAACAAAAAAATTGGCATGGGTATGGTTGCCCATCACTACTCTAGACTAACATTGGGTAAGAAGGTAATTGAGAAAGCATGGCTTTCAGGGATAGTACGATATTCTACTTCAGGAGTTCCCAACCTTTTTACACCATGGGCCTGAACAGGCTCCTGGACACTAAGCAAGCAGGTCACGTGGTTTCCCCCTGCTGCTGCCATAAAATGCATCCACAGCTGTCATCTCTTTTTTTCCTCTTTTTATAGTGCTTTTTAATACTGTGATACTAATACTTTTTGATACTGTGATTGTGATGATTTGTGATGATGATATGATATCGTTTGTGATCTGTGATGATGATATGTATTGTGATTATTGTTAGCCACCCTGAATCACATAGTCGAGTGGACGGCATACAAATCCAATAAATGAAATGAAAATGAAATGTTGTAAATGTGTTTACTACAGCTGCAGGTGCGTTTGGGCAGGTGCGGGTGCATTTGTGGCTGTCGTAAATGCTTCCACTTCCAGTGTGTCATTGGCATTGTCATAAGCCACATGAAATTGTGCTACGGGCTGTAGGTTGGCCACCTCTGTTCTACTTCCTGACTTTTTGGGACAGATCTAAGGGGAATGCAAAGAGACATAAGAGAGAAAGTATTATTTTCTGGTGATGAATGCCTCCCAGGTGGAAAACATCCACACTTACTTACTTACTTACTTACTTACTTACTTACTTACTTACTTACTTACTTACTTACTTACTTACTTACTTACTTACTTACTTACTTACTTACTTACTTACTTACTTACTTAGTACCTTTTGATGGGGGAAACTCAGTGGTGGGCAGCAACAGGTTCGCACCCCCCCCCCGGGTGTGTGTGTGTAGGGTAGCAAAATTGGGTGGCCTTCAGGCAGGGAGGGTAGTGAAATTGGATGGCCATGCCCACCTTCCTGTCCTGCCCCATCAGGTTTCGTTCCTGCAAGCGGTTCAAGGTCTCCCTTGCTCAAAAGCCAGTCATATCTGACTCTAGGGTGCAGTGCTCATCTCCATTTACAGCCAAAGAGCCAGTGGTGCCTGTCTTTGCAGATGTATACATGGCCATATGGCAGGCATGACTAGATCGTCCACGGCGAAGGCTCCGCCAATGATGTAGGCCCCACCCATTACATAGGCTCCACCCACAATGTGGTAGCAAAATTTTTTGCTGCCCACCACTGGGAAAACTATATAATACGTCCACATTATATCAAGCTTTGAAGAGATCGGCTCCTGGTGCAGTAAAACGGATCCTATCTGGCTCCTGGCAGCACCCTTTCCAGGAACTCAAACTTGTTTTCAAGTTTCCTTGACATCCTCTCTCCCACAACTCTTTTCCACTCTGTGCCAGGAGCACATCCTCCAAAAAGAAGAGCCTTTGATCTAGCTGTTAGGTGCACCTGCTCTTCCTTTTGGTAGCAGAGCTGGGCAGTTTCTGCTCTCCATCTCCAGCCAGATGTCTGGGGACCTGGATTTAGATTTAGCACCCCAGAACCCCTTGGCACTAAAAGTGGCTCAACACAAAAACTATATTATTAAAACAAATCATAAACAGGATGGAAAGAACAAGATGAAACAGGGTGGCACACATATCCAAAAGAAAAGTACAGTAACTTCACCTACAGGTAGACTCTGGAGTGGGACATAAAATGGCGAAATTGCAATCCAGAAGCTGCAAGCAAACCTTTTGGTCAAAGTGAAATCTGTCCAACTTGGAATGGAGCAAAAGAGTGGAACCTTTAACCACCTTGTGTGGCTGATTAGCAAGTCTAGCATGCCAATTTTCCCCCTCTGCACAAAATTACTTTCTCCTGCACTCCACAGGGCAACACTTGCAGGAAGCTCCTCTAATGCTTGGGTCAGAGGGCCATCCTGACCTCTCAGTGATCTGCACAGGAAAGCCAAATCCTAACCAACTTCCATGTGGTTCAGAAGGATGATTATATCCCTCGCCCCATCTTTTTGCCCGAGACAATGGGAATTTGAGGTGTTAAGGGTCAAAGGGTAATTTTTCTTCAGGTTACAGCCCTCCCAAAAGTTAGCTCATCCCAGCTAGGTATGCCCCATGAACCAGTCTCCAGATATACAGTACTAAAGTCACTGGCTCTGGGATGGAAGAGAGATAAGGAAATCTCCTTTCAATGCTTTCAAAATTTCAGAAGGCCATTTGGTCACCCATCTTTTCTTCCCTTTAATCTTGTTCTTAACCTTTTTGGGGCAAGTTCTTCCCACCAACCATTTCCTGTTATGGAAGATGGCTACTAGTTTCTTTCTAGTTCACCATCAGTTAGACAGATACTTTTTATTTCTGACACTTTAGCTACATTAGGAGAAAAGGATGAGCAGCCGCACATCTTGTACCTGAGAAGAAAAGCTGAATTGGTTGGGTGGCCAACGTAATTAAAAAAGAAAAAAAGAACTTGTTCTGAATTTTGTATCCCATTAAACTAGATTCAATAGGCTTCTCCTGCTATTATCTTTTTAGAAAGTTTATTTCATGGAACACTCTGAATGCCAATTAACCTCTTTTGCTTATTATTTATTACCATTTTGCTTTCCTTAAGGTAGGAACAGCAAGCACTTTGATAAATGAATGGCAAGGATATTTAGTTTTATTGTTGGAGATTCTGTAAGTGCTGTGTCAGCACTTAGCATTGTCTGTTACAGCACATACAAAAGAAATAAGTACTGGAATCGAGAATGAAGGGAAAATGGGCCTCAGCATTTCCATCTCTTCTTATCCACAGCATACCACACTACTAGTCCAAGGCAAAGAAAAGCCATTTATTTATTGAAATTATTTATGTTTATTTATTATTGGCATTTTTATACCTCCCAACTTAGTGTGAGCAATATTTCTGGCAATTAACATACAATGCTTTTCATGTTTATACTCTATAGTAATTTTCTAATAAATTTAGTAGTAGATTGAGAATAAATCATTTATGTAGACTTTCTGTCTGTCTGTCTCAGTTTTTATTGCACTGATTAAGCAGTCCACAAAAATCACAAAGAATATGAAAAGGCATATTTGATCTTTAAATTCATTAAAGATAAACAGTGTGGCATGCAAAAGAAGTGGCAACTTAAGACAGCCTCACAAACGAATACTATTGAATGTTAAGGTGTGCAAAGTTGTATGTTTAAGAACAAAACAACCAAAGCCCTCTGCCTGGTTGGGAAAAAAACTCTCAGTGTCTGTCAGAGCCTGGCACCAGAAGAGCTCTATAGCCAGTTAGAGCTACAATGGGGGAAGGGGAGCTTCTCCTTACTTCAGATTTCAGAAGAAGCAGAGCAGAGTCATTGTTGCCAGTCCAGAGGTCAGAAGCCAGTGGAGTCGCACTAGAGGTGCAGGGGTTGTCCAAGAGGGTGGTCAAGGTCACAGTCAGATGTTCAGAATCCAGTGAATCAAGATCAGGAAGCCAGGAGCACAGTGTTGGGTTCACCAAACTAACAAATTGGCCCGACAAGGGCCTGACAGCATCCCTCTCCTTTAAGGGAAGTCAGACCCCACAGCTGAAGGTCTGTTCAGGAGGCGTGCCCTGGCCTTCCTCCTTCTCAGCTGCATCTGATGCCTCAATGAATCCCTGTAATGAGCAGGCGTGCTGGTCTGCTCCTGAGTAGCCTGCCTGCTGGCACCTGGCCTAGCTGTTAAACTCCAATCCTCCAGCCAACTGGGCAGACTCCCGAGTGACACCTGGCTGCGAGGCCGGTGCCATGTCAGTGTCCTCTGACTCGGCCTCCTGATCTGAGCCAGCCGTGGCCTGGGGGGACTGGCAAGGGGTCCTCCTCAGGCTCAGATTCCAAGTTGGAGTTGGTAGCAGGCAACTGGGCTGTCTAAAAGTCCTCCTCTTCCTCCTTGCACCCAGGACCCTAGGTCACAACAGTGTCATTGTCCTCCACATTTAAATTTTTTTTAAATTCAAGATATGTCTAATTTGAGGGAATGATGAAGCACATTTTGGAGAGTGCTTCTTTTTAAAAATGTAATTCTCATCTAGCCCTGTCTTGAAACAATGAGCAGATTTGTAGATGGACTTGCTTTGTGGGTCAGAAGCTGCACAGACCCATATATACTCACAAACATAGGTTGTTCACTGAGAAGCAGTAACTTTTTCACTACCTAGTGTAAGCCATGACCTGAAGAAAGGAAAGAGGAGACAGAACAAAACCAGTAAAACCAGTGTCAATTCAGTAGCCCTGAACTGCTTGTGAACATGCTTTCCAAAATAAGCTGCTCAGACAGCATATTAATCTAAATAATGAGAGGTGATTAATGTATAAAACATTGTACTCGGGTCTTCCATTCTCAAGCCTTTGTGGCATTACATATCTTGTATGGGTTTTTATATCCCTCCCTTCTTTGATAAAAAAAATATGTTTTAAGAAGTTTTCTCTCGTGATAAAAAAGAAAAAGAAAATTAGAGCTGAGCAAATTACGGTGTGTTGACAGGGTGAGTTAGTATTATGTGCCATTAATGTGAACAGTAAACAGGTGCATTGGGAAATTACTTTTAGAGTGCATAAATATAAATAATTGAAAATTTGCTCTAAATATTTTTAATGTCATTGGCTAATGTCAAATGCAAAACAAAAGTTACAGTATTTGCTTAAAACCCTATTTAATTGGTATTTGCAGCAAAAAAGATAATGAATGGCATACAAGCAAATGTATAGCAGTGGTTCTCTTGATGGCTTTTATGTTTTATTTACTCCTGGAATTATTACTTCTAGTTACTGATAATAAAGGATAAGGACATGAAACCAGATTCATTAATGGTTTGAGGAAGTCAACAGTACTTGTTTTCAGTTGTTGGCACAGAAGGTCTTGCTTTGACTGCCTTTTATAGCTACCACTTGTCCTGCTGTAGTCTGTAGGTTAAAGGCAACCAGGAGTGGTTTAGTAAATTCAGTCAGGGTGAGATCAATTCCAGAAATGCAATCAGGTTTTGAACATGATCTAAAGTCACACACAGCCTAGATCACTGATGGCAAACCTTGGCTCCCCATGTGTTCTTGGAACATTAGAGAGTCAAGGTTCACCATCACTGGCCTAGGTAAACAAGGAACTATCGAGGAATTTGGTTTTAAATGGGGTTTCTCAAGGAATTTGATTATTCATTTGGTTAGTAGCATAAAAGGGGGGGGGCACATAAAATGTGCAGATATAAGCCCAAATTCATCAATATCTTCCCTAGTTTCATACACAAGCTAGCACTTTGTACGATAAAATCACTCTAGAAGCATTTAAAGTAGAAATGGATAGCTTTAGTAACACAATCTTTAGTTACAATCAGAAGAACAAAAAGGGGGGATGGAGTCTCTGGCTTGCAGGTGGCCCTTTATGCTTGCTGTTGGGGATGGTTAGTGGAAGAAGGGAGATTATCAACAAAATAGTGGAAGCAAAAACAAAGATAAAGAGAAGTTAGAGGCTCATCTCAAATGTCAGAAATGTGAAACCATTTTACCCATCAAGTTAGTGGCAAAGCACAATCATATTAGGCTATAAAGCCATTTCCTATTGATACCAAGTGCTAGTGAATGCAACATTGCTATTATCCTGGTAGGAATAGTAGTCAGCTTTAGCACTAAAGCTACAGAAAGCTTCATTTCAGGAGGGGGAGGTCTCACCAGGCATCCCTGTTTCACAGAAATAAGACTTGTACTGAACAATCATCATGAGGATGAAAAATCTTCAATAGGAGATAAACAAGAAGCAGTGCCTCCAGAGACTCATTCAAATGAGATCAGCACTTAGGCTCTTTTACTGTGGGAAAGACCCTTACTCCTCAATATTCTTATTTCTGAGGAATTATTATTACTAAAAGAAGGCAAGTGTCTCATGGCCTCTAAACATAAGCTTGACCAATGGAAAGCTTCCCACACCAATAGTTGTAAATGCACTCTGTGTCAACCTCTTTGTCTGACTGTACAGGTGAGGCAATTTCCTCAAGGGTTTTTGTCCATGACTTCATATCTGCTGTTTTTGAGAGATTTATTCTAATTTTTGCAGGAATGTGGGGAGTTTTAGGGGAATGTTGGATCATTGTGCCCCTTGGAGAATTCAGTCACAGATTTTTCACCCATGAATGGAGCTCTTCTACTTGGCTAGACATGGCATAGTCACCACCACCACCACCTCCTTCTTCTTCTTGTGTAATATCTGATTCAGAATATTGGTGATCACCATGATGATCAGCCATGAAGACTGTCCTGAGAATATAATGCCATGGACTTTCATCTGCCTTCCCCATCACAGTATGACACCTGCACCACTGATCCAGCTTGTGAGTCACTTTCTGGTCCTGAGCTCTTTTGGCATGCAAAGTCCTTATCAGCCCCAGTCCAGTATTGATGAAGCTTCTGCCCTCCATCAAGATGGATTCATGTGGGATTTAATCCACTTGGGGTCCATCACCCTTCCCCGTGGACTTCGCCAAGGATGTTAGTCCTTAGGGTTGTCAGATTAGTTAACTGCTGCCTGACATTCGGCATTGAGTTGCTGGCAGTGTGGTCTATGACTCTCACTGGCAGTATGGAACTGGTCTTCAATGCTGTTCCATCCAGCCCACAGTGACAACCCCAGAAGCAGATGCTCCTGTACATGTGCAAATGCACCCACTGCCGTGTCTGGCCTGCTGAGCTGTCTGAGGGTAAGTAGTCTGGCCTGTGGTGCAAAAACCTTGAGAACCCCTGGTCTACTCTAATACCATAGCAGGATAACGTGGCCCGACTAGTAATCTGGAGCCTGGATATAATGGCTTTATCAGAGCCCACTAAGCAGCTATGTATATTCTTTTCATTATGAAACACATAGCTAAAGTTTCTCTACACCACTGTCATTTTATGCTTCTACATTCCTAATAGGTTTGAAAAGAGATTTGGAGTTATTAACACAGAAAAGAGTTGGGAAAACAGAAACTCAACAGTGGTGTGTAAAATTATGCAGGGAATGGAGGAAGTGAAGAAAAACTAAGCTAAATGGTGGAAGCTTTGAGACAGATAAAAGGAAGTACAGTGCTTCTTCATTCACAGCATATCCAACTATGGACTCAGTGCCACAAAAATGATTTAATATTGATGGTTACAGATGTGGACATCTTTAAAGGTGAATTTTTATAAATTTGGTAAGGATATCATTGTCAAATGGTGCCATACTTCTGAGTACCAGATACTGGGGAACCACAGTGAGTTATGCTATTTTTTCTTCTGACTGGGTGTCCCACAGGCAACTGGTTAGCCACTGTTTGTGAACAAAATGCTATCCTAGATAGGACACCAGTCTCATCTAGCTCAACTATTCTTGTATTCTTATGATGTTAGATAAACCAAATCTGCCTACCTGACCTGAAACAATAAAAACCTTTGAGGCTTTACTGTTTCTGTATTTCTAATTTACATAAATAATGAAGGAAATATTAAGTAACACACTTCTGCTATCCTGATACTAATAACTTCGATACTATTGTATGACAGAAAACAGTACATGTTTAAAGTAGAAAAAAGCATGACATTAGCACCTATAACCCTACATCTGATCAGCCAAACACTCACTATATTACTGCCACTGACAATATGAGATCACACAGTGTTGTCTCCATCTGACTTCTTGTGTGCACTCTTGGCTTTGTTTCAAAAAGGCATGTTTTCAGGCCCATTAGAAGAAAGATTATGCTAGTTGCTAGTGGTGGTATGTCAAAAAACTATCAATGTGCATTTGTGGAGGAGAGTTATCCATTTATTCTCTGTAGCCCTTTACAGAGAAGTCAACAACTTAACTGCATCTTTCATTTTAATTGGCAATGGTATAGTCAACGTGCCAGCATTTTAACACTTATTGGAATCCTCTAGTGTGTCTCTTGGTATAGCAGGCAGAATGCCAGGAAAAGAAAGAAGTGGGAAAGAATTCATGGAGGGAAACAGTGCAAAATACCAGAATGGGAACAATGTAGGCATTTTAGAGAAATAAAGCATAGTCTTGTCGCTACTGTAGCATTTTGATGTTTCATGTCATGAATTTGTAAGGTAAATGGCTGGATTGTTAACATTAATTATATAAATACTGAAGGATTAATAAAACAGACAGTGGCAACTAACAACTTGGAGGTAATCAGTTCTTTTTCCAGTAAGACAACTGTAACTATATTACACTATCCTTTTTGAAGTGGTAGCTGTGTTAGTGTGCAAGCATATCAGATAGTAAGCAAAACAACAACAAAAGATAAAAAAAAGCATTGTAGCACCTTAAATACTAACTCCTGTACTTAAATGTGAGGTCTTGTGGATCAAGTCCACTTTGTCAGACATAAGAGTGAGACCTCATGTCATCAAATTATACACATCAGTCACACAATGGTTGGCCAGCATAACAGAAAAGTAACATTGTAGCTTTTTACCATCACTGGTATAGGTAGTGTCCAAGATACTAAACCTATTTTGAGAGAAAGGTCAGGTTCAGCACCTTGAATAGATCCTGTAAAGTTCAGATTAAACTTGAGCAGATTCACCACCCTAGTGAAATTGGAATCATCCTTCTGTAATGACTTAGCTCTAATATTTCTTGACAGTGTTGTCTCCCCACCCCCCAGGTCTTTAAATTTTTTGCAGGGAAGAAACTTCAATTACTTCCCAGCAGACCTTAATCAAATGACTGGCTACTCTGCAAACACTCCTTGTTTCTTCATTTGTAAACATTTACAGTATACTGTACTGTGGTTTTAGCTGCCAGTCATGGTTTTTGTTAAAGACCTTTCCCACTATGTAATAGACTTAGGAGCAGGCTGAAAAACTGAAGAAGACAGTCGTTTGTAAGGGCCATAAGTGTCTGGAAATATACGAATGTTGTTAAAGAGGTAGCTAGTGCCATTTAGTCAAATGAAAATTTTATAGTTTACCTCTAAAAATATTGTGTCCCTTTCAATATAGAACCAGGATTTCAAAACATTCAATATTTTAAAAATGAGTTGCTAGTAGTCTATCAGTATGGATCCTTGCAGCTGTCAGTTATTGTCACCATGGTGATTCCATTATAGCATGGGTACTTTGAACTAGAAGTAGGGAATGACATGGAAAATTTTGGGAGCTATAGTCCAAAAACAGAAATTTGTACACTTCTACTTTTATTTCCTGCACTTTACTGATACAATTCATTTGACAATCATTGTACAGTAAAACACCAGATAACTATTGGATCGGATAACGCTAAAATCGCATAACTTTGGGGAATTTGAGGCAAACATTTGGATCGGATAACATTATGTTAACCATTATGTTAACCATTATGTTAACGTTATCCGATCCATCAGATAACCTTTGCCTCAAATTCCCTGAGGAGTGGCTGTGACTCACCAGTTTCTCTTGGGAGAAAGGGAGGGGCTGCCTGCTCTCAAGCTTGCCACATTTGAATAACAAAGGCTTGCAAAACCAGTCTGACTAATTTAGCAAAGCAAAGGCTTAGGACCCTTTCCCCAGTGTATCCCAGAACACTTTGCAGAAAAATAATTTCAAAGAGACAATTTGACCCAATTACCTTTATGAAGTTTCCCCTTTAAATTCTAAACAGCCTGAACCCAAGATTGTAGCTCCGCAAGCCTCATGCATTGTCAATGGAAAACAAGCAGACTGAAACATTTCACCTACAAAGCAATTAAGCTTTTCACACCCTGCAAAGCCCTGAGGGAACTTCCTTTATTACAGCAATGGTAGGTGGGCTGATTCTAAAGGAAAACATTTTCCTAGCTTCTGTTCAGATCTTTTAAAATAGCACTTTATAAAATTTTCAAAAAATTAAAAATTCTGTATGGCTTTGTTCCCCTAAAGTCAGGGTGGTCTGGCATGTTTTTGTAATGTATTTACCCTTTAGACAATTATTTCTTAAAGTTCTTTAAGTTTCCAGCATGTTTCCTTGACTTTCCCTTGAAGCCTCTGTTGCTTATCTCTATGGAGTTAATGTTATATGATCCACCTGAACAGGATTTAATGTTATCTGGTGAATGCATCGGATAAGGCTAAAAATCGGATAACGTTAAGACTTGTGGAACCACAAGTATTACTTACCTTCAATGGCTTTTCAGTTATAAAAAATTCTTGATCATTAAGTTACCTCTCACTCTCTCACTTTTTCTAAAAAAGGAAAGGTCTTCAGGATTTATTTTTACTAATCAGTGTGTTATCACATATTTCTGTCTGTGATTTTTGAACTCTGATAATACACTTGAAGAAGAACCATGACAAATCAATGAGGATTTAGTAAATCAACTCATCCATAAATTCTATTGCTTCAAATGAGCTTCGTCTGACTGTAACTTATTTTAGCACAGTAATAAGTTAATTGAATTTAGAAGAAATTTGGCTCCCTAAAATCACCATTGATTCAAGAGGCCTACTCCAGTGCAATTCACTAAGCAGCTCCCCCTGTGGCTTAGTGGTTAAAATGCTGAGCTTGGAGACTGAAAGGTCAGGTTCCGATACCCAAGGGCTGAATAGGGACATGAAAAGATCCTTATTCAGGCATTCCCTGAGCAGAGTCTCCAGCAAAAATCACTTCAACCCAGAGTAATCTCTGGCACAAAATTATTATACTATGCTAAACATCAACATGTTAGCTTATATCTAACAGGCAGTGATGGGATGTAACAGGTTCTCACCAGTTCTCCAGAACTGGTAGTAACTTTTCCCAGTGTCCTGGAGAACCGGTAGCAGCTTTTGGGGGCAACCACCTTGGGGGCTTACCTTTTCACTGGTTCCCCCACTGTGCATGCACGCCAAGCACTTGGTGTGCATGCACGCCTACAGTGCTTGGCACGTATGCACGGCCTCCTTGCTGTCCTCCCAAATGGGGAGGAGGAAGACAAGCTGCTAGCCTGAAGCTCCCTATAGCCTGCTCCCCAGGGCAAGTGACTCACCGTTGGGTGTGGTGTGTCTGTGTGTATTTTAATGTGTATTTAATACATTTACCTATATCAGGGGTCCTCACACTTGGCTCTCCAGGTGTTCTTGGATGTCAATTACCAGAAGCCCAAGTCAGCAAACCTGCTGATCAGGGCTTCTGGGAACTGAAGTCAAAGAACATCTGGAGAGCCAAGTTTGAGGATCCCTGACCTATATTGATGTACTACCACAGTTCCTAAAAAGGCCTAGCGGCCTGGTGGCCTAGCTTAGGTTTTTTAAGCAAAGTCTTGGAGTTACCTCATCAATAAGCTACACCTGTGCTGTTCCAAGTGCTGTTCAAATTGGAGAATCCTTAAGGAGGTACAGCTGTTTTACATTTACATTAAGGCATATTATCCTAGAGAATTGGTTAGGCAAAGACTTAGTACCTAACTTCTTTAACTGTTGAAAAGTTGAAAAGTGCCAAAATGAAGCCATCTTGTGGTGAGTTCATTCTGTAGTTCCTTCCATCTGACCTAGTGTGAGAAAGATTAGCCAGAATAAGCTTTAAGCTCTGGTTTAAAAGCTCTGGTTGATTTGTGTTTGGGGTGGGTGGGTGGGTGTTTGGGTGGGAGGGTGTATTTTAATGTATTTTTTATTTTTTTATTTAATTTATTTACGGGTTTGTGTTGTGTGTGGGGGTGTGGGTTGAGGTGTATGTGTGTGCTTATTTTTATTTTATTTTATTATTTTGTATTTTTTCTTTGGCCCCACCCACATTATGACATGATGTTAGCTCCGCCCACACTGTGATGAAGTCACGGTGGGGTAGTAAAATTTTTGACATCCCACCACTGCTAACAGGACTATGTTCATTAATACCTTACTCCAAATACACTAGTACCCCGAATAACGTTATGACTTGGTTCCACAAGTCCCGTCGTTATTCGGGTTTTAACGTTGGGCGATACATTGAACACACAATGTTAAAAAAAGCCCTGTTTCCCTGGAGGCTGCAGGAAGCGAGAACATCGGGATTTGAATCCTGACATTTTGGCTTGCTGCTGCCTCCAGGGAGGTGGGAGAACTTTGGAAACAGCTTGGAGCGGGTTTCCCCACCTCCCTGGACCCGGCGGGGGGGTCAGAGCCCCCAAAATTGGTAAAAAAAACGTCTGTTTTTTTTTACCAATTTTGGGGTTTCTGACCCCCCCGCTGGGTCCAGGGAGGTGTGGGGACCCGAGCCAAGGTGTTTCTGCGCTTCCCCGACGTCCTGAGCCAGTGCAGGAAGCCAGAATGTCAGATTTCGAATCCCGATGTTCTGGCTTCCTGCACCGGCTCAGGACGACGGGGAAGCCCAGAAACACCTTGGATCGGGTCCCCACACCTCCCTGGACCCGGCAGGGGGGTCAGAAACCCCAAAATTGGTAAAAAAAACGTCCGTTTTTTTTTACCAATTTTGGGGTTTCTGACCCCCCCGCTGGGTCCTGGGAGGTGTGGGGACCCGAGCCAAGGTGTTTCTGGGCTTCCCCGACGTCCTGAGCCAGTGCAGGAAGCCAGAACATCGGGTTTCGAAATCTGACATTCTGGCTTGCTGCACTGGCTCAGGACGTCGGGGAAGCCCAGAAACACCTCCAGAGAGATCAGAGGACCCGATCTGCAGCTGCAGGGTGGCTGGGGAAGCTGACGGGGACTCCCTGTCGGCTTCCCTAGCCACCCGCCCATGCCTCCGCAGCTGTGGGGTGGCTGGGTAAGCCGATGGGGGAGCCCCCCGTCAGCTTTCCAGCCACCCCACCCCTGCCTCCGTAGCTGCAGGGTGGCTGGGAAGCTGAACGGAGAACCCCGTTCAGCTTTCCACCCACCCTGCTGCTAAGAACGACTGTTTTGTGTAACGTTAAAATCGTGTTACTCGATACAAGATGTTTCCTAAAATCTTGTAACGTTATGCGGATTTAACGATATACGGTACTCGCGTTATACGGAGTATTACTGTAATGCATAGTCAAACATATCCATTTCTTGAAGTCTTTTGCAGATCCTGCCCCTCCTCTCTGACAGTGTTTTATGTGCCGTATATACTCGACTATAAGTCATCCTAAATAAAAGTCAAGGTACCTAATTTGGACCTCTAAAACTAGGAAAATAGATCGACCTGAGTATAAGTTGGGGGTGGTAAATGCAGTAGCTGCTAGTGAGTTTCAATAATTAAACACAGTAAAATTAATTAATTTAGACATGTGTGTGGGCATGGTTTTGATTGTTTACACTGACCCAAGCATAACTCAAGTCCAATTTTTGGACCTCAGTTTGGGGGCTAAAAAACCAGATTTATACTTGAGTATATACGGTATTTGAAAATGCCATTATATCTTCCCTCAGTCTTTTGTCAGGGTTAAACACATTGTTTTTTGGTCTTTTCAATGATTCTTGGGCTTTGTCCTCTGATCATCCTTGTTGCCCACCTCTGAAACTCTGCAACTTGGTTGGTATTTTCTAAATGTGTGGTGTCCAGAATTGGACACAGTTCTCAAGATGAACCCTAACCAGTGCCAGAAAAACTATACTTCATAGGATTTGGGGACTACACTTTTGTTAATGCAACTAGAAACAGTGTCTGCCTTTTTTCAGCCACATTGCATTATTGTCTCACATTCAACTTGTGATTTACAACAATTCCAAGATCCTTCCCACTCAGTACTACTGAGCTAAGTATCCTGCATCTTGTAACTTAGTGTTTGTTTTCCCCATCTCCCTAGGTGTAGAACTTTGCATTTATCCCTGTTAAATTTAATTCTCTTATTTTCACCCCAGTGCTCAAGCCTATCAAAATCTTTTTGAATTTCACTCCATATTAGATTTTCCACTCAACATTGCATTATCTTCAAATTTGAGAAGCATTCCCTGCAGCCCCTTATCCAAGTCTTTAATGTTGAAGAACAACATGCCCAGGAATTGGTTTGTAGTTCCCAGGCATCTCCTTTTTGCCCATTTTGAAGATAGGGATAACATTAGCCCTCCTCCAGTCATCCGGCACTTCACCCATTCTCCACGATTTCAAGAAAATAATAGTGGTTTTTGAGAGCTCTTCAGCTAGTTCCTCTTGACCCATCATTTGGTCTTTCTCTTATTAATGTTTCTGTGGACTTGGTTTCACAAAAGAAACACCTCCAATTTTGTATTGAGATTTTGTGTCCAAAATGCAGAAACTTCAACAACAACAACAACAAAATATGCATCCTGCTTGCCTCATTCTCATAATATAGTAAGACAACAGGCTGCCCTGACCTGCTGTATCAACAAGTATGGAAAATTTAGTGAGATTTCTTCATATCCCCTCATTTAATGTTGGACCTAATTTTCCTTTCCTAACCTAATTTTCCTTTCCTAACCTAATTTTCCTTTCCTAACTAAGATCTATCAAGATGTACTCCTAGAATGTGTGCCATGGATATGGAAGGATAACTTCTGCCTTATGTGATTGCAATCTTTCAGCTTTCCCAAAGTTTCTGCTATATACATGGAAGAGTTGCTTTCATTGCTACATACATCAGTGAACAGTTCAGATCATACTACCATTGCCTTTTAAGTTTGCATGTATGGCTTTTATTTATAGAGGCACAGACTTGATTAAAAGTGTGGTGTAGTGTGGAGTAGCTTGATAGCTCCATGGTTTATATATCTGGCTGCAGAACTGCAGAAGTTCAATTTCCAACTAGGCCTCCTGAGAGAAGAGCCATCCAGTGTACTAGTGGACAAAGATGCAAAAGCTAGGGGTCCATATACTTCCTAAACCTCGAAACTCACTATCTCTGGCAAAGAGGTTTTGGTGGAAAAGTAGCTAAATTAAAAGAAAAACACAACCACATAAATAAAATAAACAAAATAATGGCATAAACTGGATTATTAAACCATTGATTTTGAAAACACCCTAGTAGGTAATGAATCCTAAGCAAATAGACTGGTAATCTGCTGTGAGTAAAAATGGGTTATCATTGAAATGAGTTCTCATTTTATCGTTTTTGGCAGAGATGGATAAAGAGCCTTGCAACTGACTCCAGTGCCATTAACTTTTCCACCAATACAGTATTCTTAGAACTAAGGGGATCAAATTAAGGCTTGTATTTATTAGTAACCTAATACAAATTATGCTGGATTGTGGAAACAAATAAGAGGGTAGAATTGATGGCACACATGTGACTTCTATTTTGCAATAAAGCATCCAGCTTCTTCAAAAGGAAGCGGTACTTGTTTTGAGTGCAGGAAAACCAAGTGATAAAAAATTCATTGTTGGGGGGATTTGTTAAAACCAAATCACTGGTCTTCATTTTTTAGTAAATGTATTCCTAACATTCTGAAGCAGACATTGCAAAACTTTACATTCTAATCAGAGGTCTAAAAACATATATTTCAACAAAAACAGTGCTCATCAATTACATTTATGACACATGAGGTTATTGACTGCTGTGCAGGGAGCACAGAGTAATGGTGCTAATATGCACTCTAGCCTGATTTTCTCAGCTCCCAACATGCTCTAATTCCACACTACAAATCTTTAAATGGCCGTTATATTTTAATTAATGTGATTATATGCTGCCATTAGCAAAGCCTCCCCCAGCACATTTCTCCTGCCAAACCCATGGATGCCAGTAAACCATTAACATAAGAGGGCTGTTTGCTTATTAAATTTGTCTACATAAATAAGCAAGGGTTGCAATTGTTGATCTGCTATTGGGAAAAAAACCCAGAGAAGAAAGGAGACAAAAGAATGCAAGGGTGTTGCACATGAGCCATGCTTTGCAATTATTGAATATAATTAAGCCTAATTTATAAGCTTCCCCCTCCCCCCATTAAATAGGAAAGTAACAATTTTGATTAATTAACAAAAGCATTTGTAAAGCTCATTAAGTCCATCCTTTACCATCCTTGTGGAAAGAGGATTCTGGTGGCTGTAATAATGCAATACAGAGAATACATGTATTTTAATGTTCAAAGCCTGACAACTGGAATAGAAGAGAGACATGGTTGAAATATTACATTTTTTTTAAACTCTACTGTTTTCATTTATCTTCACAGCAATGTAAGTGCTTGGTCATTATTCTGCACATAACAATTTCATTGTTCTGATACAGCACTCTGTTCCATGGCCTCATACTATGAGCCCTGTAAGCCTGCAGGGTACAAGAGCACTTATCTTCCCTGATGACTGTTGAATCATTTAAAACAAGTTATTAGTGAAACAATTAAAATGGTATTGGTTCACAATTGTATTTATAGCTGGCAGGCATAATGAAACTTTCTGAAGAGGAGTTCGGGTGGGGCTCGGGTGTCTCTGAATAGGTAGGAAATGCTGTTAATCAGAGACAAGAGAAACCTCTAAAGAGGCTGAATTGCAAGAGCACATTAATTGTATCTGCACATTTCATTTAATTGAGACAAAAGGGAAGGTAAAAATCATATTGTCAATGTTTTATGAACAAGAAGAAATGGGAAAATTATTATGTCATTTTGTCATATATCTTCAGTCAGAGATGAAAATTAAAAAGGTAGTGTTTAACTCTAAGAAATAAAGGCCCAATACATCATGCCACTCATGTCAAAATTTAATGCAAGAATATGAACAGCTATTAAAAGAGATCATGACTAGACAAGGGTGAGCATTTTACAGAGGACCCATCTGTTACCCTGGGCAGAGGTTGTGGTTCAAAAACAAGTTGAAGAATAGGATGATGTAATGATGACCTAAATAATGATGAACAAATAAATAAATAAAATAAACTTGCGTTCCTGGAGTAGCTCTGATTACATCCTCTCCCCAATCCTCTCCTTCTGTCCTCTACCCTTGACAATAAGTCCCATTCCCAGGGGTCTCAATTGACCTAGATTTTTTACTTACTGGACTTCAGTGCAATGAATCGTGTGAGATGTACATGTCCCTGCTTTCCTTTTTTGTTTGTTTGGAGTTTCTTTGCCCCCAAAATGATGCTCTCCTAATTGCACCAAAAATTGGGAGAGGCTGGCCAATGCTATAATAGTAGGATGCACTTATAGGGTTACCATATCTCAGGATTTGTCCTGAGATTTCCTGCTCTAAGAGAAGGAAATCTCAGGACAAATCCTGATATATGGTAACCCTACTTACAAGGGTGTCCGTTCTATAAGCTTCTGAGAGAGCCTGAGTTTTTCAAGTGTCTCTGCCTGTGAGACAGCTTCATGTTAAGCAGAGAGGTAAATGAAAGATCCATATGACTTTATCAATAGGGCAAGAAGGCCAAACCAATGCATATTATGACTTTGCAGCTACCTTGTTTTCTGATGCTTCAGAGGCAGGGTTAGAATTATAAGAAAACAGAAATACAAGAAAAGGAATTCAAATTAAAAGAAAGGAGGTTCCAGTTTCTTTCATTGGAGGGTTTTAAATAGAGTTTGAATAGCCATCTGACATAGTTACTTTAACTATAGATCTCTTTCATCAAGTGATCCTGGGATCTCTGCCAATTATAATTCTATTATTATTCCTACCAGACAGAATAATAGTGCTTGGTGGAATAGTTTCTAAGACCTGGGGAACAGATTTCCCCACATCTGAAGACAAAGATTTAGAAAACTCATCTTAGGAAACCTAACAGAGGCTGATGTGTTGGAGTACATGGTCTCCAGGGGTGAAAGTTGCATCTCATCTCAAGGTAAGGTCCTCTTTGCTGCGAAGAAGAAGAAAAAAACTCAGGAAGGAAGAGTGGCATTCTGAGTGAAAATGATCCCCTAGATTAGAACAGCGATTCTCAATGTTTTCAGACCTTGGGCCTGACCACACCTCCTGGGCAGCTGATCAGGCCTGTCACATGGTTCCTCCTACCCACAAGCCAAAGTAAAATTCATGACATGCATGCACAAAATGTATTTTACTTCCACTTCCAGGAGTGGCGAGGGCGTATGGGGCTGGATGAATTGGGATTGGGGGCCAGGTCTGGCAAATGCCTGCCCTAGAACAGTGATGGTGAACCTTGGCACTCTAGCTGTTCTTGAACTTCAATTCCTAGTAACTCAAGTTCCAGTGTACGTGCAGTAAACCCATTTGTGGGACTTGGGATTCTGGGAATTGAAGTCAAAGAACAGTTGGAGTTCCAAGATTCGCCATCATGGCCCTAAAAGGAAGTCATTCTTAATTTAAGGAATGGGCTGGTATCTTATTGCACAAGAAAGCAATAGTCTCAGAAGTTGGGGGGGGGCAGGTGTCTAAAAGTAAGCAATATGATCCTTAGAGATCTAAGGTTGGATCTAATGATGTCATTTAACTGAAAGTTTGAACAGATAAAAGAAAATGCATTTGGACACGATCCATGGCCAAACTGTGAAATTTGAAACCTCAGGATGTAGTCAATGTTGCCAATTTTGACTGCATTCGAAGGGGAGTAGGTAAATTCAAAACATCAGGAGAAGGCAACATTCACTGGAAAAGATAAGAAAATTTGAGTGAAGCAGGGAAAAGACTGAAAATTAAGGCAGATTGACTCAATAGAGGAAGGCACAGCATAGAGTTTGCAGGACTGTGTGGGACGGTTAGAGATAGGGACTTTTTGGCGGTCATTATTTCATAGGGTCACCATATACTGTAAGTGATTTGACAGCCCAGAACAACAACATACACGTTCATGGTAGATTATTGATATGCTACTCTTAAAATAGAGGCCATTTCAGTTCTCTCTCTATTCTCATCAATGCCAGCATGCATATAATTGCTTCAAATGAGGCAGGACTCTGACACCTGTTTTTAAAAGGTTTGCAACCCATTTCAAACCAAGCCTGTTAGTTTCTAAGGTGCCAATAAACTCATTATAGTTTTTCCCCCCTGTAGATTAGCAGTGCAATTCAAACTCAGAAGTATGGCAGCGGTAGTGAGCATGGAATGGGCAGAAGCCTGATGTGCCTGCACAACTGCCTTTGAAATAGCATAACTACCCTGGTACTGACTGATCTCAGATGTGCCAACAGAACTGGCTCTCCAAGAATAGTGTCTCGGTTGGTAGAGATCAGTCTGGTGAAGAAGCAAAAATAAAAATAAAAAATCCTGGGGGCGGGGGTGGAGAACAAAAGGAGTAGCATGGTTCCAGATCCAAAACCTCTCAGCCACTATGTCAGCAAAACCGCATAGGAGGTTCAGTGTAGTTTTAAGTAACTTTCAACATCACTAGGTTGAGACATCTTGAATTCAGGACAACCTCAGCTGGCTTAGTATTAGGTCAGCCAGCCCGCAGCAATCTCAACTAGTTATGACTGTGTTTTAACACAATTGAACCTCTGGAATATATTCCAGAGTTACCTAATACATAAGATTAGTTTGTGTCTCTGACTGTTGTCTAACATGTAGTTCTAATCAGAGCCATATTTTTGGAGGCTGATGTATTAAAAAGAGACTTGTTTTACATCCTCAGGATAATTCCAGATGTATTTTTTTTATGTGACAGAAATTTGCCTGAAAGCAAGTGGAAACTTTGCCTGTCCCACAACCACTTTGACTGTTTTATATTACTTTCAGCAAATGGTAGCAACAGTCGCTCAGGGGAGCTGCAAAAAATAAAAAATAAAATGAAAAAATAAAGACTTAAAACACCACTAGGCCATTTTAAGAAAAGATTCATTTTAACTGAATTACAGTGACAAAGATACACTGTTTCCTAAATTACCGTCCCTACTCTAATCCTCTCTAATCCAATGTCTGTTGAAATTACTAGGTGGGAATTTTTGACTACATATTTTGCTGGTGGATATGGGTTACACAGTGGAGCCCAAACTATGGCCCGTGGGCCAGATCCAGCCCCTGATGCCAATTCATCTGGCCCACACCACCCTCATCGCTCTCAGCAGCGGAAGTAAAATGTGCCCATACAGTGGTTCTTCCGTACCTCACATTTTACTTCTGCTTCTGGGAGAAACAAGGGTGATGTGGGCCAGATAAATTGTTGTCAGGTGGCCAGATCTGGCCTACAAGCTGTAGTTTTGGGGTGGGTGGGTGGGTGGTTTAAGTAGAGAAAATGACAGCTTAAAATCTATCTCATCCTGTTGCACAACAGATTGCAAGGCACGTTTTACTTCCACTTCCGGTGGGAGGAACCATGTGACTGGCCCGCTGAACCACATGACCAGCCTGCTGAACAATGTGGTTGACCCATGGCCTGAAATATTTGGGCACCCCTGGGTTAGCAGGAAAAGCGAACTTGCAACCACCACTGGGAATATTCTTATTTTTATTTTTCTTCTTTTGCTTATGTACAAAAATCTCCCTGCTACTGACTTTGAACTTCAGTGACCTGACTTTCCTTCACTTAAAGCTATAAGGAACTTGGCTAGTCAGGGGGAAAAATCCCTCCAGCGTTCTGAATTTGGGTTGGCAAGGCTGTGAGCTACTGAGAGTATTTGAGACCCAGGGCAGCAGGCCAATTAGGATCGCCAAGGCACATTTTTTATGTCTCTGTAAATATTAGACTTTTAGTACAACATGAGCCCTTTGTTAGAGGATTTCAGCTGCTGCTAGTACACCTGCTCAGAAATACTCCCTTTTTTTTGCTCCTCTGTCTGGTCAAACACTGGAATGCATGGAGGGTTAAGTTCTATCTTTTGCTTCAATTACAAGTGCAGAGTACTTAACAAAGCGGTTGCTAGCCATCGCTCTGATTCAAACCTTTCTCTCTTACAACTCCCTGTCCACTGACAGGTAGGTTCAGAAGATTAAAGTGAGTGTGCTTTTTGTCAATGCGGAGAGCATTTCTTCAAAGCTCTTTCTTTCCATATGTTGGTCTGTTACATTCGTGCCCTAGTAACCTCATATTAAAAGAGCTTTTCTTAACCTTTGGCTGGGATACTAAA
The DNA here is from genome assembly GCA_030440675.1 of Furcifer pardalis. Taxonomy (NCBI): domain Eukaryota; kingdom Metazoa; phylum Chordata; class Lepidosauria; order Squamata; family Chamaeleonidae; genus Furcifer; species Furcifer pardalis. The sequence goes on from CP126891.1 coordinate 78,773,323, forward strand.
GAAAACAGCAGCCTCTGCTGTTTTGATAGGGAGGGCCTGTTCAAACAATTTTTGGAGACTTGCATTCATTGTATTAAGAGGAGGTTATTTCTTTAATTCATGCTGTCTTCCGAGTCAGCCTGGCCACTGGATTACACATTTTTCTTATATACAGCATTCTGAGGTACCTTATTATGTCTGTGTCTTCAGTTTATCAATGAAGAATGTTTCAATTTCTAGCATTTTCTGTGCTACAGTTGGTCTTGTCAGCTAAGAAACAAAAGGCTAGTAAATGTTCGTAGCAGCTACTCTATCCTACTTTTTCTAAAAAACGACAATGAACATTGATCATGTGATGCCTTCAAGCATGTCCATTGTCTGTATTTTTATTTTGACATGCATAAGTTATAAAGATTTGATTTGCAGAACAATGCAATACAGCAACAAGTGATGAAAGACCCAAAACAAGAACAATCCTTCCCTTGTCCCACAGAAACCGCAAAAACCGCCAACCAAAAACAAATCAGCTCAGAATGTGATATACTCTTTCCTTGCATGTAAATCTTACACAGATGTGATTCATCTTGTTTACTTTTCATATCAACAGCAATATTTTTCTTTGAGTAGTACCAGTATAAGTTTGAATATCAGAATGTATAAACAATATCATTTTAAAATATAGGTGTAATTTTTAAAAAGAACTGTATTTGAAAATATGCATATAATATTCTAAGAGGCTTGCTTGATCAAACAATTCTAATCCATTATCCTGCTTTTTACTGTGATCATCCAGGAACTTCTGTGAAGTCTGGTATCAGCTATTCTGAGATAGACTGTCTCTGGACCTGGAGTTTCTATTTAATTTTTACAATTAAATTATAATCAATTGTACGTAAATGTCCTTATATACCACAAGTGAACATGAAGCAATAGTGGCTTTGTGCATAGATCACATTTACTGAACAAAATGCCAACACATTTTTGGAGGAATAACATGTCAGGATTATTGCCTTTAAAAGAGCAATCCACAACTTTGTAAGCTCAATTGCAGTTTATCTTGTTAAAGATAGTCCATGTTAGTATTCAAAGATCCTTCTTACATTTGCCAGGGTCTCTTGGCTTTATTAATTCAAATCTTCCTTCCAATGTATGCATGTAGCCAAGATAATTATTAGAAGGAAAGATCAAAGCAAGCATATTATAGTCCTATTCCATTTTCTGCTGATGTGAGTGATCTGCCTCTTCTTTGATGTTGTATGCTTCTACAGTGAAAGTACAGAGGATAAAAATACTACACCATGTAATCTGGCATTTATCCCATGAGAGCAGAATTCCAAATTGTGACACATGTCAAGAAGTTAAAAAAAAGAGAGAAACTTAAAAGAGTCCTATGCTTTATAAAGTGACACACTTTGCATTTAAACACCATCAAACATCATTTCCCATTATAAATTTAGTCCCTGATAGAAAATTCAAAGAATTCCTGTAAGTCTTAAATCAAAGAAAATGACAGCAATATTTTACAAAATAGCAACCATATTTACCAGTTATTATATTGCAGCCATGCAATTTATACCAAATTCTTTGTTTAAGAATAATGGTAAACATAAAGAAAGATAAACATTTTCTTAGCAAACTGTGGCCAGATTGGCTTATGTGAGTGTTATGTTCCTTTAGATTAGACAACTATATCCTTGCATCATTTTAGGTGAATATATTAGAAGGCTCCATCTGTGAATGCATTCTAACATACTTTCTCATGAGAGCAAGAAATGATTGTTTGTCCAACTATTTTAACACAAAATGCTACACTTTTGCTTTTTATCATTCAATAAGAGACCGATCTCTTTGTCTGTCTGCCTGTCCAATAGTTTATTATTTCCTTCCTGTAAGAATTAAAGGTAAGGTAAAACTCGCTCTTGCTCAAAAACTAGTCATATCCAATTCTAGGGTTCGATATTCATCTCAGTTTATAGCCAAAGAGCCAGCTCTGTCTGAGTCTGCAAACATTTATGTGATCATGTGGCAGACATGAGTAAACAGTGGAGTGCATAGAATGCTGTTACCTTTCCACCAAAGTGGTACCTATTTATCTACTTGCAATTTCTTGTTTTCAAACGGCTAGGTTGGCAGGAGCTGGGACAGAAATGGGAGATCACTCTGTCGTGTAGTATCAGGTTTCAAACTGCTGACCTGCTGACCTTCCAGTCATCAAGTTCAGCATCTTAACCACTAATCCACCGTAGTCCCTCCTGTAAGAATTAGGGACCATTTATTAAAGTAGCCTAGCATTTTACCTTTCCTTCTTCTGAGGACAATTTAAAGACCTTCAGTAGCATTTCCAACTACTTTCTTGCTGTTCTCATTTACTGTATGGATGGGGTGTTTGTTGAAATGATAGAAATATAAATGATAGAAAGATAAAAATAAGACTTCAGATTTTCAGCTAAAGCACTAAACCAGGTAGTGAATTTCCATGTGAAAAGCATTTTTTTTCATTATTTTAACGATATCTGAATTTTGACTTATTTTGGTAGAAGCATTCAAAGTGCACCAAAAAGCAACTACAGAGGGGACTTGTTTTTTTGGTATACCTACATAATGGAATAAAATGTTCAAATAGCAATATAGCAATAGCAATTACACTTATATACCACCCCATAGCATTTAGTGCATTCTCTGGGCAATTCACAATTAATTAGCATTCTACCTGCAACATACAGGGGACTCATTTTACCAACCTCAGAAGGATGGAAGGCTTAGTAAACCCTGTCCCCATCAGGATCAAACTCACAACATTTTGGCTGCAGTACAGCAGTTTAACCACTGCACCACCAAGCCTCAAAGTGTAAAGTGAGAGGCATTTCAAAGGGTGGTGGGCATGCTTTGGCACACATTCCCAGTACATCCTACACACATTTATTCAGAAATCAGCTGGTCTGAATACTTTTCTAGAAACATTCCCAGCCAAGAATATACAGTGGAACCTTGGTTATCAAATGGCTTGGTTAACATAAAAATCACATAACAAAAGGAAATCCATAGAAAACAGTGGCTCGGTTTACGGATTTTTTCTCTCAGAATTGATTAATTGGTTTTCAATGCATTCCTATGGGAAACTGTGTTTTGGTTAATGTGTGTTTTCGTGTCAGAGATTACTCTGGGTTGAAAGGATTTTTTGCAGGGAATGCCCAAAAGAGGCTACTTTCATGTACCGTTTTGGTTAATATATTTTGGTTTTCAATGCATTCCTATGGGAAATTGCATTCAATGCATTCCTATGGGAAATTTGGTTAAAGTAATTTTTGCTGTAATTACTTTAACCGAGGTTCCACTGTATATTCCACATGATTAGTTCTGTCACAAGACACGCTGAAACTGTTGTTTCAGGCTACAGCGTTGCTGGCATAGCAGAAGAAAGGCACCCTCATTTCTGTTTGGAAGTCAGAAGTCAGAAGACCGCAAACAAAAATGAAGCCAAATGGAGAAAGAGTTTTTGACCCTCCTGAAATCTTTCCCGGCCAAGTGTGACATTGCACTGTCTCACGAGAATTCCACAAGGTATCAGGAGACATTACAAAGTCTTCCAGAACTCACCATAAATTATTGTTTGATTGTGTTCCAAATTTAAGGCCTTCACAGTTAAACTCTTCCCCAACATCTGTATGTAAGCACTGGCCGGAATAATGTTTCACCTGCATATCTTCTTGGGGTGGGGTGGGGTAATCAGCAGTTAACTGCTGCGAGTTAAGAAGATGGGACTGATTTTTCCCATCATAAAAGAGTTGCAAGACTTTGCACATGGTCTGGGTGGTAGTAGGGGGAAGCACTGGTTTCTTAATTGAAAATTCACTTCTGGAATTTATGTCATGGAATTCTTCTTCTGTGTCTAGGGCAGACATGAAATTGCCAAAATGAAGCCACCTTCGGGGAGTTCATTCTGTAATTCCTTTCGCCTGACATAGTGTGAGAAAGATTAGCCAGCACATAGTGGCCGTTGCCCAGGGTACACTCAATTGTGGCTCAAAAATACCACAATCTTGGAGGAGGCGCTTTCTGTGTATCCCGTCAATAGAGTTATACCAGCGTAAATATATAACAGAATTCTAACCATTGTTTTGCATTAATTTCTGGTGGTGGGCATCCACAATATTCTAGGAATGATCCACTGAACAAGCACTTATGGGGGATGGGGGGGGAGACGAAAGAATGTCGAAGGATTGCATATACCAACTCTCCGTCCTGGCTTCTTCTTTGCAAATCCATCTCCCAAAAGAGGATCTGACTTGGGCAAGGGAGAAGCACATCTTAGGGTTTCAAATCACAAGGTGGAGGTAAATGGCTTATGCAAAGAATCACATATGCACCAGATGTGTGTGATTCCTCAGCCAGCTGAAACCTATTTCAATGTGGATATAACCCCCTAACTGGACATTGTTGCAGAGAAGAGCTAACATGAGACAACAGACAAAACCATAAGCTTTCATATGTTCATGGATAGAAGGGAGGCATGCAGCTACTAACTGATGCACTACAGGTGTGGAGATAATCTGGTGAAATGTACAAACAGTGTGGCAGTGCAGCTATCATATTACATGATGGACTAAGGAAACCAACATATCAATAAATTATATGTTGGCCAAATCCTGTTGCTTAGCATAATAAATCAGAGTAAGCCAACTTGAATCAGGGAAATTATGGAGGAGTTGACTCACTAAATCTGCATTGAATTGATGGGTCTGCTCTAGTGTGATTTACTACAGTAAGCAACAATATCTGAATACTGAGATGTTACCTATTCCCAGTATAGTCAAATCTCGCATAAAGAGCACCTCGCTTAAAGAGCAGAATCTTCTCGGAATCTTTGCTTCTCTTAACAAATAAAACCAACCAGAAACTCACTTAACAAATAAATCGGGGTTTGCAATCCCCCTAACAACTGGTCATTTACAATAGTGTTTCGCTTAAAGAGCAAACTCGCTTAAAGAGCAATCCTGTGGAAAGCATTCTGCTCTTTAAGCGAGGTACAACTGTATTGCTATATGGCAGGGATTCTCAACCTGTGGGTTGATGCCGCCCGCAGTGCCATTTCTTGTGGCCGACCACCACCTACACCACACCAGGAAGTACCATGTGGTGGAGAAAATGGCCATCTGGCCCCCGAAGCTGCCTGAGGGAGCGTGACCTGGCCCCTGGCTTTAAAAGGCTGAGAACTGCTATATGGAGTCGAAGGTTGGACATTGACTAAAGCATCTGAAAAGAGGATTGAAGCTTTTGAAATGTGGATCTACAGATGGCTGCTAAGGATATCATGTGACTGAATGGATAATGAACAAGAACTCTTTAAGACCACTAAGCAAAGAAAGCTTCAGTACTTTGGCCATATGAGAAACAACATAAAATATAGAATATTCCAACTCACTCTGCAAGGAAAGATCCTTGGGAAGAGAGGCCCTGGATGTAGATGGACTTCATGGCTGAAGAACCTGAGAGAATGGTGTTGAATGTCTTTGGAAGAACTGTTCTGAGGAGTTAAGAACAGTAAGACTATCTTCATGATGATAGTTAATATATGGCAGAAGAAGAAGAAGAATGGAACATCCTGCCAATTGAGCTATGTCTCCAGTTGGAGTTGCTGCCCTTTAGGAAGGGGCTGGTGGGACAGGTATGGGGTTTGGTCAGACAGTTGCGTTGTCTCATCTGACCCCTCCCTCTCTCAATGTATGAATTTTTTAATCTTTTAACTTTGCTTAGTTTTAACCTCCTTAACATTAATTTTAGACAAGATTTTATATTGTGTTTTATGTCTCTTTTGAAGCTTTGTTAGCCACCCTGGGTTTTTGAGGAGGGTAGCATAGAAGTCTCATTAAATAAAGAAAGGAAGGAAGGAAGAAGAAGAAGAAAAAGAAAGCAACAAGATTTTGGACACTGACTGAGTCCAGCTTTGGTTTTTATTTCTTTGGATCTTCTTTAACTCAGTTATTTGTCTGGTAGCTTAATGTATCTCTGAGAATTACTGTACAGCTAAAATGGAAGAAAGGAATCGTGTATACCCTTTGGAGCTCTTCAGAAGAAAGACATCGTAAAAATACAAGAGAGAATAGAAGATTCTGATTCCATGAATAGTCTAGCAATCTCAATCTTGTGAAATGTGCAGGATTTTTCTGACAATTATTAAATAGAGACATCAAGAAATGATTGTACTGAAACTAAAACTTAATATTTTCTTAACACAATTTACTCATGCAAATATACCATTTACTTATGTTGTTGGGTCTATGAAAGCACATCAGAAACATTCAGTATGTTTTACAGTGCATTCCCAGGCATGTCTATTCAGATATAAGAACAATTGAACTCCATGAGATTTATTTCTAGGCCAGTATAAGACTTCAGACTATAATATGCATATTTTATTATAACTCTATGTTCAATGACAGAGTTAGATACAATTCTTTGTATATTATAACAATGCATTATTTTTATTACTATCTATATTGTACTGATAAAAGCTGTCTCGATAGCTCTTACGCTTCTGTTAGGCAGAGAGTGGAATCATATGTATGTGATGAAGGAAACACAGGGACTGCCTTAAAAATATGCATTCTTTCCATTTTCTAAATAAACTCCACAGAAACCTACATAAATGGCATATAAAGGTTTTATGAACTGGGCCTGGGGCTATATGCTTAAGTGGTCCCCACTGCATTTGCACACACCAACAGTTGCAACATATATTAAGAATAGCAATAATGGCCAAAGAGCTGTAAAATATTAGTGTGATTTCATTTGCACTCGGACTCTTTGCCTGGCTAGCCCAACAACCATGTGACTAAAGACTGTGTCAAAGAGTGGTTTGTGCCTTGCATGACAACAGAGTGTGAGGTGAGGGGAAGCAAGTGATAAAAAGGAGAATGCTAATATGCATAGAATCGCTTTTTATATAATACCACCTGAAATAAAGCCTCCAAGAGAGAGACAGAGAGAGAGATAGGGAGAAGGCTGAGCTGCTGCTTATATGGAATTTTTATATGAAATCCTGCTTGTTATCAATTAATTCAACTTACTTCCTCATCAATTCTCTCTACACCCCCCCCTCTCAATCCTGATGGTTTTATGACCGAGACACAGGCTATCCCCTTAGGCAGTCCATCTGATAATTGACACATTTCCTAACTCTGGATAGTGATGCCCAAGTCACTGCTTTCAGGCCGTGACTTCAGCTTATTGGAGTCTGCAGCAGGGGCTCCTTTTATCCCTCATACATCAGAATACACTGACAGCTCTCCCAAGCAGGGACTGAACGGATCTCTCCCTCAGGAAAATGTATGCAAACACCTCCAGAAAATTACACTGGTTGCCAGGCATCACAACGGTGACATCTTTATGATAAACACAGTATGCAGAAGAAGACCTAATAAAAGAATAACAAATTATTACGTCCGGAGGGCAATTTTATAAGATTAACTGGTGTAATAAATTATTGCCCAAGTCAGAATGCTATGTTACCTTTTAAGGTATTTCATAGTGGTAAAGAAATAAGCTGGCCTGTAAAGAAGAAATAAAGGGGGAGGGGGAGAGAGAGAAACAATGCAGAGAATGCAGAGCAAAAAAATAGGAAACAAATTCTTGCATTTTTCTAAGGCGAGTCATGAGACCAGCATGTGGTATTTGGCCATCTACATGCAAGTACTTGCTGTGAAATAGGGTTATGCCTATACAGAGCCTGCCAAAATGACAGCATTTCTCTTCCCCTCCTTTGCTTGACTGTTGGACATTCAGTCCTGGAATAATCTACATAATATCAGTTTGAACAAAAGGCTGCAGTCCTTTATTGGTAGAACAATTTCCATGTGTAAAAAAACACAAAGAAAATATCTCTTCTTTTAATTATCAAATATTTGGATTTTCCTCTTTGTCCTTGTAAGCTTTTGAGAAAATACAAAAGCCTGACCTCTTATTTCTTTGTCTCCACCCATCTTCTTTAATTCCTGCTTTTATTTTTTAAAAAAAACTGACAGCAATTCTCAAGTTTTTAAACATGCACACACACACCCTATACCACTCCTTTCAGTATTTCAAGAATATCTTTGCTAGGTTATGTTGCTTCTTAGGGATCCACCTTTTTTGTCTCGAAAATGACATGAAAAAGCAATATTACATGGAACGCTATGTCCTTAGCATAAAGGGATATCTGTGTGTGCTATTTTTACACAGACAGCAGTGAAAGTTCAGATTTGCATTTCAGTTGTAAATGAAGGAGACACATGTGGGGTATTTTTCCTCTCTGTGGTTATTCCAGTCACAATCCCAAGATTTCCCACAAACCATAAAAAGGACAAAGCCAGCCTCTGGAGTTCAAAGGCCGTGGTTGTTTTGAAATTTACCATAAATTCTCATATGTTCCTGCAGCCCAATAGGATAACACAGTTCCATACACGGAAACCATAGACTCTTTCTTCCAGGTTATGGGTTCCTATTTTTCCAGTGTCACCTGTTGGGTATAAAATTATTCCTTTGTGCTAACTAGCCAATTTTTATTTATTTATTTTTTTTTGGCTTATCATGGGCATGCTATTACAGTTAGGGGGGATATTTCTCACTTACACATAAGCAGGCTGGTCTGTTTTAGCAGCACATGAAAAGAGCTCATTTTAGGAGCGTTCTACAAGTCAGAGTTTGGAAAAAAATTACTTTTTGGGATAATATTTCTCAGAATCCCCAATAACAACTAGACATACCACCAAAGTGGCTGTAGGCACTACAGTTCCCTAAAAGTAATGCTTCCAAGATTTTCCCCTGCTCACATGAGCAATGAAAAATTAGATGAAGAAATTTGTTGAGTATTGTTTCAACTCCCTGAAATTGTTAAAATCTCAAGCTGCGGAGATAAAAGTTCTGATTTATCTTCTGTTGTTATACTGCTCACGAAAAATGTTTCAATCTTAAAAATATACGGACAATAACTGAAATGGACTGTTGAAACAGGTGAGACTTGTCTCAGGTGAACATATAGAATCATATAATAATATAGTTAGATGGGACCTATAAAACCATTGTCCAGACTCCAGCTCAATGCAGGAATCCAAATGAAAATGGCAGATTGTTGTCTAATGTCTCCAACATTGGAGAACTCACCACTTCCCTTGTTGTACAGCTCTAACAGTTAAGAAGTTTTCATGATATTCAACTGAAATCTGGCTTCTTTTAAATTGAGCCCATTATTGTGTGCCCTGCATGCAGAAATGAAATAGATTCTGTCCCTCCTCTTTATGATAATCTTTAAAGTATCTGCCCTCAGGTTTCTTTTCTCAAGGCTAAATGTGCCCAGTTTTAAAAACTCCTTTCTCATAGAGCTTTCTTTCTGGTCCCTGATCATCCTTATAGCCCTCTTCTGAATGTCTTCCACTTTGGTGACATCCATCTTAGAGTGTAGTGTCCACAATTGGACACAGTATTCAGGATCAGACTCAACCAGTGCTAGATCATGAAGAACTAGTACTTCACAGGATTTGGAGACTATACTTCTGTTAATGAAGCGTAAAATAGCATTGGGCTTTTTGGCAGACACATCACACTTTCACTCACATTCAGATTGTGACCTACAACAATTCCAATAGCCTTCTTACAGTATTACTAAACACACATCCCCCATCTTGTAACTGTGTGTTTGAGGGGATTTTTCAAGCCCAGGATTGAACCTTTTGATACTTTGCTTGTTACCACATCCCAGTTAGAGAAAATACCATTGATAAGCACTCTCTGAATACAACTATGTAATCAACTATTTACCTACTCAATAGTTATTCTATCTAGCCTATGCCTACCTAGCTTGCTAATAAAAATAATATGGGTTATTTTTTTTTTCAAAATCTTTGCTGGAGTCTGAGAGTAAGCATCCCTGCTCCCACACCCCAATTTTTGGAGAACTGTAACAATATTTTTCACCTTTAGAGGGTGCAAGAGGCCATTTTCAGATAACCATCACTCACTTTTGTCAGAAATGGAAGCTTGGAAGCTCTGAATTCAGCTGAGATCAAAGGCCTTTTTCTGATGCCAAATCCACCATTTTCCTTATCAGATGCCATTTCCAATGAGTTTTAGATAACAAGTTAAAATAATTTCAGATGAATTCTTGTTAGCACTGATGCTTTCAGTAGTTTATTATTTCTGTTACTGCTTCTGAACTTTATGGTTTTACAGCAATTTTTGCTGTTTTGTGCTGGCCTATGTACACCAGCCAGAGTCCACCAGATTGGGTTATATAAAAAGATCTATTAAATAAATAAATAAATAAATAAAGTACTGTTTTTGTTAGGATATATGAGTAGGTTTGCAACGAGAGCAAACCAATGACTGTATCTTTAAGACTGTGCAGCTACCACAGCCAGGTGCAAGCATTGAGTGTTTGTGTCTAGCATAAATTGAGGCAACAGTCTTTGCCAGCCAGCCAGCCTGTTGTTCTCTGACTGCTTTGTTGCTGTGCTCACGTCCATCGGACCTTCGTCGTTCTTGAGGATTGTCTGGTATGTCTACTTGCCGTTTATTGCAAGATATTGGAACACATACCTCAGCCACATTGTGGTGACCTAACCAAGGACTGTTTTGGAACCAAGCTACTCCGTAGCTAGAATGAACTGGTGAATATCTTCGAAGCCGACCCTGAAGCAACAGATAAAGGTTTGGACTGCTTGCATTGCTTTATCGAAGATAAGAGCTTAATTAGCTCACATAGACTATAAGGACTTGCTGCACCACTTGGTCTGACTTCAAGACAAGTGTTAACTTGCACTTTGTGCACAACCTTTGTAAATAGTGTAAATACATATTTCCTGCAACCCAAGCCGGAGTTTGTTTTTGTCTCCTGTATCTCAACAAACACTCTCAAACCTCAGGGTGTGGCAAAAGCCAGTCACCTTCCTGCACTCTGCTATATTTTACCATTTCAGTTTTTACTTAGTTTGTGTAGTGATCTGCTAATATTATTATAATATTTTACATCATACCTATCTTTGAAGTTGGTCTTGTGGGTGCTTTTTATCTGAAAATGAAAAGGCAGAATAAAAAAATCATATAGGTTAGTAAATAAATACTTGCCTATTGATATCTACCCACAGGACTGGAATTTTTTCACTTTGTTAAAAATCTGTCCACATATATTGTAGGGTGAGGGTGGAATGGGAAAACTCATGAAAAAATCTGAAGGAAACCTTTCCACAGATTTTATTCTGAAAAGCATTCACCTCGAAACTCAAAGGCTCCTCAGTTCACTGATATATAATTTACAACACCCAAGACATTCTATATAAGGCATAATATCTTATCTACATCACTATAAAAGGCAAATTCATGCTTTCATGTGTGTTTACATAAAATTTAGGATACAGTGGATTGCAGTTATATTCAGCCTTAGTTGCTAAATTAATTCCTAGACACAGACATCACCCACGATGAATGTTTATATGGAATTCTTAATGTTATCACCTCTCCTATATTTCTAGCTCATCAATAACATCAATGGGTCTTTTCTGCACATAAAATAAGAATACATGCAGTTTAAAAAAATCTAAAAGCATAGTACAACCTGATTATTGAATGTGATCAAGTGGCAAGACGTAGGATTTGGGCCACATATTTGCATAGGATAATACTTATTCCCCCCCCCCCCCTTTGGATGTCAATTTATAGCTAAAGGTGAAAGTCACCATTGCTTGAAACCCAGTCGTATCCTACTCTAGGGTTTGGTGCTCATCTCTGTTTATAACCAAAGTCAGTGCTGTCTGTATTAGCAATGTTTCCATGGACATATGGCAGGAATGACTAGACACCTGAGTGCACTGAACACTGCTTACCTTTTCTCCAAAGTGTACCTATTTATCTACTTGCAATTTTTTGCTTTCAAACTGCTTGGTTGGTAGGAGCTGGGACAGAGACAAGAGTTCACTCCATCATGCAGCACTCGGGGCTCAAACTGCTGACCTGACAACCTTTCAGTCACCAAGTTCAGTGTCCTAACCACTAAGCCACTGCAGTCCCCAAGTATGTTATTTCATACTACACCATTAAAATCTGCTGCAAAATCTTACTATTAATATAAAAATATCTAATGATAAATTAGACTGAAGTTGATTCTGACTTATGGCAATTCTTTCCAGGGATCTCTATGTTCTTCCTCTTTCATGTCTAGGTCAGACTTTGAGCTGCTAAAATGAAACCACTTTCTTGGCTTAAATTTTCATTGGTACATGTTTCCAGCAGTAATTTCTAGGTAAAGAATACACAGAAGTGGTTTAGCATTCCTTTCTTCTGGGGTGCCCTGAGACTGTGCAGCTTGCCCGTGACTACACAGGCTGTTTTTTCTCCTGGAAGCATAGTGGGCAATTAAATTCCCAACCTCTGTTTCTGAAACCAGATACCTAAATCAATGAGCTATCCAGCCAGCTAACATATATAATGTACAACAGGTGATATATAATAATAGATGATGATGATGATGATGATGATGATGATGATGATGATGATGATGATGATGATGATGATGATGATGATGATGATGATAATAATAATAATAATAATAATAATAATAAAGATATTGAATAAGTGAATGGAGAAAAAGGTTGCACAGAAAGCTTCCCCTTCCTTATTTTCCCACTGCAACAATCACGTACAGTACACTGTCCAAGCTGAATTGGGGATTCTGGGAGCTTCAGTGAAAAGAAAACCCTTTCCACACTCTGGTTTTTAACTTAGAATGGCCTCTCTGGAGGCCTGGAAGGCTTTTATGAAGTGGGGATTGTAGGCACTTCCTCTTTATTTCCCATGTTTTCCCATTGCCTCTTTTCCACTGGAGGTGTACATGGCTATTTGGTGGAGGAAGAAATGGAACAAAGTCACTACATGAGTGGTAGCAAGAGGAGGAGGAAACCATCATATGGAGAAGAGTTGCTAGAGAGGGCAACTAAAAATGTCATTTGAATATCAAAAGAGTTTGCTTAGGAGGGGAATGTGCTTTCTTCCTAAATACACATTGCCTGGAACATAGATCTAAGGAGACACTTGCAAAAGACCTTTGTCTTGAAAACAGAAAGGAAAGGAAATGTCTCTCAATCAGCAGCCATTCACAGGGAAAATTGCACTCAGAGAAAAGCTAGCTCATCAGCAGATTTCTTATCAACTCTGCAGGCAGTTCCTATGAACCCAGCTGTGGCTGCAAAGCCAAATTCAAAAAAAAAAAATACCCCAGGGAAGCTGGTGACTATTCTGCTGTATCTCACTGGTAGCCAGGGAAGAAGTGCTGGAATTTTAACGTGTAAACTATATTATCAAAATGGTTCCTGCAATCAAAGCATGACAAAGAAATCTCACCTGAAGCATTGTTGACTATTGCTAAATGTAGGTAAATGAGATCATATTCCTGAAATTAGACACAAGATATAAGGAAGGTTCACTGTCACTCTAAGCAAATCTCAAGTACGTAAGAAGCTATAAGCATTCATTTCATTCGTTCATTTTTAAGATCTAGTTTTTTTAATCAAAGAGAAATTGAACATTTAGAGCAGAAGATACTTAACAGTTAAATACCAAGCCTACAATTATGCAGAGTGAGCCAACTGCCCCGCTATGTATAAAATAGATAAGGATAAAATAGAATTTGGTAAAATAGAATACTGCTGTAGCTGCTGCTTCTCAGTTGACCTGCAGGCAGACTCTGGCAGATCAGGTGGATAGAAGTAGCTACAACTGGGCAGCCACCAAGGGGGCTATCTATCACCAGCAGTGCAGCTGTTGGAGCAGTGATGGGATGTAACAGGTTCGCACCAGTTCGCCAGAATCGGTAGTAACTTTTCCCAGTGTCGCGGAGAACCGGCAGCAGCTTTTGGGAGGAACCACCTTCAGGGCTTACTTTTTCACTGGTTACCTTTTCACTGCACATGCGTGCCAAGCACTTTGGTAAAATAGAATACTGCATGCATGCCTACAGTGCTTGGTGCATATGCACGGCCTCCTTGCTGTCCTCCCAAGCGGGGAGGAGGAAGACAAGCTGCTAGCCTGAAGCTCCCTATAGCCTGCTCCCCAGGGTAAGTGACTCACCTTTAGATGTGGTGTGTCTGTGTGTATTTTAATGTGTATTTAATACCTTTACCTATATTGACGTACTACCACAGTTCCTAAAAAGGCCTGCCAGCCGGCACGCGTTGTAGCCTGGCTTGGGGTTTTTAAGCAAAGTCTTGGAGTTACCTCATCAATAAGCTACACCTGTGCTGTTCCAATTGCTGTTCCAATTGGAGAGCCCTTAAGGAGGTACAGCTGTTTTACATTTACATTAAGGCATATTATCCTAGAGAACTGGTTAGGCAAAGACTTAGTACCTAACTTCTTTAACTGTTGAAAAGTTGAAAAGTGCCAAAATGAAGCCATCTTGTGGTGAGTTCATTCTGTAGTTCCTTCCATCTGACCTAGTGTGAGAAAGATTAGCCAGAATAAGCTTTAAGCTCTGGTTTAAAAGCTCTGGTTGATTTGTGTTTGGGGTAGGTGGGTGTATTTTAATGTATTGTTTATTTTATTTATTTATTTAATTTATTTACAGGTTTGTGTTGTGAGTGGGTGGGTGGGTTGAGGTGTGTGTGTGTGTGTGCTTATTTTTATTTTATTTTTAAATTATTATTATTTAATTTTTATTTGGCCCCACCCACAACACCATGATGTCATGGTGTTAGCTCCGTCCACACTGTGATGACATCACGGTGGGGTAGTAAATTTTTTGACATCCCACCACTGTGTAGGAGTCAGTGCCTAGCTCAGTGATGGCGAACCTTGGCACTCCAGCTGTTCCTTGACTTCAATTCCCAGAAGCCGAAGTCTCTGTGAATCCACACAAATGGGTTTACTGGTGTCAGGGTGGAAATGGGACCTGCAGTCTGTAATGGAGATTTCAGAGGTGGGGAGAAGTTAGGGTGAATTCCAGAGAAGGATTGGAATTCAAAACATGCTAGCCTTGTGGTGTGGAAGAAACGAAACAAAGTTGGACAGACATGTGATATTGTATAGTGGTTGGCTGGAGTCATCTAGTGGGTGGAACTAGTGGGAAAAGATAAAAACAGAAGGAAGGAGGCAAAATGCTCTCTTTGTCTGTGCTCAACACTGAGTAAGTCATGTAGGGGCTTTTAAGCTAAGAGGTGGGCCCAGGTCTTCCCCCATTATATAGGCTTTCCTTGCTTTAAAGTGCTTTCTGAACTTTTGAAATTAAGAAATCTTTGTTTCCTAAGACTTTCTTCTGTAACTTACTTTGACTACAGTATACTTTTAAAAGACAAGATGATGACTGGAGTGGTTACTTGGCTATGTGCTACCTTACTTACAGCCTAGATTTAGATCAGGAGATGTGAGAAGGCAAGCTTAAAATCCTGGGTTCAGGTGCAGTCATCCCACCTACATGTAGACTGGGGTTCTACTTGTGAATAATGGGATCTGTTATAATTGGCACTCCAGCTGGTTTTACTGTGCATACGCATACATGCAGTAAACCCAAACAGGGACTTGGGTTTTTGGGGATTGAAGTCAAAGAACAGCTGGCATGCCAAAGTTCACCATCACTGGCCTAGCTGATCACATGGAAAGTGGCTGATTTAGCCCCACTGTCACCATTCAGCTGTAGTAGGCTATTCCATGAC
The DNA here is from genome assembly GCA_030440675.1 of Furcifer pardalis. Classification (NCBI taxonomy): domain Eukaryota; kingdom Metazoa; phylum Chordata; class Lepidosauria; order Squamata; family Chamaeleonidae; genus Furcifer; species Furcifer pardalis. Next base: position 78,788,973 of record CP126891.1, read on the forward strand.
AGTGCAACTGTGTAAACCAAGGAAGCAAGCTAAACATCATTTAGTTCCTCCCTGATCCTAAAGCAGCCCAGCAGAAATTCACATAGCCTGCATTGGGAAGGTTAGTGTAGACAGGCCTTTACTTATATTTGGGAGCTCTCTTTCTAACTATATTTTAGAAGCAGTGTGGCAATTCTCTCTTGCTAAACACTACCTTTAAGATGCATTGATATTTTCATTCACACTTCATTTGCTTCATTTCCTTATAGATTTGATGTGATTTGTACAAGTGTCTCTAGCCTGGACTGATCAAGATCATATAAAATAAATATAAAATATAATCAAACAAAATCATGATAATGCAGGGAATTTATTCCCTTACTGTCAATGAAGACAAGGCTCCCTGCTTGGAAGCCTGGAGGATGGCATATCTGACTGCCCTGCCTCGGCTGTGGCCTTTTTTGCTGTTCACAATGACCCTTCTGCCTTCCCTGTGTCTTGGATGTTCTGGTTGCCTTAATGGGGCCAGATAGGACTTTTTTTATCCCGTCTTCTAGACTGATTGCAAGGAAGATGGGTAGTTCTTCACCTATACCATCCTGACATTGGGATAATTGTGGTTTTTGAATGGGGCCAGTCAAATAAATAGGTCACATTTAGGTGGGTAATGCTGGGTTAGAGTGGTAGCAGTGAATCCTCAGGGTGTCTTTGGATGAGGTGAAACCTAGGTACCTGGCACGATTTTGGTTAATGAGTTGGTTATTTAGGGCAGGGATCCCCAACCACTGGGCTGTGGACCGGTACTGGGCAATGGCCTATCCTGAACCAGGCCATGGGGGTGGGTGGTGCTGGGAGCCCCTATGGCAGCCTTCTGCCCTCAATGTGCTCCACCGGGTCTGCCCAGTGAATGGAGCAAGAGCACAGGCTTCAGACACAGCAGATAGGCAGGTGGCTCCCCCCCCCCATTGCTTAACTACAGCAGGGCTCCAACGTCCACGTGTGTACAGTGTGATACTTCACTGCCCAAGTCAAACGGTGTGGCTAGCAGGCAGCTGAGCCCCTTCTCCTTATTTTTGAGCCACATTGGAGCTCCTCCTACCACCCCCAATTACTGGTCCATGGAAAAGTTGTTTAGCATGAAACTGATCCAGGGTGCAAAAAAGGTTGAGGACCCCTGATTTAGGGGACACTATTAGCCAACTCTGCAGTATGTCCAGCATCTGTTCATACAAATAGAGTTGGAAACACCCGAAGGGATACCTCCTCAACTTAGCCAGCCTGAGTAGTAGCTGTCAAAGGTAGCCATCACTGCCCATCTGTCTGGAGAGAGGACAAGAAGTCTCCTGCTCTGGTACCAGCCCTTCTGTAGGTTAGGGATTTTCAGTTAATAAATGTGACCCAGTTCTTTTCACCACATACCTGTCTCATGTGTCTTTATTTGGAGAGTGGGTGGGTAAACCAAAATATAGTGCTCAGACATTTCAATCAGTAAAATTACAGTGGTACCCCAGTTAACAAATGCACCGGTTTTACTGAAATCGGATAACATCGGGGAATTTGAGGAAAAGTTTTGCACTGCACAACGTTAAGTTAATGTTGTGCGATGCAAGAGTTTTTCTCAAATTCTCCAATGTTGATCTCTGCCCCCAAAGCCAAAGCACACGTGCACATTCCCCAAAAGGAAACCAAGGATCAGAGCGTCGGATTGCCAGTTTCCTTTGGGGGAGAGTGTGTGCGTGCATTCCCCCAAAGGAAACTGGTGGTCTGATGCTCTGATTGCCAGTTTCCTTTGGGGAAATGCACATGCTCTCTCTCCCCCAAACTAACCTGGAGATCGGAGTGTCCCAACTCTGGCTTCCTTTTGGGGAAGGCAACACCTGCCAGAGAGCCAAGCCCCAAAGTTGACAGGGTTAGTTTCTATCTGGGAAGGCACTTCCCAGGCGCTTCCCAGGCAGATACCAGTCCTGCTGTCTTTGGGGCTTGGCTCAATCCGCCTGCCTCTTTGGAAGGGGCAGCGAGGATTCCACACATTGAATCCCCTGCTGCCCTTTCCAAAGTGGCAGGTGGATTGATCCCTGGTAGCCATCACTGGCCCCTTTGGAAAGGGAACCGGGCTTTTTTCTTAAACGTTGTGCGATAAATGTATCGCATAATATTAAAAATCAGATAACACCAAGACTCGTGGAACCAAGTTTTAGCATTATCCTGGGTATTTGTGTAGTTTCCTCTTTGGATTACTTAACAAGGGCAGGGGCATTTTTGTGGAACAGGGTTTTTTACTCTCTGGATCCAGAATCTTCCAACCACTACAACTGATGACCAATTCTTATTCTCTTCTTCCAAGTTCTAGAAACAGAACTGCCACTTCAAAGATGTTGTTTTTGAATATCCGTTGTGAGGAAGAAGGAACAGGAGGTAGATTATTGCTTTCAGGACTAACCTGCGGGCTTCCCCGAGGCATCTGGTTAGCCTCCGTGGGATATTGTACTACAGGGACCTTTAGTGTATTCCAGAAGGTCTCATGTTTCCTTATATTCTTACATTATCCAAAACATCTGTAACATCTCACACTGCACATGTAATCAATGTTCAATATTATTGGATCTACATCTGTGCACTATCTAGATTGTTCTGATACTTTGGGGATGCATTATTTGTGCCTTTTAAAAATACCAAGTTTCACTATTTAATTTTCCCTCTGTTATCTCCACAGGAAAGTTTTGCCAAGCACATCTGGCTTCAGGCCTGTTGTCTTGCTTGACAGTTCTGTAGAAATATGTATAGCAAATTATTTCCAGGGTTTTCCTTTGAGGTCAAATCCCTGCAAATGTTTTTCAAAACTTGATTTAAGCGTTCTCCAGTTGGCCTAAGGGTAATAAACGGAAGAGTACTTGTGCATGGTATATATCTCATCCAGAAATAGTTAGAAATCCACAGCTCTGAACTGGAAGCTATAACCTCATCTCCCACTGCACTGCAAGTAGTTTACAGAATTAAGTTTTTAGGGTAGAAATACATCTGAATTTGAAAAAGGGTTTTTTCTAGCTCCAAAAATCCTGTGCAATTCTGTTTCAGTTCAAAAGAGTAACTTTTTGAAGCTCTGATTAGTATAGACACAGATCATATTCTTGTTTTTTTACGGTCTGAGCCACTTGCTTCAGCACCTTGTCAATTAGCTTCTGCTCATTTATTTACAACACCTAAAACACAATTAAAACAAAATATAAAATAATATAAAATCAAGATTAAAAGATTATTTATGAATTAAAGGTAGTGATGGGATGCAACAGGTTCGCACCAGTTCGCCAGAACCGGTAGCAACTTTTCCCTGTGTCCCGGATAACCGGTAGCAGCTTTTTTTGGGGGGGGGGGACCCACCTTCGGTGCTTATCTTTTCACTAGTTCCCCCACTGTGCATGTGTGCCAAGCACTTGGTGTGCATGCACGCCTACAGTGCTTGGCGCATATGCACGGCCTACTTGCTGTCCTCCCAAGTGGGGACGAGGAAAAGAAGCTGCTAGCCTGAAGTTCCCTATAGCCTGCTCCCAGGGTAAGTGACTCACCTTTGGATGTGGTGTGTCTGTGTGTATTTTAATGTTTACTTAATACCTTTACCTATATTGACATACTACCACAGTTCCTAAAAAGACTGCCGGCCAGCAGGCCTTGCGGCCTGGCTTGGGGGTTTTAAGCAAAGTCTTGGAGTTACCTCATTAATAAGCTATACCTTTGCTGTTCCGAGTGCTGTTCCAATTGGAGAGCCCTTAAGGAAGTACAGCTGTTTTACATTTACATTAAGGCATATTATCCTAGAGAACTGGTTAGGCAAAGACTTAGTACCTAACTTCTTTAACTGTTGAAAAGTTGAAAAGTGCCAAAATGAAGCCATCTTGTGGTGAGTTCATTCTGTAGTTCCATCTGACCTAGTGTGAGAAAGATTAGCCAGAATAAGCTTTAAGCTCTGGTTTAAAAGCTCTGGTTGATTTGTGTTTGGGATGTGTGTGTGTGTGTGTGTGTGTGTGTGTGTGTGTGGTTGTATTTTAATGTATTTTTATTTTATTTATTTATTTATTTATGGGTTTGTGTTGTGGGTAGGGGTGTGTGTTGAGGGGTGTGTGCGTGTACGTGTGTGCATATTTTTATTTTATTTTTATTTATTTTTTAGCCTTGGCCACAACATCATGATGTCATGACGTTGGCTCCGCTCACAATGTCATAACATCATGACGTTAGCTCCACCCACACTGTGATGGCATCACGGTGGGGTAGTAAAATTTTTGACATCTCGCCACTGATTGAAGGGCAGGGATTTGCTGGAGAGTTGGGCATTCCAAAATCGCAGTCTTTCTTCAAGGCCTTCCCTGGGTAGCAGGCTGATGTCTGGGTTTCCCTGTGTCCCCTATTTAGCTTACCCACCCCCCAATCTGGTGTGTGTATATGCGAGCAACTAAGTAGTTTCATTGTGAAGATGCAAGTCTCTATCCTGACAATTTCACCCCACCTACTTTTTTTTAAAATCCATAACATTGTCCTAATTGTTATTCCTCTCCCACCCACTGTAAACCATTAAACTGTGAGTTAGGCATCTACTTGGGCCCTGACCACCATTTTGGGTTCTCAAGCCATTTTATTTTCAATTGATTATTATAATTCAAATTTAAATAAAATGTAATTTAATTTAATAATTCAATAATAATTACAGTCAACCTTCACTTAGCGAGCATTTCGCTTTACAAAAAACTCGCATAACAAGCGGGTTTTTCAAAAAGTGATCCGACTCGCATAACATTCCAATACATTCTGGATGCCAGGGTGATGAGGGACCCTGAGATAGGAAGTGACCACCAACTTCTTGTTATGAAGAAGAAAGAGCCAGACGAAAACCAAGGACACCGATGCATATAAGGACAAAGAAGGCTGTAACATCAGGTCCTACAAACTACAGAACGAAGAAACAAGGTGCAAGTTCCAGAAGAGGATTGAACAAGATATATCAGATGAAGATCTTAGCTGAGACACTCTAGAGAACTGCTGGCATCACTTCAAAACTATTGTGCTCCAAGCCACTGAAGACACCTGTGACCTAACAAGATCAAGGGGAAAGAAAGCGGACAGTGTGGTGGACAGATGAAGTGCAGGCAGTAGTAGGCAAGAAGCAGCAGCTCTGAGCAAAGTATCTCAATACTAAAAGGCAGACTAACTATGGTTCATACAAGCAACAGAGGAATGAAGTTAAGAAGGTGGTCAAACAAGCCAAGGCCAGGTCGTGGGAGGACTTTTGATGAAAGCTCACTATGGAGACAACCAGAAGCTGTTCTACTGAGTTCTACCGAGTTGTGAAGAACATGCGGAAGGAGAAGCCATGCCTGATCAACTTCCTGAAGAATAAGGAAGGCCAGCTGCTTACACAAAGCACTAACTTTATGGAACACTGGAAGGAACACTTCTCTGACCTTTTGAACCCCACACAGAAAGCAGACAAAGGCGATTCTGAGAACAAGGAGGAGGAAGAGGTAGACCAGATCACTAGTGCTGAGCTACATTTTGCCATCAGGCAGATGAAGCTGGGAAAAGCTCCAGGGCATGATAAGATCACTGCTGAGATGATTAGATATCTGGGAGACCAAAGAAAGTGGCTTCTGCTTCGAGTCCTACAGCTTGCATGGCAAACGAAAACCATCCCCAAGGACTGGGAAGTAGCCACAATAGTGCCAATTTTTAAGAAGAGTGACAATAGAGAGTGCCGAAATCACAGAGGGATCTCCCTTCTCATCATCCCAGGCAAGCTTTACTCCAGGATACTAGACGGCAATGAGCACAATGTGAAAAACAACTGGAGGAACCTCAGTGCAGATTTAGACCCAACAGGAGCACACAGGATCTAATATTCACTCTACGACAAATGGCTGAGAAGACCATTGAGTATAATAACAAGGTGCACCTGGCGTACATTGACCTGGAGAAAGCATTTGACTGATTCCCATGAAAAAAACTGTGGAGGGTACTAGAGGCAAAGAAAGTCAAGAAATCCTTGATACAGGATGTACAAAGTTTCTACAGAAACTGCAGAAATTATGTGTGGTCAGCAGGGGAAAAGTCCAGCAAGTTTACAACCAGTGCTGGAGTAAGACAAGGAGACAGTCTCTTGCCCTACCTCTTTATCGTGCTCATGGATGACATCATAAAGAGCACAAAGTGAAGTGCTAAGAAAATGACCCTGGGATATTGGAAGATGAAGCCAGTCCAAATTACTGAGACACCCTTTTCTGATGATGTAGCTCTTATTGCTAGGCCCAGTTCCCAACTCCAATTCAATCTAAACCTGTGGAACAGGGAGATGGAGAAAAGAGGGATGTCCATTAATGTGGCAAAGACGAAGACCATGGTGATCTCCAGGAACAAGAAACAGCATACCATCCAGCTGAAGGGGCAAGTCTTAGAGCAGGTAGAAGACTTCAAGTACTTTGGTGCCAAAGTCAATGAAAGGGGACAAGTGAGTCCTGAGATCAATCAGAGGGTGGCAGCTTCTGGCAGACTCTTCTATGCGATCAATTGGGTGTTCCTCAGTAAAGACATAATCACCAAGGCCACTATAATGGGAGTCTACAAATCAACCTTTGTTTGATGCTGGGAGGAAAGATGAGTCTGCTCTCATATATAGCAGCAAGTCATGGTCACTCACCTCCAGGCATTACAGCCAATTGGAAGCAATGGAGATGAGAAATCTGAGAAAGGTTGAGAAGAAAACCAAGTGTGACCGAGTGCAAAACAGGACCATGAGACCTAAACATTCAGGCACTGAAGAGTACAATTGAGAAGGATCAGCTACGCTGGTTTAGCCATGTCACCCGAATGGCTGAAACCAGGATCCCACAGCAGGCATATGAGGCCCGAGTGCAGGGTACAAGACACAAAGGCAGACCCCATATCAAGTGGTTTGATAACATCAAGGAGGCCCTTCATGTCCAAGGTGAGATCCCAATGGAGATCCCTTGGGGAATCCTCAACATTGCAAGGAGGAAGAGGAGGTGATTAAGTAAGTAAGTAAACTCTTCTTCTGAAGCAGGATGTCTGGAAGATGAGGTTTCTTCTTCATCTGAATGGCTGGGGGACATGTTTCCTTGCAGCCCGTGATCTTATAAAGACCATCTTCAGTTCCTTCTGAACAAATAGTGTGCAGAGACTTAATCCCACACTTCCTACATGTGTTGCACACCTTCCTTCGCCAAATTGGCTCATCTTTTGAAGGAGAGTTGGGTTCATGATGTCTTCCTTCCAAATGAGGTGTGCTCAACTCAGTGTCAATGTCTTGTTCTTGATCCATCTGACTCTGTGCTACTGAAGAACTGTCACATGGGTCTCCATAGAGCTTCACCTTGAACCAGTTTCTGCCAGCTCTTGTATAAGTATTTAATTTCTCTTCCCAAGAAGAAAGGGGAGATTCAGCAGAAGGACACAGCAATTGGTGGAGTTCTTCTGTATAGTCCTGGCTCATTGTTTCCTTATAAGTTGTCTCTGATATATTTTTTCTCCTTCCTCCTCTTTTTCCTGGGCAAATCCGAGACTGGAAAAAGATTTGGATTGGATGGTTCTTCCGGGTCTGCCATTTCCTTCTAACTGCTTATCTCCAGGTTCTATTTTAAATCATCTTCAGGTGCTAATTAATTCTCTTCAAGTACTAAGCCACTTCAGGTTCTAACATAACTAATTCTCCTTTTCACTCTTCCTCATGCATGGGGGGAAGAGGCAAAGATAAATACTGACTTGGGCACAATGCTTGTCTTTATTGCCTTCCTGGACAACCACGCTTTTTCAATATGTCCGCCTAATCTTCAGGATGTATGTAGACTGAGTGGCATGCTTGCATGATGTATGATGAAACCTTTGGACAGCAGATGGCTAAATCTCCATCACCTTGCTGGGACAAGAGTTTTGGCTTCAGTTTATGACCCTATTGCATCCCTTATTGGGGGATTGCACTGGCAGCAGTCATTCAATAAGGAAGGTATTTTCTGATGACATTTCTCACCCAACTGTGGGGCAGGTGGTTCACCCCTGCTTCCTCTATTGAGATTTTGAAACACAAGGATTATGTAACTGCAAGCCACGCAAGTACTAGAATAAATGCTCAAAATGTGGCAGATCACATGCCTTTTCCTCCTGTCCAAGACATAAGGCAGCTCAATGTGGAGGTAAGATTCAAGATGCCATGAGGAGAGGTCAGTGAAATATGCAATTCCTGAGGAGTTAGTGAAGGTTTGACATATTTCTTTTCATGATGGAGTTAAGTCATGTGGTGTGCCCCTCCCCGAAATGGGAAAGTGTGATATTAAGTCACCTTTCACCTTCTACCAATGCACCCTGCAGATTTTGACTTGTTAGGTTTGTACTTTGAAGGACAATATTTTATTGATAGGGCACTTCCCAACAGTTGCTCCATTTCCTACACAATGTTTGACAAGTTTAGCATCTTTTTGGAATGGGCATTGTATGAATCCTCTGGTCTGATGACCACTGCTCATTATTTGGATGATTTTTTTTATGCCTGAAAGGGAAGTCAACAAGGAACTCAATACATGGTTCCTATTGAATGGGGAGGGTTTATCTGGAACACATGGGCATCCAGTTTGGTTGCCCTGAATTGTTCTGTAGGGATGAGGTACACTTATCAGACATAGGAGCGTTCATATTTTTGGAAGACCTACGAAAGGGCACTTTAGCTGTTTTAGACAGCAGTGGGAGAAAGAGGAGCTAATCATTGAGCTAGTCTTCTCTTATGGGATAGGGTATTAGTAGTGAGTCACACAGAACATCATTTGGCAAGGTGGCCAAATGGGTATGCACCATAATTCATATAAATCAGTGGTGGGATTCAAATTTTTTACTACCTACTCTGTGGGAGTGGTATTGTGTGTGTGGCCAGGGGAAAGACCTGTGTTGCACTCAAATTAGGACTACTTTATTTCAAAACTTGGACACCTCCCCAACTGAGCTCACCTGTGCAAGGGGCTAGGGCAGGGATTCTTAACCTGTGACCCAGGGGCTCGGGTGCCCCCCCACCTCCACCACACCATGAAGTGCCATGTAGTGGAGGAAGGGCAAAATGGTCATCCAGCCCCCAAATCTGTCTGAGGGAGCGTGACCTGGCCCCCGGGTTTAAAAGGTTGAGAATTCCTGGGTTAGGGACTTGCCCAAATAGGCTAGAGGGGGGCTGAGGGGGTCCGCCTGCTATAGTCTCAGGTTTGCATAGCACTTCCCTAGGCCCCACCAGAGACTAAAGAATATATTAAATTGAATAAAAAGTGAGCCAGGTTTTAACTCAATTTCATATGTCTTACCTCTTTATCTGCCAGGTCAGGGAATGCAAATACCTTTGCAGTGAGACTGGATGGGAATAATAAGAAGGTGGATGGCCAAGCATTGAAGCCACCCTGCACAAGAAGAGCAAACTTTCCTTCCGCCATCACCAAGTACCATGAGATTATTTCCTGAGAGGGACACCAGTTCTCTGAGTTTTCAGCTGCTATTCTGCAATCTGGCAGCTGTAACTGCAGTTTAAATATATTCATGGAAAAGCTGAATTCCAGATGATGGCAAGCTAAGTTCACGTTGTTGTTGCTGCTTCTGTTTGACATCATCCCACTTTAACTCATCCCCCCCCCCCCAGCATTAGCTATGTACTTATTTCAATATCAATAATGCTTTCTTGTATGATTAAAAAACACACAACCTACCCCATTTGATCATTACTTCTATCATGTCTTCTGAGGAGATCATTCAGTTGTTGGTTTAAATATGTTTGAAGAGATATAAACACTGATTTAGCTTTCATGATAACTGATTATTTACTTTAAAATGACCCAAACTCAGCCTGGACTCACATCATTCCAGAAACTGGACTCACCACTGAGAAAAACTGAAATCAAGCTGCAGAGTGTCAGTTCATAGGTGACAAAGAACAGACAGTACAAAAGAAGGAATGCACAATGGAACACCAGCTATTTGTCTTTCTCTGTTACCCTGACATGGTTCCTTGTACAACCATGGTTGTCTATTCTCTCTTCCAGCAGGCATAGACACTGTTTTATATACCAAGGTATATATCCCTTTCTGGCTTGTGATTAGAAATTTGAAAGTTCACCCTTTATCACTTGAGGGAAACAGCACCAAATGATAAGCTGTATGCATCTGAAAGCCATTGGTTGGGCTCACACAATGTAAACCCCAAATTGTGTCAATGGTGTGCACAGACATTCCATCGGTCTGTCATATGCTCTGATATAATTTAGGCTACACACTTAGTATTGCATTCCATTGCATACTAATTCTTTCAGGCTGTATTTCACAATAGGATTCTGGTCATTGTGGTTTACAACCATGTGACTTCAAACATAGTTCTATTCAGAATCATCTGTCCACACATGCTATTGCTAGTAATTAATTCCTGAGCTTTGTACACCTTTCCCCTGCCCCAAGTTTTCCTCCAAAATCAGGCCAAAGATCTAGTTTACCATATCATTTGTATACTTCTCTATCAGTGAGGCCTGAAGTACAAACTATTTTTCCTCTACTCCCCTCAGTAGTCTAATTCACTGACCCATGTGACTTATCAAAAATCTTTTTTTTCCTATGGTAATAGATTGGGTCCCTTAGACAATCCCTTAAAAAACCCATGACAATCCCTTAAAAAAATATCAGGTTAAAAGAGGTAAAAGATAAAACAGATAAAACAATTAAAAAGTTAAGAGCGGGAGAGGCATTCAAATCAACCAGCAGGTTGGGGTCGTCGTATAGTTAGTACCCCATACCAGCCTTGCCAGCCATGTTTTTATGCCCTTCCTAAAGGGCAGCAGCTCTGTCTGGAGGTGCAGCTCAGTTGGAAGGAGGTTCCGACCAAAGGGCCAGAGCGGACACAGAGAAGGACCTCTTTCTGGTGCTAGAGAGATTAGCCTCTCTAGCCAATGGGACAACTAGAGAGCCTCTCCAGTCCATTCTGGTGGGATGGACAGATGTTCTTGGGATGGTGCAGTCTCTTAAGTATCCTGGCGCACTACCATGTAGGGGTTTAAAGGTAATTAGCCTCTCTAGCCAATGGGACAACTAGAGAGCCTCTCCAGTCCATTCTGGTGGGATGGACAGATGTTCTTGGGATGATGCAGTCTCTTAAGTATCCTGGCCCACTACCATGTAGGGGTTTAAAGGTAATTACTAGCACCTTGAATTGCACCCAGATGGACACCAGCAACCAGTGCAGCTCCCAAAGCAGCAGTGAGGCCTGCAACCCATCACCGGTGATGGGTTGTGACCCTGGTCCACCCTCTTCCATCTCAAACTGTAATCTTGACAATGTCTCTTGGCTTCATAGGTAGCACATATTATCTTTTACCAGCAGAGGGGCAGAAAAGCAGAAATAAATATTCTGTTGTTCATAAAAGCAACAATGTAGTCCACTTTTCCAGCAAAAGTAATTTGTTCCAGTAATTAATGTTATTGTGACAAAACTGCTGGGTAGCTAAGTTGTTTGGGAGTTTGATTCCTGATTGTGCTTCCTTGATAGAGGCTGGGGTCATTGATCCGTAGGGTCCCTTTCAGCATTGCAGTTCTGTGGTGGTGGTAGTGGTGGTGGTGGTGAAGATAACATTTTAACAATGGACTTACTCCACTAAGCCTGTTACTTTACAAGATCAGTGCAATTAATATAGTTATTTTAAATATGCTTCATCTTGTATGAGATACTATATATTTCTTACTTTCTGACCAGAGTTAACAGTTGAACACCCCAAGTTTAGTAGGTACTCCCTCCCTTCAGGAACAGCAGGTGTTGTAGCCTGCTGGGATTTTTTCCAAAAGTAGGATTTCATTTTCATTATTATCATCATTAGTATGCTTATATTATTTTTGATCATGCTCTCTAGTGAACAGGGCTGTGGCCACTCTCCCCTAGCTAGAATGTTTTCACATTTTCTTCATTCTGCTTGGAATACATTTTGCCTAATTAGAAATGTGAAATCAGGGATGGATGATGGCAACCCCAGAACCTCACTTCAAACGCTATTACTGGCATTTCAGGAAGAGGTCAAAGAAATAACGACCACTCATTAGCCTGAGGCTATGAATGATCTACCAACCATACAGAAAATTGGCAGCCCCTCTGCCTTTTGTCCTCAAGGAGCCTGTGTATTAAACTAATTGTTAAATATAGCAAGCAGATTGACAGCTGAATAGGAGACTGCTTTGACATATGTAAAATAACGGGGTCTATGAGGATTTTGTTGAAAAACTACTCTCACATTCCCTCTTTCCACCTTCACAAGTAGAAACTGCTGAAAAGAATTTAAACTCCTAGACAGATTAAAATGGACTTTTAAACAATATCCTAGGGCAAGCTTGCTAATAGGGACAATGAACGTCTATGTTATTTGGTGAGATGTTGGAACCTAACCCCTCCCAAAATAAAGGTAAAACAAAACTGAACTTAGAAACATATGGCATACATTGATTGTCAAGCATTTGAGAAGTTTAGGCTAAATGACATGAACATTGAATTATTTGTCAATAATTACATCATAATACAGCTTGGTTGGACTTGGTGTTAATAGTTAATACCACACAGTTGGTCTGTTTTCATGTTTAGCGTGGAACTCTAATGCTCTTAATATTTCTTCTCTATCATTTGTTTTTAGTTTTAGCATTTGACGGATATGTATTTGTAACATCTCTGTCTCACTCTCTCTCCCTGCATTAGATATACAGTACAGTCAAACCTCGCATAATGAGTGTTTCGCTTAGCGAAAAACTCGCATAATGAGCAAGTTTTTTGCTAAGAAGTCTGACTCGCATAACGAAAATTTTCACTATGTGAGTTGGACTTTCCCTGTGGAAGAACTCACATAACAAGCGTTTCTATGGGAAAAACTCGCATATCGAATTTTTTTCACTATGCGAGTTTTCCCCCTTGAAATGCTCGTTATGCAAGTTTTTCCATAGGAATTTTGTTTGTTTTGCATAGCGATAAACCTCGTTTAGCGAGCAACCTTGCATAACAAATTAAATTCATTATGTTAGGTATTACTGTACCTATGTATGAGAAATATAATTATATATATATATAATGTCATTGATACACATATATCTAATTATTTTTCGCAGTCAACTCACTCCACCCTATGTAAACATCCAGAACATTTTGTCTGTTTTGGTTTTTTATGTTTACATGGAGAGTAAACTCAATGCTAAGGAACACAACACAGTTTTGGAGAAAATATCCCCCCCAAAAAAAGTTTCATTTTTAAAACCTATTTCTTCTATCTGCTATCTGAATGTATTGCTCTTCATGAAGCAAATTTTTAAATAATGAACACAATGCACATTGTGATCCACAGTGAAATCAAAGGAACAGTCTACTACAAGGTAGCATCCTAGGAATCCTGGGCATCTAACATTTACAGAGGTGATCAACTGACATTTCCATATGTCAGGTGTTTCATCTATCCGGATAAAACACAGTCAATCAGGGGAAGCCTTTCAGTTCATCAATCACCAGTTAATCTCTAACTAAAAAGATCTTTCCTTATACTTTAAAAACAACTAGTTCAGACTGAACTGCACACACACCAACAATAAGAACAACTGCTCTGTTTCTGTGCTACTCCACAGGAGAATATGCTAGTCCCTTATGATAAAAAAAAAGAAAAGAATATAGCTCTTAATGAATTGGCCTAAAACCATTTGTAGCCCAGCCAGAGGGGAAACTCACCCCAAGTTTTGTTGGAAGTATTATACTTTATTATACTTTCAATGTATTTAAATTTTTACAAGAAATGGATGTACCTTTTGTAATTTTTCAGGGACAAAAGGTTCATCCAGATCATTTCATTCTTGATTATAGTGGTCGTGCTCCACGGCATTCCGGTAATCATTGCAAGTGAGAACAATACTCTATATCATTATAATTATTCTTAGCTCCTACCACTAGTAGTGCTGTGTGGAATGGCCATATTCATACATTTGCTTATAAAAACACCCAGTCAACAACACTGACCTTCCTTTATACCTGTTCACTTGCATTTCTTTTCAACAACTATTTACTTGTGTCAGGGTACCAAAGAAGTCACTGTTTTGACGAATCCTATTATTGAACCAGGGCTGTTGTGGCTTAATGGTTAAGATGTTGAACTTGACAACCAGAAGGTTGGCAGGTCAACATTTTGAGGCCCAAGTCCTGCATGACAGAGCCAGCATCCATTGTCTGTCCTAGCTCCTACCAACCTAGAAGTTTGAAAGCAAGAAATTGTAAGTAGATAAATAGGTACCATTTTGGCAGGAAAAGCAGCAGTGTTCCATGCACTTTGATGTCTAGACATGTCTGACACATGACCTCAGAAATATCTGCAGACACAGATAGCACTGACTCTTTGATTGTCAACGGACTCAGATACAACTGGCTTTCAAGCAAGGGAGACACTTCCCTTTCACTTTACTATTCTTGGACCTCCTTAATACTAGAATGAAACTAGTTGGTGCAGTTGGTCATAAGAATTATGTGTAGTTATGGTAGTGGGAATCTTGTCATGGATTACTTGAAAGAAATTATTGGGTCAGCATACAAAGGCTATTCTCTTTTTAATCTTTAAATTTTAACTTTTTTTTCCTTGAGATGGGTGGGTATTTTATTGTTGGTTTTATTGATGATTATGTTTTAACTGTTGTTAGCCACCCTGAGTCATTCATGAGGAGGGTGGCATAGAAATATGATTAAATAAATAAATAAATAAATTCATGCAGCCACAAATCTCAGACAATATCTTTCTCAGCTCCCCCAAATTACAGTGGTGGAGGAATTTGGAGGGAGGTTCTTTCTCTCCATGATGAACAAGGCAAGTTTAAATTACAAATAGATAGCAAAAGCATTATTCTACCAGGTACTGAGTTCAGTTTAATAAGTAATTATAATGCAAAATAACTCCATTAGAGTCAATTGTCTAAATAGTGGATTGAATTCAGTTCCATACATTTTTACAATCCAGAGAACTGCCTAATGGCCAAAACCAGTATAGCCTTCCAGACAGTAACAGTGTCTCCCCCGCCCCTCTCCTAATGTCAGGGCAAACAGCAGAGGAAATGGCTTTATACACACTGGTACTATTAAGTAGGCTGCTTCTCATTTTACCAAGCTCCTTCCCTGAGAGCACAATAGAGACAATTAACCGGATTTCGATTAACTGCTTGAAAAATCACCACCTGCTTTTCTCCCCCTTTCAGAGTCACTTAGACCTTTTATTTCTGACCTAGATTTAGCGAGTGCGACAGGAAAACTAGGCTAGATTTGTCACACTGAAAGTGAACCTGTAGCAAATTAATAGCACAGAAAGCCAAGTACCTGTTGAAAAGCGCTTCCAATTGGTCAGCTGTTGCCTGCATTAAGGTTTCTGGGGAAGTTCACAACCTCTGTAGTGTGTGCATGTGAGTGCATATACATGAATATGCCCCCCACAGACACACACACTCATCCACTAAATTTACTGGGTGATATTCTTATCTCAAAAACCTTTTAATTAAATGTTATTGGTTTACGTGGAATTTTGAAGGGATTCAAGGTTCTTCCATGGTCTAACATTCAAAAATGTATTTGGGTAGAATCAAAGTGCATTCAAAAATGTATTTGGGTAGAATCAAAGTGTGTTAATGATCATCCAATGTCCCTATTAGGAGATAATGGCAACTGATCAAACCAGGAATAGCTGAGAGTTGAATGTTTCAGAGAGCTGCATATGTTTAGTCTAGAGAAGAGAAGACTGAGAGGTGACATGGTATCCATCTTAAAATATTTTGAGAAGTTGTCACATGGAAGATGGAATAAGCTTGTTTTCCGCTACTCCAGGGTGGATTCAAGCAAGGACATTTCAACTAAAGAGTAGGAAGAAATTCCTGCTGGTAAGAGCTGTTAAATTTTTCTTCTTTTGTGTCCTGATCAAACCATGGACTGCCAAAATGAAGCCATATTCTTGGTTTTGCCATTGGCCAAACTTAAGTGCTCATTGGTACATGTTTTTGGCATTAATTGGCAGACTAGTAAAGGAATTGGATTCTGCATCTTTCAACATTCACACTGTGTGTTGTTATCCACCAGCAGCCCCCAGGTCAGCATGTTGGTCTTACATTTAGGGACTCCAACCATCAGCATATTCAGGGTCCTTCAAGTGATGTAGGGGAGGTTGAATTCCTCAGCTATATCCTCCTTGAATGATATTCCTTGCCCAGTGAGCTTTTTTCCCTATCTGTTAAATGGTGGAACTGGGTACCTCAGATGTAGTGGACTGTCCTTTTTTCAGGGTTTTTTAATCAGTAAATGGATGGCAATTTTTCAGTGTAATTTAGAATTGATTAGAGGGATTGGACTATTTTACCATTTATCCCTACAAATAAATTCTGCTGCACTCACTTATTCACTATCTTTGTCCACATTAGAGTAATCAAGCATGACAATGATGATGATGTATCATCAAGCTGAACTCTTTTCAAGCTCTTCTAGGTACGGAGTACTCAAAAATGTCTATTTTTGTTCTCAGGGTACTTTGGGACTATGCAGTTTGCTCAAGGCTGGTTTTCTTCAAGGAGGCATATTAATAAAACTCCCGTGCTCTAGCTCTATACCCAGCTACCTTCAAGCCTGTTATAATTCAATTAATCAAAAGTCCTCCAGTTTATGCATATGGGATATTGTGCTTCTGTATACACAATTTAAAATGTCAGGAAATGGCCCAGTATTGCTGCACAATATGCCAGCATTGCCAGCAGGAAAAGGGATAGAAAAAGGAAACCTGAATGTTGGCAACATTGATGGCAACAAACAAAATGTTCTATAGTCACACAGTGATTAGTATCATTTACATAGAGACACTAAACACTAGTTTTACTCAGAATCCATTTTTAAATGCCTGTTTGCCTAAAGAGGAGTTTAAAAACATTCCTCTTGAATGTCAGCTAACAAGTCCTGACTGGCAGAGTCAAAAATTCAGATTACCCCAGAGCTCATCAAACTTGCAACATTGTATCAATAGTTTGGAACATTCCCTGCTAGTTAGCTCCTTTAACATAGTTTATAATTCTCTTTAACACAGGGATACCCAACCTAAGGCCTGTGGGCTGACTCTGGCCCATGGTGCCATTTTATGTGCCCCCGACCCCTCCAAGGGTATTGAGAAACAAAATGACTGCTCCTTTAAAGCTACTGGGACAAAATGGCTACCCCATCATGCAGGCAGGGCAAAATGACCATCCAGATCTCAAAGCTCACTAAAAGAGTGACCTGGCCCCTGGCTTGAAAAGGTTGGGAACCCCTGTTTAAGACCTTTGGAGGCACTTTTAGGATGAATATTTCAAACCCTGCAGCCAGGATTCCTTCAAAATAAAAAAGAGAAGCAACAACCAAGCATATTTGGTCTTTTCAGTTTATTTGATTTATTTTAAATCTGAGAACATAAAAGCTTGTTTGTTCTTCATGGGGGAAATGGTTTAAAACAGTTTTATTTTTAAAAACCTCAAAATTGTTTTCTCCTAAGTTCCCCAAATTTGTCACAGAGCAAGAGCAGACTGCTACATTAGTTCCAAGTTCAGTGCTGATCCAAAGCCCAGTTCCAAAAGAAAAATATGCAATGACTATCATAGTGATTTCTCCTCTTATAAAACTTTCTACCTTCCTAGCCAGCTAATGCCTAATTTCTTCTTCCTCATGCAAATTGAAGAATTATGAGTCACCTTCAAGACTGAAATGTCCATCTGAACCTAGAATATTCACCCAGAAAGTGCTCTTTTTATACATAGTATTTTAGTAGGTCTGCAAAACTCACTGTACCCCTGTAGGTCAATCAACATAGCTTCATTCTTGGTTCGTCTTCCACATAGCTTCATTCTTGGTTCGTCTTCCAGTATCACTTTCCCCATAAAGAATGTTTTACCATATTCACACAAACTATTAAAATAATGTCATGTAGCCCACAAATACAAACACCCACCACTTTGGTAATAATCCAGTAAAACAGATTCATTTGCTTAGCTATTCCTTAGCTAATTTTTTAACAGAATAGAATACATCATGCCTGTGTCTTTCATCACTTGGTGCATTTAATGGAAAACCATCAGAAGGTCAGGATGTATAAAAGCATGTACCAGTCCACATGGGAACAGAAAATGGGTTATGTTGCACAGTGGTCAAATATTCCAAAGCCTGGGAAGCTTGGGAATGGTTAGGCCATTTGTTCCTTCTCTCTGTTATCACAGAAATCTCTGAGGCCATTGGGGAGTTACTTTGAGATTCACAGGGAGCCTTAATTGCTCTGTCGGAATGTGATTAACCAAATGCTGAAAATCCGAAGGAAATAATAAGGTTGTTATTTGTATTGGACCTCACAGTGGGTTTAAGGGCAGAGAGGCATGTGTGGTACAGGAATGTTCTAGCATTAGAAGCAGATTCTTGAAAAAAAAGGGGATGCTGGAAAGACAGGAAGACAAATTGATGGAGTATAAGTAAACATCTACCCACGGTTAAGAGAGAACTTTAGCCCATTTATGGGGAAATAGAATCAAGGAGAATATATATATATATATATATTGATTTAAAATAAGTAACTAAATCTTAATCACAGTATATATTTTCAAACACCATATAATATCAAATATATTGTGTTACTGTGCATGATGTGACTTTGGTTTGATATAAGACTACCAGTATCATTTTCCCTCAGAGCTATGTCAGTGGATAAGCCCATTCTGCCCTCTAGACTTACCTTCATTTGTACCATGTATTAAATCAAGGCACGTAAATACTTAATGTAATGTGTCTCACCACCATAGATCAGTTAGATATAGAACAATTGTATGTTATAAATTTATATAATGATAATAAAGCCACAACTCTGCTAATGTAATGTTAAGAAACTACGGAAGACAATAAAGTGTGCTGTTAGCATTTTAATGGAAACTTTTAGTTCTTTGGAGGGAAGAATCTCCTGTACATACAAAGGTTTTCTCCAAGCCATCAGGCCCCCTTCAAAGAGTAGGTTCCTCAGTCATGTATACAGACTGCAGATGAGTATGAAGTGTACATGAAAATGCTTGTTCAGGATGATTGTATTGAAGTCAGCAGCAAAATTAAAAGGTGCAACTCCTATCCTTCATATCTTTATATATGTACATTCCGGAGAATTGAGGTGGCATTGAAAGCCAGTACGGTGTAGTGCAGGGGTTCTCAACCTTTTAAAGTTATGAGCTGGACCACACCCCCTTAGACTGCTGAGCAGGCCGGACTGGTGGTTCCCTCTGCCATAAACCGTGTCTGCAGCTGTCACAAATGCATTTACAACAGCCGCAGGTGCATTTACAGCTGCTGTAAACATGTCCACTTCTGGTAGTGGCAGCAGCGACAACATAGGTCATATGAAATGATGCCACAGGCCAGGTTCGACCCATGGGCCATAGGCTGAGAACCCCTGGTGTAGTGGTTAGAAAAATGACTCAGCTTTTACTCCCCACTTATGCCATAAAACCTGCTGTGTGACCAATCATAATATTTTTTCACCTGGCTACATCATGATGGAGTTTTGATGGAAAAGTGGAGTAGAAGAGGACCATGTATACTACTTCAAGATCATAGGAGAAAAGGAAAGATAAAACCATAAAAAAAAGAAAAGTAAACTAAATAATAATAATTATTCATATATGATTTTGGATTAAATTACACAGTATTACAAGAGATAATTCCTTAAGCACTGAAAATGTCTGATTGTTGTAGCAGGAGATTTTACACTGCTATGGTTGTAAATTAACATGCTTTGATATGTGATTCATCATCAGGATGTAGGTACAAGTGTACGTTCCTACTGAAAAGTGAGATTTGTCTTCTACAAAGAAGCACAAGTGGGATCATTTGCCTGTGCTTCAGCTTTCACATGATCAGGACAACATGCTCTGGCTCTGCAAGGAAGCCTGTGCACTCTGCTCTATGTACATATCCTGGTTTCTTTGCTGCAGATGAGCTTACTTGTGGATATCCAGTAATGGAGCCACTTGGCCTGTACAACGCTTGGAGTAAAACTAGTGTGCAGTTCTGTGAGTTGCACATTGTCCATTGCTCCTCACACAGTAGTTTGCCCATTTGGAGAGAATGTTCTGGAATTCCATACCATGCAAAACATGTGTGAAAAGGGAAGATGGACAACAAACATGAGGCAGTCTCAGAGGAAGGTGGAGAGATAACATCAAGGACATATTACAAGAACATTAAATAATTCTAGTGGAGCTTCTAGAAGTGTCAGAACAAGAACCTTGTATCTCCCTCAACTCCTGAATGGGCAAAAGAGGAGTAAAAAGAAGAAGTATTGATTCATATCCTTTTGTGGCATATAAATGTAAAGGTAGCAATTATGCCCAGAAATAATACTATTGGAGGTGGAAAGGGGGAAAAACCACCCACAGTCCTTCTAAATCTGATCTAAGCAAACAAGTTGACAGTACATCAACTCCCAAAGGCCATTCTATCTCCACAGTTATAAAACACATACAGAACCTACTGCAAAACCTAGCTTTTCTGAGGGAGACTACAGTAACCAAATTGTGTTCTGCATGCTAAGTGGATAGAAGTGAATAAAGAGAAAGTTATCTCTGTTAGGATATCATTCATTTAAGTCAAAAAAGAGCCCAACTTAATAAGAGTAATGATACCAGAGGTGATTAGTCACACAATGGTCAAAATCATATTAGTTATATCTGGTGGTATAGCACAGTTGGTGTAAATCATGACAGTGAACTGTTGCATGTTAAGAAGTCAACATTGAGTCATGCAAATGCAAACACTGACTTCATTTGAGGCATATCAGAAAAGTACAGTGTTTTTGTTTGTTTTCTGACATGCAAGTAAGAGGTTAATCAGAAACCAGAAGGGGCTTTCTCCACACCTTGGAGATTGAAAGGGAGACATTTAAAACTAATATGAATAATCTATTGTTACTGATAGCTGTAGGAAGCTGTATTGTTATACCTGCTTCTCTGTCATTCTGCTTGAGCACATCCCCGTTAACATGTAGACCCTTACATTTGGTATGTATAAACCTTGCCTTGCCGCAGAGAGGGCTCCGAGTGCCACCTCTGGCATGTGTGCAATAGGTTTGCCACCATTACCCTAAAGAATGGAGTGCTGCTAATCTGGAAACTGTAGCTACATTCAGCAAAGTATATCTTTTCCCAAACTGGAGAGGATCCTGTGATACCTGCTCTTTAAAAAAAAGGAATTTGTCGAAAAAAATGGTGTGGGGTGTGGAACCCAATACAGCACTGAAAATATGTTTGTGTATATAGGGATTCAAAACTAGACTGGGACAAACTGAACTCTCAGAACCTTGCTAGGGTGGATCTATCCATTTTCTTTTGTTATTTAATCTCAAATGCTGTCTATCAAGACATTGATGAATTTTGAAATTGCTGTTATTAAAAATAATGAAGCAAATGACATTCTTGTCCTTCTGGGAAAAATTCTTGGGCTGGTAAAGCCTCTTGGTTAAAATAAAAAACAACTCCTGTTGGTCACCATTATAAATTTTAAGTTAGATGAACTAGTGACCTGGCCCCAGGGGCGTAGCTACCGCCGTATCTGCCGTATAAATTGTACGGACCCCCTGGGCCACAGGGGCCCCCAATGTGCGTAAGCAAAAATTAATAAAAACTTCCCAATTTTTTTTATTTCACAAATGACAAAAGTCAAAAAAAGCAATTTCTTTTTTTTCCCCACGTAAAGCGTGCGTTCAAAAGTTGGCAACACCCTACATCGGTTATCGCGGGCTGCGGGATTTCCCCGTTTAAGTCATTTACTTCAACGGGGGAATCCCACAATAATCGATGTACAGATAAATAATTATGATGAATAAATATTTCTTTTAATTGTATGCAATTTTTTTTCTTTTGTGAGAAATCTTTACCCTTCCTAAGGACCCCCAAACAAATTTTTATACGGGGCCCCGCCAAGGCACGCTACGCTTCTGCCTGGCCCAATAAGAAATCAGAATCCTGGTTACACTTCTGTACATTTAATACCTATGAATGCATATAGTTTCCATAGTTTTGCTATGGCCAATGGAAACTGCAATCTTTGCTGTGCCAATTGATTCATGCAATTGGCTTATCAAAATCCTTAGCAAAAGTCAGCCTGTGCAACATTTTTCATACAGCCACCAAGCCCTCAAAGTCAATCTGAGAAAAGCTTCTCAGTGAGACAAGCGACTGGTCTATTTTCCTGGAGAAAATTGATGTAAGGAGTTGTCTGAAAAATTCCAAGTAGACAGACATGGCATATAGGAGACATTTCATTGTCAGGGCAATAGTTAGTGACTGGCTTAAGTTTTTATCCTCATTAATGGTTTTTATCCCATTTAATATAAATTCAGATGTTCCTATATAAATGTCTTATCCCTTTTACCAAAACCTATTAAGCTCTGGGTCTTAATAATACCTTGACACGATGAGTTCCACAGGTTAATTATGCATACTGTTAAAAGCTCTTCTTATTTCCTTTCTACAACTTATTCTTGTAAGCCGGTCAAGTCTTGCACTTGGGGAACAATTCATTAGATGGCAAAGAAGAGCAATCGTCTGTTGCTTGCAGGCTGACATATTAGAGCCGCTGTTTGCTGTAAATCAGAAATTTCAATCATGCTTGTTTCCCATAATTTCCACTTTTTTAAAAAAAGAGAATCATATCTCCTCTTTGGAAAAAAAACTATTTCAACATCAAGGATAATACAGTTAAATATTTACATAAATATTGTATATATTTTTATACATGACAATTTTTTATAAAATCAACTTTACGGCTACATATAGAGGACAATCCCTGTCAACTTGCCACAGGATTCATACTAACCTGCTTCTGATCATTGAGCAGATTCTTATCAGATAAGTTGGTAGATATAATAATTAAAAATTATGTGCTGGACAGAGGGGTATGGTGAACTCTGTGCTGGGGGGAGGGATGAAGCGGCAGCATGTGTGCCGAGAGGGCTGGGAGTGTCCTCTCTGGCATGCATGCCATAGGTTTACTACCACTGGTATAGCATCTCCTCCTTCTAGTGGTGCTATGGGATCATACAGTAGTGCCCATGGTCACAGAGGTGGAAGGGCATGCCATCCTAGTAACTACACACACTGGCTGATTTAAGTTGTCCCCTTCCCCAAGAGACACCATGGAAATTTGAACCCCTAGCTCCTACCTCTGTAGCCAGACACTCCTACCTTCCTAACTATACAGATATCTCCTATCTGTATATAGATACAGATGTGATAAACATTGGGATCCTATAGCAGTGCACTGATACATGGGGACTAGACCTTTTCAGGATTTTGGTTCATGTTATCTGGTATTAATGTCAAGGACTGTTAGACATCACACTACTTAGATATTAATATATTTAGCTTTTTCAGCATTTCAGCATCAATTGCGTGTGCATCAATTTATGAATTTATACCACAAATTCCAAAATTGACATTTCCCCAAGTCTTTAGATAAAATATTGTCAGAACAAAGGCAGAAAACTGAGATGGAATTATTTGTTTGTTTTTGTACAGTACATCCAGCGAATGTGATCCGAGGGTCGTGTGCTACTATTAAATAATGCATTAATTCACTGTCATCTCTGTACCAACAGACAATTTACAAGGCCCTGGTACATTACACTAATGTAATCAATTCAAACATGCATAAAGAGGTCTATCTAGCACTAGTCTATCTGCTAGTCAAGGAGGTAGCTTGGTGTTGGCATTTTTTAAAAAGTAAATGGCTGAGGAATTGTACAGAAGATATATCATCATAGACAGTGTTTCCCTGATGAATGATCATCATAATTAGATTCTCCTACTGATATCTCAACTTAAAGATTAGAGTTATACAACAGGACCATGACACTTGTAAGCTATTTGTCATGGTTCCATATTTAATTATGCAAGAGAACCTACTTCACAACATTTTCCAGACATCAACATCTGTTCTGCACTTTCAAATCTGTGATATAATTACATTTTCCCCCAAGATACACTCCTTTATTGTAATGTAATATAGACTTTAACTATGAATTGAAATGAGATGCTAAGCTGCTCTAAATAATCTTTCAGTGGTCCCTTACAACCTGATTCTTGGTTGGGTTTTGATACATGTTTGATGAGGAGAGATAATAGAATCTGTAGAGCTTCTGGAGATAATTTTGATAGGCAAAGTTACTTTAAAAAAAACCCACTAAAGTTCTTATAATGGTGTTTTCCCTCACCAGCCATGCTGGCTGTGAGATTCTTGGAAGTATGGTCTTCAAAAGTAATTTTTCCAATCTTTGAAGAAGGCAACTTCTTGGGAATGAGAATTACTTCTCTCCCCACTGTGCTCTGATTCAAGATTTATACTCTGGACCTGGTATCACTGGCAATATTCCTTTGAAATTCCACAGAAAAGTAGAGACATTTGGGTCATCTCTTGCCATTTCTTGGCTTTGTCGATGGCTAAACTTAAGTTGTCAATGATACATTTTTCTGGCAGTAATAGACAGACCGGTAAATGAACCGGGTTCTGTAGCTCTCATCTCTTGCCGTTATTAACTGCATTCTATATGCTTATGTGTATACTTAAATACAGGTTTACACAATGCAAGTCACTTGTCAGTAACTTCATTAGAGGGGAAAAGAACCCTAGGTAATGTTTTCCTCATTTAAAAAAATCACATCCTGAAAAGTGCTTGGAGAACATTAAAGAGTTATATGCTATTATTACAAGGAGATGCCTTAGAAAGGTCACCTCATGACAACTTGTTTTTTCCTTCCAATGTGTGGAATTACATTTTGTGATGTGTCATTGTGCATTTTTCTCACTCCCACTCTATATCATGGCTGTCACTGGTAGG
Source organism: Furcifer pardalis (assembly GCA_030440675.1). Lineage (NCBI taxonomy): Eukaryota > Metazoa > Chordata > Lepidosauria > Squamata > Chamaeleonidae > Furcifer > Furcifer pardalis. Next base: position 78,813,881 of record CP126891.1, read on the forward strand.
ATCTTATAGATGGCCAACATGATTCTGTCATAATAGGAGATACAGTGGAATCTCGAGTCATGAATGGTTCATGTTACAAAATTTTCATGATATTAATGAAAATCCATTGAAAATAATGCCTCGAGTTACCAATTTGTTTCCAAGATAAGAACCAAATTTCTCTATAAATTATATGGTATACAGTCACTTCTTGTGGCCCCTTCTGGTAATGCATTGTGTTCTGTGCTGTGTTTTGAATTACAAATTTTTCATAATACGAAATGTCCTGATGAATGCATTAAATTTGTAACTAGAGTTTCCACTGTAGTTGCTCCTACATGTCACTAAAAGAGATAAAATTGCACAGGAGGATACCATTCTCAACAGTTGTGCTCCATCTTACAGGACATAAGAGTAAGGCGTCTAACCTTACAAAACTGAATCCGGGATAGTGGGGCGGGGCCAACGTCATGACGTCATGGGCGGGGCCAACGTCACAACGTCATGGGCGGGGCCAAAAAATAAAGGAGCAAAAAATGGCTCCAATAAACTGCATGCACAGAAACTCAATCTGATGCATTGCGCATGCATCAGATTGAGTTTCTGCGCATGCACAGTTTATTGGAAAATAAGCCATGTGCCGATTTTCAGGGGGCTCTAAAAATATAAGCCACCCCCCGAAAATAAGCCATCAGGCCATTTTTGGCCATTTTGGGGGGGAAAGAATATAAGCCATGGCTTATAATAGGCCATGGCTTATATTCTTTCCCCCCCAAAAAATGGCCAAAAATGGCCTGATGGCTTATTTTCGGGGGGTGGCTTATATTTCTATATACTGCCTGCAGCAGGCAGTATATAGAAATATAAGCCACCCCCCGAAAATAAGCAGGCAGCCTGCTCGGACAAAGAGAATACACCCCCCAACTCTGCTTACCTTCAAGCTCTGCTTATTTTCTCTCCCGACTAACAGCTGATCAGACTCAGAGGCTTTTTTTAAAACTCCGGTAGGGAAACAAGGAAGGGGGAAAATTTCAGCGATGTGATTGGATCTCTATATCAGCTGACATAGAGATCCAATCACATCGCTGAATAGGTGTTTCCCCTATTCAGCGATGTGATTGGATCTCTATGTCAGCTGACATAGAGATCCAATCACATCGCTGAATTTTTGGAGCCATTTTTTGCTCCTTTTTTTAAAAAAAAATGCCTGCTGCCGAAGAGAAATTGGGACAGCCGGGACGTCATGGGGGAATTCCGTGACCATTTTCCTAAAAATGGTAACTCGGGATTCCCCCTCTCAAATCGGGACTGTCCCTGAGAATCCGTGACGGTTGGCCGCTATACATAAGAGTTCTATCCCATGTGCTTTGTCACATTTTATTACAAGACAACTCAAATATACTGTTTAAAGTGGGGATGGGAGTAAAACACATTCAAAGAGCTTCATGAAAATGTTCTTGTGAAACAATGAAGAGGAGAATATGACTAAACATTAGAAAAAAATCTTCTGATAATATGAGCTGTTTGACAGGGGACTACCTCAGAAGATTGTGGAGTCTTTTTCTTGGAGGTTTATAAACAAAGGCTGGACCCAGATGTTCTATCAGTCTTCCTTTTGCTGTTTCAGTCTTGTCAGGATTGACTTGATGATCTTTCATATCCCTTCCAGCTCCATAATTATGATTATGTGTTAAAAAAAGCCCAAAAAGTACTCAAAATCAGTACATATGTATGACAGAGGATATCTTTCTTTATCTCACCACCAAAATCAAAAAAATAATATTGAAGCCTTATGCAATCCTGTTTCTATTGAGGTATCTACCATGGCTATCACAAGTGGGGAAGTCTAGTTAGAAAGATTTATTCCCATTTTGGCTTTTATACAAGGATTGAAGCTGATTAATCTAAATCAGCAGAAATTGAAGCCAAAAGCATAACAATATAAATAAGACATTTTCTTCTTTCTCTCTTTTTCCTTGGCTATTTTCTTAAGGCTTGGTACTGCAGCAATGTAGAATATTGATACTTCCTGCTTTTTTATTGTGGTTATAGATCACAGAACACACACAAATGCAGTTGGTTTAAAACTAAGTAAGCCATTCTACAAAAATAACATCAACGAAAAATTAAATCAGGCCAGTATTTGCTTTAAGGACACATGGTGCTTTTAAAGAAGAAATCAAAGTGGGTCCTTTTCAAATACTTTAGTGATGGCTGATACATTTGAAAATGTGGCAGGGTAAAGTAGCAATATGTCCTTTGTCTTTGTTTTGCTAGAAATCATTGCTAAACTGCTTCTTTCCCCTGTGGCAAGGTCATGACAAACTTGTTTCCTTTTCTGTCAGTAAGCTTGTTTCAAACTTATTTTTATCTGCTCTTTAAGCTTCTAATCTTCCATTTCCTTCTCATCTCAAACTAGACCTAAGTCCTCAGATACAGTGGAACATAACTTTAAATGACTCAATGATCATAACAGAAATGTTTAGAATTTTACAATTAGAATCAGATAAGCTGTAAGAGCACACAAACATTTTGTCTTGTTTTTACTTTAAAAAAAACCCCAGCAAATTGCTGCATGACAAATTAAGCTTGTCAACCATACAACCTCACTGACCCTCTTAATAACAGTTCTGAAACAGCATCTGGGGTGCGGCTCTTGTAGATGGCCAGCAAAACCAAATAAGGGAATAAATGATCTGCAATCCTCTTCAACCACTGCTAATTCTGGAAGATTCAAAGAGCAACACTGCACTGTGCAGAAGCAGAAAAGACAAGGCATTACAAGGGAAAGTGTAGAAAGATTTTAACATGATTTTCTACATCTGGTTCTATGAGTGGGTCTGCAGTGGCTCAGTGATTAAGAAGCTCACCTTAGCTGGAAGGCTGCCAGCAGTTTGAGAACAGGGTACAGCATGACGGATTGAGCGCCTGTCTTTGTCCCAGCTCTTGGGGACATGAAAGGAGCCTCATTTGGGTGTTCTCTGAATTTCCCCTAGTTAGTAGAGTCTTGAGTGAAAATTTTGTCTACTGTCATTTTGTAATTTAAAAAGAAAACCAATGCACACATATTGAATTATTATTATACTGATATTCAGAATTTCAGGAGCCATAACAAGTGTGTGTAGATTTATTTCCCAAATGGAAATACAGTACAGGTATAATTCTGCAGTGGCTCAAGTGGCTAAGACACTAACTGGAATGCAGGAGGTCAGAGTTTCGATTCCTAAGTACTGCAGGATGGAATGAGCTCCTGTCTTTGTCCCAGCTCCTGCCAACCTAGTAGTTTGAAAGCAAGAAACTGCAAGTAGATAAATAGGGACCACTTTGGTGGGAAGATAAACAGTGTTCCATGCGCTCCGGTGTCTAGTCATGCCTTCCACATGACCACAGAAAAGTCTGCAGAAACAGACAGCGCTGGGTCTTCAGCTTTGAAACAGAGATGAGCACTGAACCCTAGAGTCAGATATGACTGGCTTTTGAGCAAGGGAAACCTTTACCTTTATAATCTATTCAATGCTGATTTTAAAATTCTGTGGTTTTCTTATCTGTTCAAGAGAGTCAATGTGGCATAGTAGTTAGATTGTCAAACTAGAACTCAGAAGATCTGGGTTCAAATTTGAACTTAACCATGGAGATTCATGCTGAAGTGGCTCAGTTGTTAGTGTTCCAGCTTTTAGCTGGAAGGCCAGCAAGTCGGCAGTTCAAGATTCAGGTACTGAATGATGGTCTGAGTGTCCTTTTCTGTTCCAGTTCTTTCCAACCTAGCAGTTCAAAAGCAAGATCAGTGGAACCTTGCTTAACAAATGGCTTGTTTAACACAAAAATTGCATAATAAAAGGAAATCCATAGAAAGTAGTGGCTCGGTTAACAAATTTCTGACACAAAATTATTATTATCATGCTGAAAAAGGATGATTCTCACAGAGGGTATCATAAACTTTAGTGGCTTCCCATTGAATGGTATCCAAACTGAATTATAGTTTTGTAAAACACTGTGAGAAGACACTATCTTCCCCTGGGAGTTTCTGAGAGCTACAGTCCGTGTTAGGACATTTTTCATTTTGGGGTATTGTACAAAGATTGCTGCCCAGTGGAATAGTACAACTTTAAGGCCCTCCATGTGTTTTGAACACAGGTGTCCATAATAGAGCCTCAAACTGATTGCCAGGCTGTGCATGCTTGGTCCACGTGCTCATGAAACAGCCCAGTTGTGGCTGATTAGAGAATCTGCCCAGCAACACTGGGGTATAACTGTGGCCCTCTGGGAAGGGTCTATGGAGGAGGTTTTTCATTCGGAGGAGGCTATTATTCTGAAGGAGGCTATTATTCAGAGGAGGCTGTTATACTGAGGAGTCTGTCGTACTGAAGACTAGGACAGAGTCTACAGACAGAGACTGCTGAAGGAGGTCCTGGACTCTATGCTTGCTCCTGGGATTGGAGCCAACAGAGGAATCCAAGCTGTCTACCTACTGTGGGGCTTGGAGTGAGAGAGACTGTTGTATATAGTCCTGTGTATGTCTGTCTTCCCCTCACTGTAAGTAAAGCGCACCTTTCCACTGAATGCATATGTGTGTGTGTTACTGCACTAAGGCTTTCGCTGTGTAAGAGCTTAAAAGTGCTACTCTGCTATCGAGCCACACATATCGCTAGGGGAATCCCTGATAGTCCGCCCCACTTCTCTCTACATAAATTCTTTCTCACTATGTTGTAGTGTTGGTTGTCCAGAAAAACCCAGGGGTTAAAAAAAATTGTACAGGGATGCATGTGACCATGGTCCATATGATTCTCATCCTGGTATAGATGCCATTGGGTAGTTCTAATAGTTCCAAGGAACCATGGGGAATAAAGTGGAACCAATGCTGCTCTGCACATGAGATAATGGTAGAGGCCACTAGGAAAACCATGTCCAAGAACCCCTCAGGGCAATGAGGTTCTGTGAGCATTACACAATGCTTAAAATATATTAAAACCTGAATAAAAATATTGATACTAATCTAAATCAATGTTTAGAAACTGAATATTGTAAATAGTAAGGGAGTGGTGCATCAATCAAAAACATACAGTGTTTGGACTATGGGTTGAATTGTCTACATATATTTTGACTCTTGCAAACATATTGGCTTTATTAGTCAGCCGATAAAATATGCCCTGTTATCTATGAATGATATATTTTCAACAAGACAAGCAGGAGATGTAAAATTCTCAGCAGTTTCTTAGGCCAGTAGCTCTGGTTGCATGAACTAACAAGAAATTTTGTTCACTTAATGTTTAGACTGATGGTTCATTTTTAAAAGGAATAGATGTTTACTTAATTGATTTCTCCCCCTTTTGCCTCGCTCTCTTTAAACCTAGTGTCCACATTTTTTGGAATCATAATTTTTTGGCTTAAAAGCCCTTGTTATTGTCTATACTCTGTATTTTAAGCCTAATGCTTTCTCACAAATGATAATGCAGGTAGTACATCCTTTCACTTCAATTCAGAAAATGTAAAATTATTTTCTGTCAACAAAGGAAATCCTGTTTTGTGGGGAAGGTAGTTGAAAATTACAAAAACAGCTGGAGGTTTAGATTTTGTAAAGCAATGTATCACTTCACAGATTTCACTGGACTGTAAGTGTCCCTGACTATTGGATTGGATTATGTTTTCCTAATAATGAAGTGTTAAAAAATACAGCAACACCTGTATACTTACAATATACCCTAAAATATGTCACGCTGTTTTATTTGGATCTACTGCATGAAAAAAAATGTATGAATACAAAAGAAAAAATGGAACTGGGTTTAGTTGAGCTAGTTCGGGGTGCCCAAAATAAGGCCCAGAGGCCAGATGCGGCCCCCAACACCAATTCATCCAGCCCATGAAGCCCTCATTGCTTCCAGGAGTAATGAGGGCTTCGTGGGCTGGAAGAATTGGTTTCAGGGGCCACATCTGGGCCCCAGGCCTTAGTGACCAGCTCCCTGAACCATGTGATCGGCACATGGCCTGAAAAGTTTGGGCACCTCTGAGCTAGCTGATAACATTCAAGATTTTTCTCATGTAAAATCCACCCCCATTAGATAAAGATTTGAACCCAAAGAACTCAGAAGAACCCTTGGCATTGTTCCATATAGCCAAGTCCTCTTCTGTTGTAGACTTGGCTATGAAGGGTTCCTTAGCCTAAGTAACCTTCCAATCAGTTGCCCTGTCCCTCCAAATTCTTCCATAGTCAGCAAATGGTTTCCTTCTCACACTCCTTCTTGTATATAATGAATGGCACATAATTAAAGCACAAAGTGTGTGTGTGTGGTTTAGACTTTCTCCCTTCAGGGCAGATTCTCTAACCTCCACAGAACCATTAAAATGACTGAGGTGGGCAAGATTATGAAGGGCAAGTGCCGATCCTCCTTGTGCCATGGCCCTGTCAGAAGAAAGGTTAGGCTCTTCTCTCTTTTTTTTTAATGTTTGTTACCAGTTGCCTCCAAATAGCTGTACCACAATCTCTCTTCCCTCAAACACTGTCTTTGGCCTGGGACCCCAAAAGTTCACAGGATCTGTAGCTGACTTGTGTTCTTCTTCCTTCCATGAAAGCTTATTCTTCCATTATATAAGTGGCTGAGGTGCTTAAGGCTGTAAAACGGTGGCAGCTGGAACAGCCTTGAAGAGAATACAATAACTACTGCACATTTGCTGCAATGTTCTTAAGCATTTGCTGCTTTAAGCCTGCCTTCTCCCTTTCCCTTTCCCCCCCTTTCTTTTCCTATTCTTTTTTCTTTTCTTTTTTGTGTGCCGTAAAAGCTACCTGTTACAATGTACCTAATTAGCTTACTAGCTATTTGGAGACAGCATCAGTGGTTTTTCTATCATCCAGTCTTTATTAACTGAGCTGTTGCTGAGACGAATAGGGTTCTTTATAATGATGAAGTCCTTTTACGCTTATTAGTCCTTAAAGCAAGCCTCTTCTTATAGAACAAAGTTGCCTTTTTTTTACCCCTTCAGATTTACAGTGGGGAAAAAGTAAAGCAGTTTTTTTCTCTCCCCTCCTGTGCTGAAGTATTTTATTAAAAGTTTTAGTGGCTGCACTAAGAGCAAGGTGCTTGCGCCTTTAATCATTTTCGTCTTTAAAATAGAACCTTATATTTTTCACATTTTCAGCTGTCCCAGAGGGCAGCCAGGCCATCTTTAACAACATTAATTTCTCTTTATGACAGGACTAGTGCTGCCCCAGGTCTTCAGAACTGCCTCAAATGTCTGGTGAAAATAGATAATGAACAGAATATTAGAATTGTAAACAAGAACAATTTGGTAATAAAAAGCATATATTTTCCTGGTAGGACTTTGGGTTTAATATCATGGCAGAAAAAGTGTCATGAAGTGTAATTTGTTGATGGCCACTGAACATTAGCAAGAGCATGAACATAAAGAGCAAACGCTATCAATGTTGCATTAAAAATGATCTGAAAAGGATTATCTTAATTGGCTTGCTTCCTTTCACCTGCTTTTGCTTGTTTCTAATCACCACCTAACCCCACAAACAACTCACTTCAGCAGGTACCACTACTGCCTGTACTAACACATTCCTAGCAGTGAGATATATTTCCCCGAATGGCTTATGTGAACCCAAGAACTCTTCCTTCTTTTTGGAAGAGATTAAGGGAGCTATTTAATACATTTAGTTTTGTTAAGAAGGAAAGCAGAGAAGGAAAACCTAGCTAACTTTCATTGATTGAAATGTTATGCATTTTTACTAGTTTCAAGTTTCTCTAAACATGTACATGCACACAAGTTCCCTCTCTTTCCATTCACTTTTGTATGGACAAAGTTTATGGCTTCAGTTTCTAAACAGGACATTCTAAACACTACCTTTCAATAAACATAGGGCATAGTTCTTTGTATGACAAGGGCATGGAAGACAAATATGAAGTGATAACCATTGTTATTCAAAGAAGACACAAACTGGTCTATTTCACTATTTTAAAAGGTTAACAAAAATCTCTGTGGTACTTAACCCACTTTTCTTTGATCTTTCCTTATTGTTTAGTATTATGTTGCAGAGATGAATTCCAAAAGAAGTACTATATTGTTATAATAAAAATCTTTTTCATTAAAAATGTTTTTAATAGCCTAAGTCTTGGAGTTACTAACCCTATAGATGGCTCATGAGTTTCAGTTATAGGTATGCCACTTTATATGATTACATTTACATACATTTTGGGTTTAAAATGGTTAAATTTTGTTAACCTATTTCACGTGGGATACAAAAGGTACTACACATATAGTACTGTATATCAATTGTTCTACGGTGTGTTGTATGAAGAGGGAGTTGGTACTGAAAACAATTGCATTCTGAGGCCAGAAATGTTTTAGGTACCTCATGAGCGGAGAGGAAAATCCTTAACTAATGCAAGAGTCTGATGCTGAAATCCTGTTGCATAATTAATTTTCAGTCCATTTTTTGTTGATGAATGAAAAGCTCTCACTGCAGTTCTCAGGGGTGGGCATGAATGCACCAAACCCACCTTTACGAATTGTGGTGGGGGGTCTTTATTTCCTAAAGAGCAACAGACTGACACTTATAAATGTGCTTACATAATACAACAGGATTTCAGCCTAAGTGCATGGTATTTTTTTTAAAAATCACATCTGGAAATCTTGAAATGCACTTTCTTTATTTAGTAATCAGCCCTCAGGCCTTTACAATTAGATTCTGACTTCATAAAAGCTGACTTAGTAAAACCAAAAATGACTCTTTCTATCACTTTTTTAAAAAGCAACATTAACAAACTTTTCTTTCTAATTATGAGGGCTATCTCTAATCTCTGTTTCCAGCTTGAAAGAACACTTGAACAATAACGCTACAATATTTTGATTATATGTTCTGTTGGTTATATCCTCTCTATGAAGTGAAGCATCCTATAATGGCTTGGGTCCAGGCCTGAAGGGCCTGTGCATTACTTTATTGCTTGATCATAGAAATAAAAGAAAAAATATACAGTATTCCATATTTGAAGTTCATGAATGGAAACAGGAACTAAAAACATGAATCAGTAAAATATCTCAACAACCTGACCATATTTAATAGGTACAACTACTCACTTCCAATATGAAGGACATAATCTTCTACCCATCTGCTATCAAGCTTTTGGAGATAAAGACCTTTCCAGGAATAGAGATGTAACACTAGTCTAGCACCACAACTTTGGTTGCATACACACAAATTTAAAGCCAGTTGGTTTTTTAAAAGAAGAACTGTGAAGCCAAAGATTTCTATTTGGGAAGATGAATCTGATTGTTTCACTTTCTTTCTATTCATATTTTTCTTGCAGGGTCTTTGAACTCAATTCATTGGGGGGGGGGGAGAAAGTGATTTCTAGAACATTTTGTTCAAAATAATAACAACAATAGTTGTCAATAGCTGCTGATTTTCTTCCTGAAATTAAAAATAATAATTGGTTTTTTCAATTTTTAGGACTCCTAATATTTAGGTTTACCCCCATGCACCAGCAATATAATAATTTCATGTCAGAAATTATTCTGGATTGAAAGGATTTTTGTGGAAGAAACTCTGCCCAAATGAGGTTCTTTTCATGTTCCCAAGAGCTGGGACAGACATGGACACTCAATCCATCATGTAGTACCCTGGTCTCGAACTGCAAACTTGCCAGCCTTCAGCTAACAAGGCAAACTTCTTAATCACTGAGCCACCACACACCTGCACCAGAATTTTTGAGAAACAATCACCATTATGCTAAATTCTTGAAAATGGAATGATATCTGAAACAGAAGCAAATGTTTGTTGGAAGTTGAAGTCCATAGACTGCATTAGAAGCACACTGAAATCAATTGTATGTGTGTTACTAATCTACTTGCTGAAAACACATTCATTTCTGTCTGAATATATACAGCTTTCACTTTCACGATCAGCATGACAGTATCTTTTCTTTCACCCAGATTTCAGAAATCAAATTATTTTATCTAAGAAATCTGTTTTGGGACTAACGAGTCATCAAACAGTTGTATTTTGTGTGAGTGTTTTCTAGGAAGATGAAGAAGATGGAGTCAAGATTACTTTAGAACTTAGTGGGGGCATTTCCAAAACAGAGTTCATACAAGCGAAGGACTAAAATGAGTGCTCTTCTATTATTTAGACACCTGTCCGTAGGTTGGAAGAAATCCCACTTGTGCTGATTTAGCCAAAGAAAGCAAAGATAACCACCCTGCTTTCTGCAGCTAATAAGATGTGAAGGGGACAAAATAACAGCCATAGAACAGAAGTGTTGTTGTTTAGTTCTATTTTTGCTTTCCCTTTCCTGTGAAAAGCTGAGAGAAGCAATTCTCTTTCAACACTGGTGGTGATTTCAGTCATTTTCAAATGAAAAGGGTGAATTGTTTCCAAATTACACCAGCCACTGGAATGCATACATCTACAGCTCCCAAATCCTCATTTTGTGAAATAAAATTACTTTTCAGTAATTTACTCACTGCAGGCTTTCCTCCCGCTGGCTGGTCAGAAGCTATCAGATAGCTTGCACCTGCCAGCTGAAGCTGGGCCATTTTTTTCCTTCCATCAGGACAGGCAGTTAGTTAGTAGAGCCATCAGTGTGGCATCTGTCATCCTGCTAGGCCAAAATTGTTTTCTATGATGGATGTCACAGTCTGCATGATCAAAATAGGAGCCCTGCTGCTTTTAATTGCAAAATCGGCGTACTTGCACATTTGTTATTATGCGGAGGTTATTACCTCACACAAAATGAATTAACAGGTGAAAATAATTGATGAGAAGAGTGTTGGGATTTTGAGCCTCTTCAAAGAGACTTTGTAATTATGGCATAATGAATGTTCTAAGACATATCTGTGGGGGGCAGCATGAGACCACCAAAGAGGTCTTTAGATGGATGATAAATTCTCTGAATTCTACTATAATACCGCTTAAATTTACCTAGCAATTAGTTTAATAGGCCTACATGATTCATGATAATGTAGTGAGAATTTTTAAATAAGTTTGCTTCATCCATCTATAAATTAAGCCGCTTACCTCAGCTTTCTTCCCAAGGTGATAGACTATGTTAACTAATCAGACTTCTGAAACAAAGATGATGTCGGACAGGGATTTGGGTTGCCAGAATACATTTCTGTCTAAACGTGTTGCAGCTTGCATCTTAAAGTTGAGCCTACAGCTGTGAGTTTTGTAAGTTTTGGTTTTCATGTCAAAATTTCCATGATCAGTGAGGGAGATTCTGTCCTCAGTCAGAGCAATTTGCATGGAGAATGAATAGTGTTATTCTGCTTTTCTGGCCTCTGGGCTCTTTAAACTTTGGGAGCAAAAGAACTGCCCATTCCTTTATTTGACCAGAAATGAATTCTTTCATCTTAAACATTTGCTTTTTTAACTTGATTTCTAGAAGAAACCAAAACAAGAAAGTTTAATAAAGACACATACCAGCTCCTTCAAAGGCGTGCCACCGTGGATGTGATTCGTGCCTACTCATGACCAAATTCACCCAAACTGATTGAGTTCATATTCCTTTCAGAAGATAATTGGTTCTTATGATTTATGACAAGTTGCCTTTTGCAAAGTCCTTTTCTGAAAAAATGCACATTTTCAATTTCCAGTCAGAGACATATTTTTTTTAATTTTTCAGTGGGACAGAGTATGCGTCACATGCTCAAGATTTGTAATGTGAATATTATTTTTCTCTCAATAGTCACAATTGAGGCTTTCATCAGTTTATATAAATTCAATCCTAATGGGGAAAATGAGTCTCATTGCAAAACATGACAAATTATTATAATGAAATAATGTTGATTCCGTCCTAAAGGTCACCCATTGCTCAAAAGCCAGTCGTATCTGACTCTAGAGTTCAGGCCTCATCTCTGTTTCATAGCCGAAGAGGCAATGTTGTTTGCTTCTGCAGACATTTCCATGGTCATGTGGCAGGCATGACTAGACACCAGAGTGCACGGAACGCTGCTTACCTTCCTACAGAAGTGGTCCCTATTTATCTACTTGCAATTTCTTGCTTTTGAACTGCTAGGTTGGCCGGAGCTGGGACACAGACAGGAGATCATTCCGTCCTGCAGTATTCAGGCATTGAACTGCTGACCTGCCACCTTCCAGTCAGCATCTTAGTCACTTGAGCCATTGCAATCCCTGATTCCCTCCTACTCTGCAGCTAAGAAATGCTCAAATTTGAGCAGGGACTACCCTAGAGTTCTAACTAAGAAAAATTCTTAAAGGAGAAGATTAGTAAATTTATTTGCAACTCCAGAAACTTCCTCTTGAATAACAGCATTAGTTGGGATGGGGTGGGGTGAATATAATGGAAAATGTTGTTGTATGCTCCACTTGTGCATATTGACATCCCTCATAAATAAATATAATGAAAATATGTGACAAGAAATAGGCATTTACTGCTTTCTTTTAGATTTCCCCCCTATTTCATGTTGTAATTCATCATCCAAACCGAATGTCAACCAGATATTTTAAGACGTACAATCTAAATATGCCTCTAGAATTGTCATTTAAATATTGTAAATACAAAATATTAGAAATGTGCTTTCAGTTCAAAAATTATTTGGAAACAGAAGTGTAACTGAGTATTTGTCAGTTTCTGAACCAATAAATACAATGTGAAGCAAAGAAGCCTGACGTGGGGCTCAAATTGTGGAATGACTTGGTGTTAAATAAGCATTTAAATTCATTCTAGACTGTCCTTGCATCTGGTGGCCAAAAAAATTCAGATGAAGTGGTAGTTTTCTAGAGGAGTGCTATTATGTTTTTTGAAAATTACATTAGCCAGAACACCAGAAAGAATGTTGCCAGGTCAACATTATTCAGTTCAGTTCTCTGAGTTTTCAGGGCCAAAACTGAATATAGCGCATGGTTCATTTTATCTCCACCTGCACTTTTCTTGCCCTTAGTTTTCTATTGCCATCTAGACAAGAGGTGGCAAAGCAATTCTTTGAGATGCCAGCTGAGATGCCCTGAGACCTAGTAATTCTAACTTGAAATGAATTGAAGTTTTTTTACCCTACCCTAGGGTGGTGGTGGTGGTGGGGGTGGTCAGGGGCATGCTGGCTACGCTAAAAGGGTGCTGGACAGGGAGGGAGGAAGCAGTGCATATGGGGGTTACTGCATGACATCATGGATTGTGCACCCATCTTGGGTCCCAGCTCCTGCCAACCTAAATGTTCAGAAGCAAGACATTACAAGTAAATCAATAGGGACCATTTCAGTGGGAAAAGATCTTTGGGACATGAAAAGAACCTCATAATGGAAGGAGGGGAACTGGAGAGAAAGGCGCTTCCCTCACCTTCCTCTCCCCCCACCTCCACCTGACAATGGGGAGGGGTGGAAAGAAGGAAGAGGCAGCACCTGGTGGAGAGAGGGAGGCTTTTAACCCACTTCAGCTGCCTCTAACCAATCCCCCTCTTTCTCTGGCATTTTGGTCTGGGCACGGCAGACTCTGGCTGCTGGGATGGATGCTGGGATGAGGCCTCTGACTCCCATCTCATGCCTTCTCCCTCAGGATCTAACCTGGTGCTACTGCCACTGTTGCCACTGCTGCAAGTTGGAAGAAACCCAGAGGGTTTTTCCCATCCACTGAGGCCATGAGGGGCTGGGGCTGGTTGTTACATGGTGGGTATCACTGTGCACCAACCATCCCTGCCTCCCCATGGCCTCGGCAGATGGGAAAGACCCACTAGGCTCCTTCATAGCTTGAGGCTTGCAGCTTGCAGCAGCGGCGACATCAGAGCCGAGTTAGATTGGTTTGTTGCACAGCGATACCCAACATGCACCAACCAGCTATGGTGGGAGCTGGGTCTGGTTGGTTCATGGCAATACCAACCCCACAGAAACAGTGCCCCACCACCTGGAAGGTTCCAGCTTGGTGGAAATGTAGTGTAGCCACCAGGTGAAATACTTCTGCCCACCTCAGGGAGGACCCAGTCACTGCGGTACTCCAGGACTTGTCCTTGTGTCCCAAATGGCCAGCATGGGCCTGGTGGTGGTGGTGGTAGAGAGCAGGCACCTGTACCTTAATAGTGTTCTTGCTGCTGTTTGGTGTATTAATGATACCACAATACCAATGAGCCTTAGTTGCCTATGGATAGCCAGGCTACTCAGCCTGGTACAGGAAATCTTCCATTCCGGGAGTGCAGCATGGTAGGAAGGGTGCTGTCCCCCTTCAGTGATGCAACATAAGTTCATTCACAGAAAAAGGAATTTCATCAGATAAAGCACAAGGGGCTGTGGTGACTCAGTGGTTAAGAAGATCACCTTGTTAGCAGGAAGGCTGGCAAGTTGGCAGTTCAAGACCCAGGTACTGCATGATGGATAGAGCTCCTGTCTCTGTCCCAGCTCTTGGGGACATGAAAGGAGCCTCATTTGAATGTTCCCTGATCGAAGTTTCTTCTGCAAAAAAATCCTTTGGGTCCAGAATTTCTGACATGAAATTATTATTATCAGATAAAGCTTGTCATGCAAAGCATACCTGCTGAAATTCCTTCTTCTAGTAAAGGTAAAGGTCTCCCTTGCTTGAAAGCCAGTTGTATCCAACTAGGGTTCGGTGCTTGTCTCCATTTATAGCCAAAGAGCCAGTGCTCTCTGTGTTTGCAGACATTTCTGTGTCATGACTAGACACTGTAGTTCACAGATACTGTTTACCTTTCCACCAAAGTGGTACCTATTTATCTACTTGCAGTTTCTTACTTTCAAACTGTTTGGTTGGCAGGAGATAGGAACTCACTCTGTTGTGCAACATTTGGTTCTCAAACTGCTGACCTGCCGACCGTCCAGTCATCAAGCTCAGCATCTTAACCACTAAGCCAATGCTGTCTTCTCTTCTTCTATATGACTGCTAAAAATGGAGAAGTCCTCTTTTTTGTTTGTTTGTTTATTTGATATACTACATTTCTCCCAATGAAGGGTCAAGGGCAGCATACAATAACAGCAAAAAAATTGTTTATAATAAATTGAAACATTAACATTAAAATATAATCATACCAAAAGAATGTTTAAAATATTGTAGTTAAGACAAGCTGAAAGAAATGTAAAATATGTGGTGAAAATATGCTGCCTTCCTCACTAAAAAAGTACAATCCAACAAGAGCACTTAGAGGTCAAAAAACAACTTACAAAGGAAGGAAAGATTGTAAGAAAGGGATCAACTCATTTTCATGAGGTAGGGGATTCTATACGCTAGGAGCAGCCAACAGAAATGCCTTCTCTTGGGTCTTTTTTGAAATGTGCTTGCATGATTTATTTCTGGACATTTTCTCCAACATTATGCTGATTCTGGCTGAAATAAGAACATGAAGAATGGAACTATGTGTAGTATCATTCTTTAAGGACACCAGCTGGATAAGTAATGTTCAGGATGACATGTTTTCTATGCAAAGTTTCATAAAACAATTTTGAAAGACAGTTATCATTAAATAGAAAAATTATTTATTTGGGCCACAGTTGATAGTTCAATTATGCCTAATTTTTGTTGCAATGCTGTGGACAGATTCCAGCATGCATAATAGTTTGTGCCATCTGTATTAATGAAATATAGAATACACACAACCCTCGCAAGGTTACCGATTAATTTGCAAAACAAGAAATCTAATTTAGTTTTGGTTATTACAGTAATTCGTCATATCCATCAGTGCAATCTGTATCTGATATCTCTTGAACTCATACAGTCAGGGGGGAAAAGAATTTGAAAGGTGGAGAGAGAAAGAATGGAAGAGAGAAGGAAGTTATTATTAATTAGAAAATAACTTTATTTGGATTACTGCTGATAATTAGTGAAGATATTTATTGCCAATTTACAGCCCCCCCCCCCCACAAGCATTCACCACATGTTCCTCAACATGTTTATTTTTATCACTATAGATCCTAGGACTATATAAGAATATGAGTTGGAGCTGGAAAAATATACAATTCCCTTTCTTTTTTCCCCTTCTTTTTAAAAAACAGGAATAAAAAAAATACCTCCTCCTAAAAAAGGAACACTTTGGGAATACAATACTGTAAACTGTGATTTTTTTTTTTTTTTAAAAAAGCCTTGGATGGTTTACCAAACATTATTAACACCTCACCATTAAGTGAAAATGCAATTCTTTGGGCTAGAGAGCTAGATCTTCAGTTAATTCTTTTTATATTTTCCCTCATGAACGCACCATTTCAAAAACACCTTTGCTGTTTCTTCTGTATTAAAGATCCATTTTTTTATATCAAGACCCTTGTCTCTTTCTCCACATCACACATTCTTTTCAAATTTGCTGTCAGTGTTTGGTATTAAACGTATTTAATATCAAAGAGGCTTAGAAGAAAAAAAGGGAGGGGGAAATACATAGCACAAAAATATAATAAATGCAAGACAAGTAGTGGATTGCTCCACATGTGAAGCGGACTGTGGAAACTCATATCAGCCTTCCTGTCACTTGCTGAGACATTTTTCATAAACCCTCACACGCCTGCATTTATCTTCAGTATAAACCCCAAGATGAATTCTCCAAAGACATTAACAATAGATAAATGCTTATTAAACAAAACAGTATCTCCCAGAATAACGATACTACTGGTATTAAAAGAGGTAAGATGTCTAAGGGCTGAATGTATACGGTGCCTTTTTTTATAGATACCTTCTGCTGTTTTTTTATATGCCACACTATCTGTATTTTATAATTAAATAAATATGAAATGAAACCCAGCTGAAAATAGCCAACTTTGAGTACTGTTTGACCTTTTGGCAATTTGATTCAAAGTCTATAACAGAATACAGTTAATGCTACAATGGTATTAAAATACAGAAAGAGACGAGGAGAGAAAGAATTTTATAGGCGGGGGTATATTTTATGACAATAGCCATTCCAGCCTAAAGTGAAAAGCCTTTAATCATAGGTATTTTGAAGTTCAGCTCATACATTAAATCAAAATACTGTACTAAGGAATGAGCCATTTCATACAACAAACAATACCTGATTAATTTATCTATGCTAGAAACGTGCATTTTCTTTTTGCAGCTAGCTTGCTTGCAACAGATACTACATATATAGTTGTCTGCAAAAATGATTGTAAAAGGAGAAACCTGTGATCTTTTTGCTTTTTAAAATATGCATTTTCCAAATATAAATGCAGATATTTTCTGGCTCCCCTTCTCTATGAGAAGCATATACAACAAGATCCTCATTTATAGCTACATATTTGATGTGCTGTTTGGCTATCATGGGGAAGGTGGAGGTGGATAGAATAAATAGAAGGTATCTGAATTATTCATAGGGCAGTGTAAAATATTGGGGTGGTTATGGTTTGTGAAACATTGAAAGGAACAGGCAGTTGCAGCCTGTGGAAAAGCTGTGCAAAGTTGCATGGATAATGTAATAAGGATGCATATTGCTCTGCTCTGTTCTGGATGATGTAAGAGCTTCCACATTACGTATCACTTTGCCACAGAGCAGATCTCATTTGATAATTAAACTGAGCTGGATTTTCAGAGTGTTATTCCTTTGTTAGTACACATTTGTAATACCCCACAGGAGCCCCACATTCTGATGATGTATTAATGCAATACATCATCAGAAGCAGATGTCATTCCAGTGATATATTAGAGTAATACAGGAGAATGAGCCTCATTGATGATGTATTTCATTCACACAAGACGCCATTGTCCAGGGAAGAAAGGACTCAAGAAGAGATTCATTTGTAATACCAAAAGGAAGTCCGTTGGTACAAAATAAGTGAAAGAAAGAAAGAAAGAAAGAAAGAAAGAAAGAAAGAAAGAAAGAAAGAAAGAAAGAAAGAAAGAAAGAAAGAAAGAAAAGTCAAAGTATGCAAATTTTGGACTGAACATTCCTCATATTACTTCTTCTACCATAAAATAGCACTTATTCAAGTTATCCATGATTTTAACAAAGGTAGAATTCCATTATTTTCTTTTTGTTGTTATTTAAATTAAAACAGGTCCATTGTGCTATTTTAGAGAACATTGAGTCAATTTGGGCTTGGGCAAGTTAATGGCCCAAAACAAAGACAATGTTGTAGTGTTTTGTTTGAGCGTCAGCCACAATTTTGTTGATGAACTCAGATCTACTTTACTCCATCCACATGAACTATTCTTGCAAGATATCTTGGAGGAGTAATTACATTCTAGCCTCATTTTTGCCTTCAACATGCTTGGCACTCACCTTACCAACCTAAGAAGGATTGAAGGCTGACTCAATCATGAGCCCATCAGGATTGAACTCAAGTTGTAAGCAGATTTTTAATTATTGTACCATGTGGATTCATTTCTGTTTTAGAATTATTTTTAAAGTACGTGTTAATATAGCCAATTGTTTAAAATGTATATATTTGTACTTTTAGACAAGGAGTTCTCAACCTTTTGAAGCTGGGGCCCGGGCCATGCTTCCTCAGACAGTTTCAGGGGCTAGGTAGCCATTTTGCCCTTCATCCACCACATGGCACTTCCTGGTGTGGTGGAGACGGTAGAGAGCCACATAAAATGGTACCACAGGCTGCATCTGGTCCATGGGCCACAGGTTGAAAATCCCTGTTTTAGACTATGGGAATCATCAACAGAGCTTACCTCTACCAATTAGTAACACTTTGTTGCTGAATAGGATATAGTAATTGAAAAACTATTTTGTTCTTCCCCTGGTTTAGGAATAAGAACCACCTATTCCAGGTCAGCCCAAAATCAATCATCTTATGTTAGCAGTGTGATAGAAATTACTATCACAGAGCCAAAGAAAAACACAGACACTTTTAATATAAGAGCTTTCCTATTTCCTTTAGCTGATCTAAGTAAATGCAATAATCAAGATCAAAAGGGTGTTACATGGATAAATATTTTAATTCTTCAGATGATCATCTTATTAGATCATAATTTTGATAACTCTAGTTTTCTAGTAATTTCTTTCTCTGCTAGACTTTGACACAGTTTTTGGACATCAGTGTTTCTGAAATGGACTTTAAAATGGCTGGAGGGATCTAATGATAGAATAGTAACAGACACAATATCATTTGGACTTATCAATACCAGTTGATCACTATTAGCTATATTCTCACACATATATATTACTTTTTAAAGTACTCTGAAACAGCAGTAAATATTGATCAAAGACAGAGCTCCCTTCTGATAACTGTGCACAAGGATGTTTTTGAATCCTGAGAATTTTAGATGTTATCAAAAAAAGATTCTAGCACTCATTGACCAAGATCATCTTATATTTTTTAAAAAATAAAGAGCAGCTCAAGGGATTTAAGCCTGTTTAATTTTTTTGTAGGGACTGTGTTGGCTTAGTGGTTAAGAGGTTGAACCTGATGACTGGAAGGTTGGCAGGTCAGCAGTTGGATTCCCGAGTACTGCAGGACGAAATGAGCTCCCGTCTTTGCCCCAGCTCCTGCCAACCTAGAAGTTTGAAAGCAAGAAATTGCAAGTAGATAAATAGGTACCAGTTTGGTGGGAAGGTAATGGTGTTCCGTGCACTCTAGGCATGCCTGTCATATGTCCATGGAAACATCTGCTAGTGCAGACAGCGCTGGCTCTTTGGCTATAAGCAGAGATAAGCAATAAACCTAGAGTCGGATATGACTGGCTTTCGAGCAAGGGTGACCTTTACCTTTACCCTTTACTAATTTTTCTGTCCCCGTTAAAAAGATGTTTAAGGGACAAAACAGTTTTATTTCATAACAAAAGCTATGTAGAAAGGGAGGAAAAGAGAGAAAGCAAAGACAAGAGATCAAATGTTGAGAATGTGGAACTAAAAAAAAGAGTATGCAATGGAAAAGCTATGGCGACATTTTCATGGCATCTGATTGCATCATAAATAAAACAGGAGAGCAAGTCATCCTCGACACACAATGTTCAAAGAAACCGGCTGGAAGGCCAGTGAAAGACTTAGAATTATGATCCTATGTCCTAGACTGGTGGAGCTTGGACATGGAACAAAGTGATATGTTCAATCACTGCAGAAAGGGGGGGGGGGAGGAGAAAGGAGACATGAGTGATTTTTATAGCCTCTCCTGGCCAATGTATTCTATGCTAATTGCAGAACAGCACCTAGCTGAGATGACACATCAGCCAGTTTGTCCAAGAGGAGGAGAAGAAGAAGAAGAGAGAGGAACAAACAGAAAGATGCCTGAAGGGAGGCGACTGGAAAGAAGTATAGCAGGAAATTACAATACAAGAAAACAAATGTAGCCAATGGCTAATTTCTATATGTGCCATATGACCTCAGTACCAAGACAGGTAGTCTTTACAGCTATGTGGGATGAGTACAAAATGAACCCAGATATGGCTCAGTAGATGCAAATGTATGTTTACATTCAGTGATGGGATGTCCCCGGTTCCAGACGGTTCCCTGGAACCGGTAGGACCAATCCCGGAGGGTTCTCCGGGAGGGGAGTCCACTTTTGGGGCGTCTGGTTCCGGACGCCTCACCGAAAGAATTTTTTTTTAAAAAAAAATTGGAGCTAAAATGGCTCCAATTGACTGCGCATGCGCAGAAACTCAATCTGACGCATTGCGCATGCGTCAGATTGAGTTTCTGCTCATGCGCAGTCAATTGGAGCCATTTTAGCTCCAATTTTTTTTAAAAAAATTGTTTAAAGCTTTCAGGACGGCGGCGGCGGCACCAGCCCTCTGAGAAGGGCACCTCCCCCGCGGCACGTTGAGGGCTGCCTGGGCCGTCCGCTGCCGACAAGCCCCATGCCCTGGGGACGCCCGGCGCGGCGCACCGCTGACGCCTCCTCCTCCGACGGGCGCCTATGGGCTGGGTGCCTGCAACTGCCGTCTGCCGCCGCCGGAGCTGCCGCTGGCTGCATTCCTGTGGCCTCTTCCTTGGGCCGGTCCCTTTTTAGCCCGGCTGCGGCGCCTGGCGCAGGAGGAAGTTGCAGGCAGCGGCAGTGCGGCATGGGGACGGCCCTGGGAGGCTCGGCAGCCGCGGCTGGAGCCACCGCCAGAGCCACTGCTGCCCGCCGCCCCTGGCCGTGACCGGAGCCGGGCTAAAAAGGTACCGGCCCGAGGAGGAGGCCACAGGGGTTCAGGCAGCTCCGGCGGCGGCGGCGGCTGTGGACGCAGTCGGGGTGCCGGGTCCCAAGAAAGGTAAGCGAGGGGTAATTTATTTGTGTTTTGGGTGGGTGGTTGTTTTTATTTTATTTTATTTATTTATTTATTTGTGTCTGGGTGGGTGGGCTGAGAGGGAGGGGTGTGTGTGTGTATGTTTATTTTTATTATTTATTTATTTTTATTTTTGGCCCCGCCCACAACGTCATGACGTCATGACGTCGGCTTCGGCCATGACGTCATGACGTCATGACATTGGCCACGCCCATGACGTCCGTGACGTCATGGCGTGGTAGTAGAATTTTTGTCATCCCATCACTGTTACATTTCACTGGGTTAATGGACATGAGCAAATGCCAGGGTAATTTGCTATCAATTTTCTGATCTTCATAACCTCTAAATGGGAATGAGTGTCTTTCTTAGGTTGAAAGACCAATTTCGTTTTCTCTGGGCCTGCCAAAGCCTGTGGATTGTCCCCCACTTTCCACCTTCCAGTACACCATACTGGGTGTCCCAGAAGTATCAGTACTTAATAGACAAAAGGAAAAGAAATTGCTTTTAAAACAAAATGTAGCTAGAGTTGTCTGAAACCATTTCTGGGAATACAGGTTTGGCCAGTGTACCTTCTGTTGCAAGGATCTCTTCACTTCTACAATGTGTATGTGTGTAAATAAACAGATTTTTTTATTGTGTCAGAAACACACAAAGGTGCTTCCTGGGTTGAAAGGATTTTTTGTGGAGGAACTCCGCTCAGGGAATGCCTGAATGAAGTTCCTTTCGTGTCCCCAAGAACTTTTCCCACTGAAATTTTCCCTTTTTATCGACTTGCAATTTCTTGCTTTTTAACTGCCAGGTTGGCAGGATCTGGGACAGAGACAGGCACTCATTCCATCATGCAGTACTCAGGTCTTGAACTGCTGACTTGCTGGACTTCCACCTAGCAAGGCGAGATTCTTAACCCATGAGTCATCGCAGTCCCAAATAAAACAGATATTCCAAAGACATTGGAAATCTCTCATGTTCTCCCTCCTGTACATGAAACTAAACTCTGTAGTCTTACCCCTCAAGCTCTATCAATTCAGGGAAGTGAGAAATACTTAGCAGCTTTCTTTAATTACATATCTCATGTTACAGAACAGATACAAAAGAAGACTGGTTAAAAATTAGTATATAATTATCAAGCATCATATAACTTGCAGGGGAAATTAGAAGTGTTCAAACCAAATCATGGCTATTGGGCAAAGCAACGGAGACTGTCTCCATAAATCTAGTAGTATTTATTTGAATAAATATGATTAGGACTGAACTGTAAAAGAATTTGCTGTTAATGCATTTACTTTAATCTGGGTTTTCTACAAATCAATAGGAAAAAAATTATTTGAAGTACAGATCTGCTCCTTTTTTGCAGCCTGACTCCTCACAATAGCAAGGCAAGATAGGTAAAGGCAAGATAGGTAAAGATATGACTGCTCAAAAGCCAGTCATATCTGAGTCTAGAGTTCAGTGCTCATCTCTGTTTGTAGCTGAAGAGCAAGCACTGTCTGCATCTGCAGATGTTTCTGTGGACATGCGGCAAGGATGGCTAGATACCAGAGTGCATGGAATGCTATTTTCATTTCCATTTCATTTCATTTCATTTCATTTCTTGCTTTCAAACTACTAGGTTGGCAGGAGCTGGGACAGAGATGGAAGCTCATTCCATTATGCAGTACACAGGTCTCAAACTGCTGACCTGACGACTGTCAGTTCAGTGTCTTAACCGCTTGAGCCACTGCAGCACCATAGGCAAGATAGACTGGGTTTTAAATGGGCAACAACTTCCTTGAGGCAAAGGGTCTTCAGCGTGGGTACAATTTGTTGTCATATGTCTGCAGATTGGTTTCAATTTATCATAACTTTAGTCAATTTTACAGATATGTGAGAAGCTGAAGCAGTGATTTACCATTTCAATTTTCAAAACATTTCCATGGTTCAGCAGAGAATTGAACTCAGGACTGCTGAATCCTAATCCAACAGTCTAACCACTTCACTAGCATAGATCTCCAAATGATCAAAGAGAGTGGAGCAGGAATGCTGGCTGTGGGTTTCTGGTAGCTGTATTCCCTTAAATTTTCCTATTTCTTCAGTTGCACAGTCAATTCTGACCTTTTGTGATCCCATGGACTACCACACACCAGGCACATTTATCCTCCACCATCCTCCTCAGCCCACCCAGATTTGTGCCCATTGCGTCAACAATGCAATCTAGCCATCTCATTCTCTGCCACCCCATTCTTCTTTTGCCCTTGACCTTTCCCAGCATCAAAGCTTTCTTTTTTTATATAAATTATTTTTATTGAATATTAAGTCACAAATATACAAGTAAAACAATATAACAATTAAAAAACATAAGTAAAAACATCAAGCTTAACACATACAAAAATAAGCAACCTCAGTTAATTGGGTCTCATTTGCTTGTTTTTTAAGTTTATTCTAACTATGATAATTTTTCTTAAACTCTTTAACATCTACATATAAACTTTTTAAACCTCTCTCTATAAAGTATTATCATTCAACTACCCAAATCTTATTTCTCAAGATCCTATAACAGTTCAAAATAATAAATATCACCCTGGTGTTATTTACAGTTTCCTGGAATATACCATATGTCATCATATCAATATTTTATTATTTCCATAAACTCATTTGATCTGGTACTAGTCTACCACCCTTACTCTTATTCAAGCATCAAGGCTTTCTCAAGTGAACCCTCTCTTCTCATTGGACCACTGCACACCAGGCACCCCTATCTTCCACCATCTGCTGCTGCCTGCTCATTTCTACACCCATTGCATCAACAATGCCATCTAACCATTGCATCCTCTGCCACTCCCTTCTCCTTTTGCCTCCCATCTTTCCTAGCATCAAGGCCTTCTCTAGTGAGTCCTCTCTTTTCATTTGGTGTCCAAAGTACCTTAACTTCATCTTCAATATTTGACCTTCCAAGGAGTAGTCGGGGTTGATTTCTTTGGACCTATTATATGTTGGATAATCTGTCTGCATGGCTTAAATTTCAAGATGAGATCACCTGTTTCTGGGTTACTGTTACCTTTTTACTGACATAATCTTTTAGACATCACTAACCCAGCTGCTTAATATTGTATCTAACTTAATCAGTCCTGGAAATTACCATGTTGCTGTTAGTGGAAGTGTGATACTTAAATATGCAGCCAATTTGAACATGCAAACCCTGAATTAGGATGCTCAAGCTATCTGTACCTTATTCCCAGAGTGTAGGACTTCTTTTTTAGACTACAGCTCCCAGAATCCTCCACCCAGTTTGGTGAAGCAAGATATATCTGGGGAAGATAGGTAGAACAAGGATGAAGATAAGGGACACTATCTGCTGATAAATGCAAGAAACATGTACCAACAAAGATTTAATTTTGGCCAATGTCGAAGCCAAGAAAGTGGCTTCATTTTTGCAGTCCAGAGTTTGATCTGGACATGAAAGAAGAATCACTTCATAGACTTACTGGATGCAGTTTGGGACATGTATGGTCACCTTCTAAATTAGCTTTCCTCAGTCTGGCACCCTCCAGATGTATTAGATTACAACTCATGTCAGCCTTAGTTGGTTATGGGAGTTGTAGTGCATGTCTGGCATGTTGGAGAAGGTTGTTCTAATGCAGGGGTTAGTAACGTTTTCCCGCCACGAGCCAGACATGCGCCTGACACTCAGCTGCATGAGCTGGAGGCACGGTAGCGACCACTGATTATGTTTTTGGTGGCGGTGGCAATTATGCCATTTTTTAAATTTCTTGCACAGCCTCCACTACTTCCCATGGCAGGGGGAGGGTTTGCGGAGCATATTCACTATGTTTTGGGATTTATTTATTTTTTGGCCACTTCACTGCGTTTCAGCATCTAAACTGTGGTGGTTAGTGACTTCCTAGTTCCATGCCCAGCGCTGGAAGTCACCAGCCACTGTGGTTTAGGTGCTGAAACACAGTGGAGAAGTGGGGGAAAATTCCCAAAATTGAGTGAATATGTTCCGCAAACCCTCCTGCTGCCATGAGAAGCAGTGGAAACTGTGCAAAAAGCAAAAAACAACAACCCACAAAATAAAAATAGTGTGATCACTGCCACCTCAGTAAGTGACATTTTTTGACTTCTTGTGGTGGAAGGTGCTCCTGGCAGTGCCTGGGTAGCCACCACAGACCAGATTAATGAGCTTCATGGGCCAGATTAGGCCTATGGACCATAGGCTGTGAATGCCTGTTCTAATGTTATCTGATCCAACTTGAACACTCTGAGCCCCTGGTGCTGTAAAGGCAGGTGGTGTTTGATTATATAGTTAGGCACTGTCATGCACAACACATGGGGGCTGCATCCTATAATCCCTTCAGGATGCTACAGGATATTCTAAGAGACCATTGATTATATGTTTCATTGATGCAAAGTCTAAGGTGTATAGCAATTTTGGAAAGTGTGGGGAACTGATGAAAATGCCATCCTGCAGTGATCTCAAAAGACTCCTGGTGCGGCACTTCAACAGTTCACCCTTGTACCCCAGTAAGCTAGCCAACGCCCATCCCTGATCCAGTTTAAAGGTCTCCTGTTTTTGGGTTGTTTGCGATTGTTCCAGGTCACAAGATTGCAGACGTGCCTGGGGGTTGTTTCTTACACATCCAAAGTCACGAGACTGTATATGAGGCCAGCATGCAATGTTATGTTACAACCAATCAAGTTTCAGCCTATACTATGCATGTTTGAGCCTAAGAGCCAATCTGTTATTTTCTATGTAGGCATTTTCTTATACAATTGTAACAATAAAAAGGCTCGAACGTGAGTTCGAGTGTGTGTTCTCCACTGGACCAGACTTAGTATTGTGTGTTTCATGAACGTTCATCTCTCCCCTCATCCAACAGGAAAGCCTGGTTCTACTCCAAAATATATTTTTACCTGAACCAGATGGAACAGAATCGGGAAATATGACAACAGTACACAAAACATTCAGTACACATACACAAGCCATTTCCTGCATATAAAACTGTTCTGAATCTGGCCTAGCAAAGTCACTAAGAGTGAAATATATTCTAACAACTGCTTTATGTGGCACCCTAATCTAAGGCCCTTCTTTCTCTATGACATCTAATTCAAATTATTCTGAACATCATTATAATGTATCTTTTTCTACATTTAATGTCACTTCACTGATGGTTGTGGGGAGACACTGTAATGATGTCACAGTATATAGTGATATTTCCATATGTGAAGGGGGTGGGGAGAGATAACTTTTACACTTAGTAGCTGTTTTCAAAGTAGCCACCTAATAAATAGCTTCTACTCACTGGCAACGTTGATTAAGGATGTTTGTAAACCCGAAGGCAAGTTAAACTGGAATGCTGTATATACTTACCACATTGAAAAAAGATTTATATATACTGTATATAAAACTTTTTTTCAACGTGGCAAGTATACATAGAATATATGTAGGTTTGTACCATAGAACTGTGTATAATTACTAATTACACGTTAACATGACTCACTTATTTGTTAAAAGATGCTTCTTATGGATAACTTGGATTTTCTTTTGTGTCTCCCACAAGCAATTTCCCTTCCTTTTCTGAGAAATTATCAATTTTTCTATGTACAGATTTGCCAAATCTTTTTTCTCTCTCCATCTATCCTGTCTGTACGCTCCCCCCTGTGTGAAGAATAACTGTTTTTATATATATATTTTAAAAATTAATGACAAGGAATTAATTCTTCACCCATCAAACAAATTTCCCTACCACACCTCCATTAAAAGCATTCACCTTCACAGATATAACAACCTAATTGCATACTGTGATGCAAAATCAAATCCTCAAATTATCAAGTGCAAAATTAGCATTAAAAATCATAAGACAACAAACAATAGGCCTCTTTATGTGATTGTTGTAATTGCATGAAACTAGTTGCTTTAGCAATAATTGTTTGTGCTTCATTAGCATGCAAAATGGTTTTGTAGATTAACCTGAACACAAAAGACTCCATTTGTGATGAGAAGTATGCTTTGTTTAATGTTAGACACTATTGTATTTGCTTTCCTAATATAACAGTTCTAATTAGTACCTAGCACTCAATCGAGAGTTTTTCAGCTTGAACACGCTGAAGGTGACAATTGAGTCACAATTCCATGGCACTCTTTGTCAGCTCCTGTCAAAATATAGCTAAGTCTTCAAGAGTTGTGATCTAAATACGGGGGGGAGGGGGGGGAGACACCTTAATAGTCCAGGGGGAAAAAATCAGTTCTTGGTAGTAGAAGAAATAAAATTGAATTCTACCTTGTTTGAAATGCAAGTTTCATACTAAAAACTGTAATAACTTCAAAGTGAAGGTCATAGCTCTATGCATTCTCACAAAAAAAGAAAAAGAATGCCCACCCCCCAATGACCTCCTTCTAACAAATACATTTGGAAGCGAATCACTAAGAAAAAGTAAGCTTATATGAGCATTCTTGTGCAGTGACGATATAACAATACTAATAATTGTATGCCGTCGAGTCAATTCTTACTTAGGGGGACCTTTTCCAGGGTTTCCTAGGTAGAGAATACACAGATGTAGGTTACCATTCCCTTCTTCTGGGGGTGTCCATCTAGAGGCCACACAAGCTGCTGCTTCTCATAGGCAAAAGTACATTGAAAGGTGCTAGCAAATAGGAAAAATAACACCCAAACTATCCAGATCCTGGGCACTATAGCCCCCTAGATGATGGCTAAAACTGATAAAAGTTTTCTGAGTACCTCTCAAGCTCTAAATCTGAAACCAGAGGCTAGGTTGAATCTATGGAAAGCAAAAACAATACTCCTTGCCAAGTAGATGAATGCTGAAGAGTGTTTCCTGTCAGGACAAGACTGTGGTTTGGCAAGTCACTTTAACAGACTTCAAAGTGAAGTATCAAAGAATAATGTGAACTCATGGACCACTGCATGCCAGGCACCCCTATCCTCCATCATCCTCCACAGCCTGCTCAGCTCTACACCCATTGCATCAACAATGCCATCTAGCCATTTCATCCTCTGCCGTTCCCTTCTCCTTTTGCCTTTGATCTTTCCCAGCATCAAGGTCTTCTTGAGTGAGTCCTTTCTTCTCATTTGGTGTCCAATGTACTTTAGTTTCATCTTCAATATTTGTCCTTCCAAGGAGCAGTTGATTTCCTTCAGCATCGACTTATTTAATCTCCTTGCTGTAAGATTAGGCTACTTAGAGGACAAATTTTCTGTGACTGTTGAGAAATTCAACTAATGAAGCATTTTTATGTGCATGTAATTTATGCCTATTGTCTGGCCAGACATCCTGCTATGGTAATGGAATAGACCATATAGCCAGCGACTCAACATCAAGTATTAGGTGGTTGTAAATAATCTGAGTCCCTAAAGGGGCCAATAACTACAGTCAGATGAGCCCCTTTAGGTGGGGTGATGACCCCCTTAGTTGAGGAAATGCCACTGGAAACCATTATATTGGGCCGAATGGCAAAATGAGCAGAGGAGGAACCACTTCACTATTCTGTTCCCAACAGTCATGGAGGCGGAAGAGGCCATGCCAGATGGACTGGCTGTGAAGGTGCACCTTGTCAATATCCTCAGGGCTGCAGCAGTCCATTGCAGTCCCAGTGCTAAATCTTGCACATCTCATTTCATATGTGCCACAGGAGATGGTTCTCTGATCATAGTATGTGGGTCACTTCATGGCAATCTAGGATCCACCTTAAACAAATTCATGCCAATTGCATTTTTCCTGCTTCAGGAAAAAAAATGCATTCTCAGATACAAATTGTAGCCAATGATGAATTTATGCTGTACAATGTGAACAAATTAAGATCTAGTAAATGGCTGAGATAATTCTACTGAAATAGCAACAGAAATTTCATGTATATACAGCCCCATAGCACTTAGTGAACTCTTTAGGCAGTTCACAAGTTAATTAGCTCCCAACATGCTGGGTACTCATTTTACCAACCTTAGAAAGATGGAAGGCTGAATCAACTTTGATCCCTGTCAAGAACAAACAACATTTTGGCTGCAGTACAGTAGTTTAACCACTGTGCTACCAGGGTTCTTCAATCCTGCACTGTGCCTCCTGGTAGAAGAGCCAGCCTATATGCCATTGGTCAACCTGCTCAGTCCCTGAGCATTCCTAGAAGAAGGGAATGGTAAAACTCTTCTGAGTATTGTCTACCTAGACAAGTCTGGAAACTCTTGCGATGAGTAATAATTTACTTGATAGCATGCAATTATTATTAAAGAAAGTATTCATGAAGATGCCTGTGAGATCATACATTCAAAAACTGGAATATACACTGTAACATATAATTCAAGCCAAATGAACAAGAGGCAAATAAAGAAGGAAATAGGAAAGGTGGATTTTGGACAGTAGCTGTCATATTTACTTTCATATTTAAGTTCAGTCAAACAGTTCCAAAATGATGGATTACATAAATATTCAAAGTATTTTCCTCTTGCCTCCTGCAAAATTAAACATTACTTTCTGCTTTATAGCTAAATACAAGAAATACTCTGTTCATCCAATTTTGCAAACTGGGTTTTGTCTCTGAGGGTAAAAGGTTTATATTAATAAATTCATTTCCTTTCAATGCCAAGTACTTCAAAAGCCTAGTGATTGTTATAGAACATTATATTATTTAAGGATTTGCCTGTAAAAATATAGTGAGGTATATTTCTTCAGTCCAGTTCATCTTTAGCACTTTTGAGCAATATTTATTCCACCTACTCAGTTTCTCCAGTCAAATAAATCAACGCCAGAATGTAGATCTCTCAGTGTAAAGGTGAAGTGCAGCATATTCTCATTGAAAAATGATATTGGGTTTGTTTGACAAGATCTGTTTTCCATCAAGAATTGATGCTTGGCATTAATTATCCTTTAATTCTTTGGTGATTGCACCTTATATTTTATCCTAGTCCATGGTTTCGCATAGGATCAAAGTCAAGCCACCTAATCCCTAGTGGCTCAAGTCGTTCCAGTGAGCTTTTATAAATTACTGGCACATTAGCCTTGCTCCAATCCTCTTGAAAGCAATTCCACATCTCAATAGTAAACAGAGAAGAGTAGTCAAACTGCCTGAAAAGACAATTTGGGACCCAACCGAATGCAATTCTCCTAGCTTTCCATTTTCTACCAGTCCTGAGAGCTTTCATGCCAATTTTTATGGCTTCACAAGGTCTGAGATAGTCTCGTTCTTGTGTTTAGTTTGCGAATGGTGGTAGTTACCTTATTTGCCAGCATATAAAACACACATTCTCCCATTAAAAATTGAATGCGTCTTATACGCCAGTAACAGCACACACACCTGCTAGTGTGGTTCCATGGCTAGAGACAGGAAAGGGCTATTTTTAAAGCTAACCTCAACTGCTGGTGCAGTTTGGTGGCTGTTGTTGACCGCTGGAAGTTACTGGGTGCCAGGCAAAGGCCGGCTTCCAAAGAGCTCTCTTGCCCAGTTGATCCTGCCCTCCCTGCCTCCTGACGGTCAGCAGCAGTGGGATCCTTCTTTTTCCCCTCCATCCCACTCTCCATGGATGGTGGTGGAATGGGGGGGGGATAGGCTTAAAGGATCCTTCTCCCCTCTCCATCCCATTCTCCTCTGCTGGTGGTAGCCAACAGTGTTGGGATGGTGGAAAACATCTTATACCCCAGCAAAAATGTTAAGTAAAAGTAAAGGTCACCCTTGCTCAAAAGCCAGTTGTATCTTACTCTAGGGTTCAGTGCTCGTCTCTGTTTACAACCAAAGAGCCTGTGCTGTCTGCATCTGCAGACATTTCTGTGGACATGTGGCAGGGAGTGCACAGAATGCTGTTTATTCTCCCACCAAAGTGGTACCTTTTTATCTACTTGCAATTTCTTGATTTTGAACTGCTAGGTTGGCAGGAGCTGGGACAGAAAAGGAGCTCACTCTGTCATGCAGTACTCAGGTCTCAAACTGCTGACCTGCCAACCTTCCAGTCATCAAGTTCAGCATGTTAACAACTAAGCCACCACAGTCCCTTGAATGGTGGTACGATCTATGATATGTAGAAGGCCTTCCTTTTTCACTCTCTAGATATTTTCATCAAGGCTATTTCACTAGCATTTTAAGCAAATTCTTTAGTGCAATAATATTGATGATGAAATTGTGAAATTTGTCAATTACAAATTCTCATATGATGATTTTGCCATTTCTTTCTTCTTTGTTATTCCATTGACATTCAGTGATGGATATAGGCTTCCTTTTTTTACTTCCATAATTTTCATTTTGTGCTATACTTATCCAGGTTGATGGGGTTTTCTTAAATAATATGCCCAACTAGTTTGCGGTCTTCTTCTAATCTAAAATCATAATTTATATTTTTCTTTATTGGATCACCTATTTCTGCCAAATAAGGAGTCATTTGTGTGAATTAAATTGTTATTTATGGCTACCTGGAAAATGACTTTAAAGAAAACCGTAGGAAATTGTTTCATCCGATGATTTGGAACTAGTTTCTGTGTGTCAGGTTGCAAAGATAGTTCTCACAAGAGGTTTCTCACATGAAGATGACAGGTTGCTACTACAAAATGACCAAAATGTGAATTCACTCACTTTCAGCCACTGTAAAGTTGCATCAGGGAGTATGAATTTGTGAAATTTAAGTGCCCAAACTTAAAACAAATTGCTTGCAATTCTCTTCCAGCCCTGCGGGTGGTGGTATTCAAAGAATTATATTAATAGGTGCTGAGACTAGCATTCTCCTGACTGGATTGCCAACTTCCAACTGGAAGTATTGACAGTTAAGATGCTAAAAATAAATAAAATAATCAGGAATATTGTTCAGCAATAAAGAAGACTCTTAGAAGGAGGCGTTGCTGGAGAAGTATGTGTTGGCACATCCCTGGGCATGCATGTGCTCATGTGGTAAGAGGCAGGAGGTGAGGGGGAAGGTACTTTGAATCAGAGTGAAAGGATTGAACTTTTTTTAAAAATAGAAGGGTTTTTCATGATGAGGGAAAACTGTGTCTTTCAGTTGTGGGACTCTCAGCTGATTGACATTTCCCATTGTGTTATGTGATCAATGGAAAAATGTGAATCAGTCCACTTCAAACTTATAGCATTTCCCACATTTTTGTTAATATGATTGCCCATTTATTTCAGTCATTGCCTCCAGTAACCCCAATCCCATGCTTCCGGGCATGCCCAGTGTTGCCACTATCTGCCATTTTGAAGTCCCTGGGCAGTGTTGTCTGTGAAACCTGAAAAGCTGTTGCTTAACAGTCAGAGCAATACTGAACTAGAGACTGACTTATATTCAACATCAGTTAACCTGACTAATGGCCAGTCAACTTTATAAGTCCATATATAAAACATCTCCTGTTGAAGAAGTTCTCTAGATCTCAAACTTGATCTAGGGGGAATCATGAGAGAAACAGCTGGCATGTGTTCTGACGTGAAGTGCCTAGGTACATACAATGACAGGTTGGCAGGTGATAAACAGTATGAGGTCTTCAGGTTGGCTAGCCTGATATAATACCAAGAACTAAGGATTTGAAGAATGGTTTTTTAAAAAATTGTCATCCTTTGTGATTTTCAAGGTCTTACCATACTGAAACATCTTGCTGAGACTGATGAGATTTCGAGGCTTTTCAGAAAAGTACAATCCTAGTGGTGCTTTTCACCAGCTATTTTATTTTTCTTGTGTCCTTCACCAGCACTTTAGCACAAGAGAGGACTAAATTCTGAACAGGAAAGATGCCATTTTGACCAGGAATTATAATTACTCCATGCAGATTGGTATTTCTTCTGAAAAACAAAACAAAGGGACCACAGAACCTCCACGAAAACAACATGAACATCCAATCTAAGGGAGAAAGTCCATCTTTTGGGTCTCCAATTTCAATAAAGAAAATTAGATATCATGTATTGGAAAACATCCACCTCAAATATTTGTGTACCCAACTATTATGACTGTGACATGGCTGTGTACATCAAGCTTGTACATGTGCAAAGAGATATCTGACCATTGGACAAATTATTTTTTCCATTTTCAAAGATGGCATGTGTCTAGGTGTATACAACATCCAGTGGGTTGGGGGCTGTATGTGCGTTTCAGAGTGATCTCAGAGGGCTGATCTTGCCTGTGGGTTACAAACGCGGCTTAGATACATTCTGACTTTAAAATCTTCATCACATCTTATAGGAGCAGGGGAGGGGAGGCAATCACCATCTTTTTTTGCTCTCTAGACTAGGGCGGCCAACCGTCCCGCGTTCTACGGGGCAATTCCATTTAGGGAGGGGGTAGTTCGACTTACCCTCCGTTCAAAAATCCTCCCGACCTCTCCCGTTGCGTCACGGACGCACCTGTTTCCCCTCTGCCCTGCAGGCAGTTAAAGGGAAACGGAGCCGAAAAGGCTCCAATGAACCGCGCCTTCACAGAGACCCAATCTGGCGTCAGAAATTTATGCAACAGCATAGACTAGTGGCAAGAGAATAGAATGCAGCCAGATTGGGTCTCTGCGCAGGGCAGAGACCCATTTTCAGCTAATGTGGTTTAGTGGGTCTCAGACTAGGTCTCTGTACCTGATGTATATAAATTGATGCCATGAATCCTTACTCTTATATCTGACAAAGTGGACTTGATCCACAAAAGCTCATAATTAAAATACAGTATTTGGTCTGTAAGGTGCCAAAATGTTTTTGTCTTTTTGTTTTGTTTACTCTCTGATAGGTCTCAGAAGACATTTGTTCAGCTCCCCTCATGTTCATGGAAACTCATTGGGGATAAAACTAGTCCTTAAATGTCTCACATACCTTGACAGTCACATGAGGGTTGCTATAAGTCAGATGCAAACTGACACCACATAACACCATAATATTATGGATTTGTGGAGGAAGTAGCCCTTCTGGTTGAGGATAATGGCAAATTTACCTCCCATACTTTCTAGAGGACAGAAGAGATATGTTCTTATGGGGGAAAATTGAGAAGTATCAGAAAAACAGGGAGTTTGGAAGGGGTAAGTTGGAGAAAAAAGTTGTGTTCACAGTTGCACGTGAACTTTCATCTCTTTGCATGAAAGTTGGGAGCAGAAGAAGGTCATACAACCCTCCTTCCTCTTCCCCCAATGTAGAGAGAGAATAGCTACACTGTGTTAAGATGTTAACTAAATGCATGAGGAAAGTTCCTCTCCATTTTCTTCATCAGTAACATAACAATTAAATAAAATATTGTTGGATGGGGGGAAAGAAACGTCCAGCATGTATATAAATCTCATAAGTAATCTTTGCTAATTTTCTTCTGATGCCTTGTGCCAAAATGTGCAAGTGGTTGAAAATGATTTTGATATGCCATAGTCATTTCCCTCGCCTAAGTAACAGTTTAATGAGGTCACATTAACTTTCTGCCCGCCACTGATGACATGAGAAGTGTTGATAAAAATCTGATTAAACTCTCTTACATTAAGCACATTTTCTCAGATTCATGTTCAGGTACTTTCAACTCACCCCCTGTAATGGCATTTTTACCATGCATAATGCGTCTCCTATTACCAGATGCATTAAAAAATCAAATAAAACAAAGTAATTTATGTCAAAAAGTAAGAAACACTCACCTAATACATCATTATGCTAGTAACTGCTTGCTATTTAAGGCATTAAAGCAATTGAACAATGTCAAGTTAAAAAATTAATGGCATTGATGGGTTTTTGTTTTAAGCAGTGATTTAAAGATTATATTTTTCCATCTTTTCTTGTATATCTTAGCAATTGAAGATTCCAAATGCAAGAAAATTATGTGTCAGATTGTCAGCTACCATTTTCCCCAATTGTTGCAGCACTTACAGAAATTTATTATGATCACTGCTTAATGAATTATTACTTTAACTGCAGTCCATGACATAGAAGCCCTTCAGAATGTATTTTATTTTCACATCTCTTAGGAACCTTGCACTTAAAATTTGAAAATAATATGGAGAATTAATAAATACAGCAGGAGAAACATATTTTTTTTTGTCTAAATCTAAAAAACAAAGGAAAAACTATAGAAAAACATGCTAAAGGCTGAGTTATTTATTTTCAAATGAGAGCAAAGAAGAAAATGGTGTATTTTGTTTTTCTACTTGTTTAGCAGATTGTTATTACGAAAACTGATTTGCTAGTATTATCTTAAATTCATAATTTAATTTGCTGACACTATTTCAGCAAGAGAAACTATAAAACTAATTTGTTACCTTAATAGTAGGTATGATGAAAATTGTTAAAATTTGCAAAAATTGTTTGATTTCCTCTGCTTAACTCATTAGTATTATTTGCAATTTCAAATTTACATTATGGCTAAAGTCCAGTAGTAAGTTACAATTAAAGTAGGCCCATTGAATCAATGGGGATTTGGTGACTCAACTTCTCCATAAATTTTATTGATTCATTAGGTGTTGAAACTTACCATTAGATTCCAGCCACTGTCTTTTGAAATCACCTCTAATATTTTATTGCATTGTAATAACAAATTACCTTTAATGAATGATTTCCAATTTCTGATGCTTGTCTTGAACTGTAAAAATCGCATTACCAAAAGTAGCTGAATTCCCTCCTTCCTTCTTTCCTAGGAATCAAGGCTGGCAGTCTCTACTGTTTTTCAACATTAATCTCCTTGTGAAGTAACAGGCGGAGATAGTGGCTGGTCCAAAATGACCATAGTGATCTTCACAAATGAGTTAATTATTTAATCATGATGTATACCAGAGGTAAGAAAATTGTGGTCTTTCAGATGTTGTTGCACTACAAATCCCAGCATTCATCCCCATTTGCTATGCTAGCTACAGTCAATATGAGTTGTGGTGTAACGATATCTGAAGGGCCATATGTTGTTCACCTCTGCATTAAATTTATTGCTTGTCACATGCATCCTGACAAATTAACTTGAGTAAGAAAGGCCTAGTATCTCTAGTAGCTCAAAAATTTATGTCAAAAGAAGGAATGTCCAACAGAGAAATGACTGGTTGGTGTGAGAAGGACATAGAGCCCCTTGCCACTTCTATGTTATAAATCTAAAGTGTACATGGTAGTCATGGAAGGTTGGCAACATTTTTCTATGTATTGTTTGGCTATATTTTTTAAGGATATACACAAAAACATTGCAGGAAGTAATGTACATTTTTATTATTTCAAAGTCAACTTCTGCAAACTTCTTATTTTTAATTATGGCCAAGATATATTTAGTCAATAAGCTTTTGGGAACAGAGAAGGCTTTGTTCAGTGGGTTTCTTCCCTGCTCCTGTCAGGAACCAACCATCCTTCTGTAGAGTGATAATTATTTTGTGGTTATGCACAGAACTCTTGGCTGTTTTGTGGCAAGACTTGGGGAGCCATCTCACAAGGGGGAAGAAGAACATCATAAAGCAATCATCTTCAACTCATTTTCTTTGGTTTTGGAGACTATATTATATAGCAGATGAGAGAATCTATTTTTGGTGCTGCTGTTTTATAAATTTGGTTTTTTGTTTTTATTTTATTCATAGCTCAGCTGCAGGAGAGACTAATGGTATTCATGAAGTTGAGGGCACAATCCAACCAAGAATCTCTTCAGTATTTAGTTGTCCGCCATTTTAGCACAGGCCAACTTAAGACATTGTGACAGCCTAAGACAAAGTAGAAAGTGGATCTTTCTCTGTTCTATGGCCCATGGCTCCTGAATCTGACTGTAGTATTGACAGTGGGAGACAGTACAGCAATTTAGAGGGGACAGACAATCTGTGCAGACCATATAGTTCTGTGTTCCAAGAGACAAGAAAACCAAATCGGCTCATGAATTATGTACAGTCAAGTATTCCTCCGTTGATCAGGTAGTCCAAATGGTCTGATCATGCGGCAAGGATGCTCTTATGGTAAAGTGTGATATTAAATTTGCTTTCCGCCTATTGCCTGTTCACCCAGAGGACTTTGAGCTTCTTGGCTTTGCCTTTCAGGGCCAATATTTTGTAGACAAATCTATGCCCTTTGGCTGCTCTGTCTCTTGCACAGCCTTTGAGTGTTTTAGCACTTTTTTGGATTGGGCATTTCGCCAACGCATGGGACCCAGCCATGGGATCCATTATTTGGATGATTTCCTTTTTTGTGCCCCCACCCAATCCTCTAGATGTGCCGACCTCTTGAGTGAGTTCCAGGCACTGGCCCTTGAACTTGGAGTCCCCTTAGCAGATGACAAAATGGAGGAACAAGCCACTTCCCTCATTTTCTTAGGGATCCTGCTAGATACTTTGAGACAGTAGTCTTGTCTCCCCTGTGACAAATTATCACGGTTACAAGACATGTTGTCGAGACACAAAGTGATGCTGAAAGAGCTGCAGGCTTTGCATGGTCACTTAAACTTTTATTGCAAGGTGGCCACACTGTGCAGGGTTTTGCATGCCACCTGTGCAACGCCATGAAGGGGCTAACCCAGCCATTTCATTGAGCCAGGGTCACCAGAGCTTTGAGGGAGGATGTCCAGCTATGGTTAGAATTTTTGCTCTGTTACAAAGACGCCTCTTTTTTGGCATTCCAAAATTAAGGTGGAGGCACAAATACCAATACCAATACTTCAAGTGGCTACGGTTTCGGATTACACCACCGCGACCACTGGTGCTATGACATGTGATCGACTCATTGGAGAGAATCGGGCATCGTAAAAGACCTTACAGTTTTAGAATTATTCCTAGTGGTTGGGGCTGTGTTCTTATGGGGAGAGACCTGGGCCAATTCTGCAGTAAAATTTTGGGTGGATAATTTGGCTGTGGTCCATATCATCAACACTATGATGTCCCAATCCCCAAGGATCATGTGTTTGCTCTGCAAATTAGTTTTTAAATGCCTAGAGTACAATATTTTGTTCAAAGCTCAACACGTCCCTGGCATTGATAATCAAATTGCCGATGCATTATCCTGGTGGCAGATGCAACAGTTACATAACCTCACCCCAGATGCTGCAATAGACCCAGACGTAATGCTGCCAGAGATATGGAACCCCAGACCATCTGCTCA
This sequence comes from Furcifer pardalis, assembly GCA_030440675.1. Classification (NCBI taxonomy): domain Eukaryota; kingdom Metazoa; phylum Chordata; class Lepidosauria; order Squamata; family Chamaeleonidae; genus Furcifer; species Furcifer pardalis. Next base: position 78,851,903 of record CP126891.1, read on the forward strand.
AAATTGTGTGCCCTAAAATTTTATACCAAAGCGATGGGACATGCCAATACAGTTGCTGATTTCAGGATTGTTAAGACCTTGGAGGGGTGATCCAGAGAGTGGGGTAGGTTTTACAACCATTGCTTACCAATTTCCCCTAAATTGCTTACAGATATGTTGGCTGCCTGGGCTGCTACCTGTGTGAGCCAATTTGAGGCAGTCCTATTCCATGCTATTGTGATGGTGGTATTTTTTGGAGCCCTCCGTTCGGCTGAATTTTTGGCCCCATCAAAGATGGGTGAGGCTGGCCATGTTTTGCAGTTGGCCGATGTGCGACTTGATGACCAGGAGCTGGAGATGACAATCTGCCGGTCCAAAACTGATCAATTGGGCAAAGGTGCCTGAATGACTTTGTTTCGCATTGGCCCTGCTTCCGTTTGCCCTTGTGTCACCTTAGAGGTGTATTTCAGACTGCGAGGAACTGACACTGATCCTTTATTCCGACATTTGGACTTTAGCCCATTGACCCAATACCAGTTGTGGGCAGTAACTAAGAGAGTTTTGACTGATTTAGGAGTCGACATGTGACTCTTTGGCACACACTCTTTTTAGATCGGGGCTGCATCCACAGCAGCGGAGGCGGGTTATTCCCATGAGGACATTCAAAGGGTGAGCTGGTGGAAGTCCAGGGCTTACCGAACATATATTAGATCTATGAAGTGTTGAACAAAGGACTGCTGCTTTTTACCTTGATTTCCTGGTCACGTTCCTCATCGCCCACAGCAGATTGTGATCATTGGTCATAGCTGCATTTTCTGGGCTGAATATCATGTGGGCAAGGACCTTGGTCTGCATGGCAGAGCAAATGTGGATTGGCACAGGAAACAGGGAATGTGCTGGGGAGAGCTGGTGTCATTTGTGAACTCAGCAAGAGGAGGCATGGCTCTGGATATTATGGTCATCCTTTGGGTGGCAATGATCTGTGCCTCATGAAGGGCATTGAACTGAGCACAGCTTTGTAAAGGTATCTGTCCCTCGTGAAGTGTTGGTGGCTTGATATCCGATTGGTGTGGTTGGAGATCTTGCCACATTTTACTTGACAGTGCACCCACACTGACAAGGCACACTGCAGTGTGAACAAAGCCGTGGCTAAGTTTATGGCCGAAGGATTTGGCACAGTTATTGAACATTCCGAAATCAAAATTGAATTTTCTGGCCTTTACTGGCAGGATGGATCACATTTATCAGAGGAATGTTTACAAAAATTCATCAATGACCTGCGATGGGGCATTGAGGCCGAATTAGCGTCTTGAGGTGGGGGCGTCTGTCTGTAAATGAACATCCTTGGTGGTGGTAGTTAGGTAAATGATAAACAAAACTAGGTTAATTGAGCATATGTAATAGAGGTTCCTGACCACAACAGAAGGACAGAGGCACTGGAGGTGTCTACTGTTGTGGGAAATAACCCTTAGTTACAAGGAAGCAGGCTTGTCAGCCTGAAGGAAATTGTGATATAAGAGGTATGGAGTGAGACATCATCACTCCATGCAAGGTCATAATCAATAATCAGGATATGGGTAGATACACACAAGTTAATACCATTTATCCACTAGGATGCCCCATTGCAGGTCATGTTAATATTGTATTGTTATGTTTACCAATAAAGTGGCCCATGTTTTGACCAACAGATGGTTGTTGTCTGTTTCATGGGGTGGATTGGGTGGGAAAGGTTGGGAACCCCTGTTCCACATATTTTCTCATCCCTACCCTTCCCTGTTCCCTAGATTTGAAATTAATAATGCTTTGGCCACAAGACTCTGACAATTTAATTAATGACTGTACAGCGGGTAAAACATGGAAGGTTCATTTCTGTGGTAAAGAGCATAGTCTCCTTTGTCTGTCTGGATTTTTCTTTCTTTTCCACCCACCTCTAATCATGACATATGAATTCTGGCTTTAACACAAAAGGATCCACGGGTGTGCTGATCCATCCTATTAATGCATCTGGGCTCTTTGCTCTGCCATGGCGGTCTTCCGATGCACAAATAGTCCCATTCAGGTCATTTTTGCACATTTGTCTAGAGACAGTGCACTTCTCGAATGGCTGTAATAAGTCAAGCAGCCAGACTGCAGTAAATAAATATTTCCCCCCTTCCCCAATTGTCATATTTTTTTATGATGCCTGTATGTTTCTGCATTAGACCTCTTGACATATTCCAGTGGCCCATTTCAGTATCCGGTTTAATGGTTTTATAAATTGGAGAGTAACGCTCTGTTTCTTCAGATAGCTATTTATTCACCTATTAAAGCACTAATGATATTTACTACATTCTTTGAGGTATGAGGTAGCATGTAGGCATTTATTTATTTATTTTATTGTGTGGCCATGGTCCGATAAATGTCACTGATGCTTGTCGCTTAAGAGTGAATGTATTGCATTACAATAACTGGAACAGTAATTCTTAAACCAAAACACGACTATCTTCTGCACACACATACAAGGTCAGAAAAAGGTTTATGGCAGTAACATATAAGATGAGAAACCTTTTGATCTTTTCCCCCTCATTGAAACATTTAATGGGTGCAAGTGATTAATTTGGAGGCCATTAAAGTGGAAACAGATTTGGAAAACAGGGATATAAAGACTCTTAATATCCAATGAACAAGTGCATTTCACATGAAATAAGTCAAGATTTCTGCTTTCCCCAACTAATGTTGCTTCCATATGAATTTATTTCCTGGAATATGTGGAGATTTTTTTATTATGTCCAGAATCAAGAATGACACCTTGGTGCTTTTACAAGCAAAATCTTACTTATTCGTGTCCTACCAGATTGGGCTGCAACACCTTTTTTCTCCTTTCTACATGGAAATGTGTGAATATTACATCATTTCATGGTGGTGATGATGATGATGATGATGATGATGATGATGATGATGATGATGATGATGATGATGATGATGATGATGATGATGATGTGTTAAAAATTATTCTGGGTTGAAAGGATTTTTGCTGGCAAAACTCTGTTCACGGGATGCCTGATTGAAGCTCCTTTTATGTTCCCAAGATCTATTCCCACCAAAGTGGTTCCTATTTATCTACTTGCAATTTCTTGCTTTCAAAATGCTAGGTTGGCAGGAGATGTGACAGAGACAGGTACCCAGTCCATCATGCAGTACCCGTGTCTCAAACTGCTGACTTGCTGGCCTTCCAGCTAACAAGGTGAGTTTCCACTGCCACTGAGCCACTATATATACATTTTACCCTATGTTCTTATTACAAATTTTTACATACAGATCTTGTGGTGTCTTCCCAGTAACAGGAAACTATTTTTTAGTCTCCCACACTTTATTGTGAGTACAAATTGAAATGAAAGTTATATACCAGTTCATTCCTAGTTATGTAACATCCTTACTCTGCCATCTCATTGTGGGGCCTAGATCCTTACTGCCCTGTACTATGAATATAAAAATGAGATCAACCTTCGAAAAGTATGCTGACATAGAGTGACTTTTCATGGTTTCCTAGGTAGAGAATACACAGAAGTAGTTTACAATTCCCTTCTTCTGGGGCTGACTTGATTTATTGTTGTTCAATCATACAGTTGAGTCTGACCCAGAAGAGTAGCGTGCCTTGGCGGGGCCTCTTATAAAAATTTCTTTGGGGGCCCTTAGGAAGGGTAAAGATTTGTTTTGCTTACGCACGTTGGGGGCCCCCGTGGCCCGGGGCCCCCGTATAATTGATACGGCAGATACGGCGGTAGCTACGCCTCTGGTCTGACCCTTTGTCACCCCATGGATCACCGCATGCCAGGCTCCTCTGCCATCCTCCACAGCAGGACCAGATCTACACCCATCGCATCAACGATTCCATCACATCCACCAAATCCTCTGCCGTCCCCTTCTCTTTTTGCCTTTGATCTTTCCCAGCAACAAAACCTTCTCAAGTAAGTCCTCACTTCTCATTGGTGGCCAAAGTACTTGAGTTTCAGCTTCAGTATTTGTCCTTCCAATCAGCAGTCAGGGTTGATTTGATCTCCTTGCAATCCAGGGAACTGCAAGATGGCGCACCTGAATCAAGGCCACACAGGTTGGCTATACTCATAGGAAGCTCAAAGAAATTGAACTCCCAACCTTTCTAAACCACCAAGCTATTCAGCTATATTGTAAGAGATGAAAGGAGAAAATCAATACAAACCTTAAGGGTAACGGGACAGGTCCCCCAACTCTTCCTCCCACTTTTAACAATTATTTTTGCTGCTGCAGATGACAGAGGAGCCTGGCATGCTATGGTCCATGGGGTCGCAAAGGGTCAGATTCAACTGTGTGACTGAACAGCAACAACAAAGTGGCAAGGACATTTTTGTGACTCTTTAGCAGTCAGCCCATTCTCAACCCTGAAACTCAGTGGAAAGAAACTAAGCTATAGCATAGAATCTTTGTAAGACATCGCTTCTCCTGTTTACCATGAAATCCTGGTGAATCTTAGTTGGTTATTCTTTTTAACAACATATAAATATCATCAGGGCACCAGAGATAAACATCACTAAAATAAAATGCACATACAGTCAAACCTTGGATAACGTTATGACTTGGTTCCACAAGTCATGACGTTATCCGAATTTTAGCATTGTCCAATTCATGCATCGAACAACACTAAAAAAAAAAAAGCCCTGACTTCAGGGACAAACTGCGCGGTTTGTCCCCGAAGTCAAGCTGATCCTAGGCTAGCAATTGCTAGCCTAGGAAGTCATCGCTGTGGTTGGGGGTTGTATTGTAGCCCAATCCAACCCCCAACCATAGCGATCGCTAAGAGTGCAGGAGGGTTAGGAGAAAAGTGCCTTTTCGTGTGTGAGTGAGTGCCTTTACCCCCGACCCTACTGCACTCTTAGCAATCGCTATGGTTGGGGGTTGGATTGGACCACCCAATCCACCCCCCAATTGCAGCGATGGATAGCTGGGTGGTGGTGGATTGGATACAATCCACCACCCCCAGCGATGGATCACTGGGGGGTGGATGGATTGGGTAGATGTTCTACCCAATCCACACACACACCAGATGATTGCCTCGGATAACGCTAAAGAATCGTTATCCAGAATCATTATCCGATGTAAGTTTTTTCCAAAAAACTTGCATCGTTATCTGATTCTAGCATTATCCGATGCAATTGTTATCCGAGGTATTACTGTACTGTGCTTCTTTTTTCGTAGTATTTGGATTGTACATTGTATGTTTCTGCTTTATTGTGAACTCTATTGATCGACTGTTATATTAATTATGTTGTACACCGCCCTGAGTTGGTCACACCAAGTAGGGCGGTATAGAAATCCAAAAAATAAAATAAATAAATAATAATAAATTGTAGAAGTGTCAGGGGTCATTCTTAGGTTGTTTTGGAAATGATCAGAAATCAGATCTTGATTTACACTGCGTATCTGAGCAATAATTGCTATAAAAATATGTACCTTGAAAAGAATATGGAGCCAAGGAGAAACAATTTATATGCATGTTGATCTGATTCGGCATATTTTTGTCAGCCCAAAGGTTGATTATACTTTAGCTGAGATTTATTTTTGGCCACATATATTTTACTATGAGCCATATCTCTTTAATATTTTTTTTTTACCTCATGGTACCTTGTTTTCAAGAAACTAATTCAGAATTGATAGGAATTATGATAAACCAGTGCTAAAGACCCTACTTTTTCCACCCACTAGAATGATTTCAACTGCTGATAGCAGTATTTTTTGTTCTACTATATTCCTCCTTCCTGTTCCATTCTACGCAGTGAAAAGCCTCAATCAGAAAAAGAAACAGGCTGAGTGCAGTACAGTACTTCCATATGTAGTCCACTTGCAGGAGTGACAACAAGGCCCACAGCTGTTAGATATAAGAATAATGTTGGAGTTATTTTCCATTTAAATTAGACTGAGCCCTAGAATATGTGGAACAATGGTATGCATTTTATTTTTTGTTAAATATTTATATACCTTCATGTTTTACAATTGACAATGATGTTTAAAACCTCAATAATAAGATATAGTGCAATAAGGAAACAGAGAACATATGCTATGACACATAACACTTTTGTTAGATATGACTTGTAGAAATTTTACATGTGTGAGTGAAAGAGAAGAGAGTTGCATGGTGGCTGAAGGAAAATGCTATGAGGTCATATAAGCCTTTTTTGGGAGGACATTCCACAACTGGAGTGCCATAGCTGAAGTGGCCTCTAGCCTGGAGATGTCTTTCATGTTATCTAAGAGAGGCACAGGAAGAAGGCCATGGTTCTGTGACAGTATAGAGCAGGCTATCTTGGGTACTTTTATGATTACAAGATTAATGCAGAGCAACATACACAGTATATTTTCCTCACAGAAGCGTAGCATGGGGGAGGTCAGGGGGGCGGATGGTCCCGGGCGGTGCTTTTCAGGGGGCAGCAAAATGTAACCCACTGCTTTTACCTCCCTCTGCCTGGGCTTAGGGAACCGTACTTCCCAGGCAGAAGGCAGCCCTTTTGCTGTGCTGGAGGCCAGGCTGCCCCCTCTTTCCCGCCCACCTGCCGTGGCTGCCCTTGCTCTGCCTCCTCCTCTGCCTTCCCCTGATGGGTGCCCCACTGCATGCTTGCTGCTCGCCCCTGCCCACCCACTCACCCAGCTGGCCATCGGGGGGCTCTCCCTGCCCTGGGTCCGGCCCCGGGGGCCTTGGAACAGGCAGTGAGGGGTTAACTGAGGGGGCAGCGGCGAGCCTAGATAGAGGGGGCAGTGAGTTTGGTCTTCGCCCCGGGCTGCTGAAGCCCACGCGACGCTGCTGTTTTATCATAACTCTGAAAAGGAGTAAGGCTTCTAAATCAGAGATGTGACAGAATTTGCAGAAGGCAGGTAAAAGCTAGCAGGAAACAAGATCCTAAATGCAACTGCAGCAGGAAGTGAGAAAACCTATCAAAGTTGTGAAAACTTTTAGCAATCTAGAAGAGTAATCTGATCATTTGCATCCATAAGACATTGTGATGTCCATCAACAGTGCTGTCTTTAAGACTTGAAAGATATGCATAGGTGATAAGTATTTTAGGAATGTTTTAAATAATGTTTTATGTTTTATTGTATTATTTTATGATCTGTAAGCCACCCTGGGCACCTTGGTGAGGAGGGGTGGTGGTGGATAAATATGAATGAATGAATGAATGAATGAATGAATGAATGAATAAGGCTCCTAGTAGTTACTTGTAATCCCATAAGCATTAGCCAACTGTCTGGCCAGGTTATCCTGCTATAGTAATAGAGTAGACCATATTGCCAGTGACTCAGTGCTAAGTATCAGGCAGCAGTTAACTAACCTGATAACCCTGAGGACTAATGGCTTTGGGTGCCGAAGTCCACATGGAAGGGTGATGGTCCCCAAGTGGAATAAATCCCACTTGAATACAATTTGAGGAAGGGCAGCAGCTTTGTCAATACTGGCCTGGGGCTGAAGATGACTGGAGAACTGGATCAATGGTACAGGAGTCATGGTGCAATCTGGAAGGCAGATGAAGGGCCACTGCATTATATTCTCAGGACAGTCTTCATGGTACAGGTACACAAAAAGTGCCTCCTCAATGAGTGTGTTATTTTTTAACCACAATTGGGCGTACTCTGGTAATGGTAACTTTGTGTTGTTGGCTAATCTTTCTCACACTAAGTCAGGCAAAAGGAACTTCAGAATGAACTCACCAAGACATGGAAGAAGAAGCATAAACTGGCCATGTTGTGTAAAAGTTGATGCTGAACTAGATAGCTCTTTTGCCTAACCCAGGGATCTGCAAACTTGGCTCTCCAGGTGTTCTTGGACTTCAATTACCAGAAGCCCAAGTCAGTATGCCTGCTGATCAGGACTTCTGGGAACTGAAGTCCAAGAACATCTGGAGAGCCAAGTTTGCAGATCCCTGGCCTAACCCAATTTGGTTCTTGTTCTTTATCTATAATTGTATTGACAGGACTATATTCCAATGTTTGTGATAAATTTGAACTGCTTTTAGACAATTCTAATTGCATATTTTTAAAATCTTCAAAATTTTTGTTCAAACAATTATATCTTTCTAGGTTCTCTAAACTGTTCTTGTTAGTTTTGAGAGGCTCGCAGAAGTAGCCTTCTATCATTTAACATGTTATAAACAACACTTTAACCAATTTGACTAAATGCCGTTCCTGATTCATTTTAATTAGATATTTTGCGTCTTCAGCTTACAGGAAAGCACTAGATAGCTCCAAATCATGTCATTCTATAAAACAGCAGGTGTCAGCTTCGACTGTCTCTGAAAATATTAAATGTATTCAATTAACAGAACCCCTTAGAGAATGATTCTTTTTCTGTCCATTTGTCTTATGTAAGGTTTGCAATGTGTTTTTGTCATCTTCTATTCTGCATCTTGTAGTTCAGTGACACAATTACCATATTTGCTAGTGTATAAGACACACTTTCCCCCCTTAAAATACTCTGAAAAAATGGAGTGCATATTGTACTTTATATAGTGGCCTATAGTGAGCTATCTTGGTATTAATGGAGGTGTGTCTTATACTCTGATATGGTATATCTAAAATCTTCTAATGTTATACGATATTCAATTAGTGTATTTTTACCAAGTGCAATCTCTCAAATCAAAGTTGATTGAAACAACAACAACAACAACAAACAGTTTTCACAATTTGACCTGAAATTAATAATAGCCTCATCCAAATGGGAAACAGCAAAATCAGTTCTTTTATGGGTGGCAGTGAAGTACAAAGACCAGTGATTTTCAGCAAGTGTGATTAGATCTCATGAGCAATACTTGATGGAAGATTTTGAGTGATTTTCCAGCAAAGGTTCTCCAGCACTCATGGAAAGAAGTAGAAGAGCTATTCCAATGCTCAAGTGGTTCAGGCTGTGACTTGACTTCTACACGTTGTCATCAGAAGAAACTATAATTGTTCACACTTGACCTCATAAAATCCCACCCTATTTGTGGAAAGAAAAATTAGAAAGACAACTTTATTGAACGTCTCAGGGACAGAATATAAAACAAATGCAGGAAGGTCGCCTTCTTCCTGCATTTGGTTTGTATTTTGTATATGGATCACACAACTGTCTTTGTTTGGTTAGAGACGGAAGGCATTCTCCAACAGTTGTACTGCATTTTCAGCTAGCAGTGGTTGTATTTCTTTCTGTAGTGGGCTGTTGCCACCACTAATAGAAGCTACAGTACCTCTGTTGGCAATCTCCACCACTAGTTTTATATTAAGTAATACCCTCTGCCCCCATCTTTCTCTTACAGGTAGCACACCAAAATTGAGGAGAAAAGTGAGATAGCATTCTGTAAAATGCCCTTTTTCTAAGGGAGTAAGGAAAAGCTGGGTGGTTAGCTCTGTGCTTTAACAGTATCTGGCTGCAAAGACAGAAGTTGGGAGTTTGATTCCTCACAGAGCAGTCCAGAAGAGCCACACTGTGTAGCCATAGACAAAAGACACAGTCCCAGGATGTCCCCAGAAGAAAAGAATGGTAAACCACTTCTGAGTTATCTATCAAGGTAACAATGAAAAGGGTTGCCATAAGTCAGAATTGACTTGACAGCATGCTGCTGCTGTTAAGGAAAAGTAAAATCTCAGAATGTTTCTTAGACCTTTTATGCTTTCATTTGTGAATTCATTCTGGCCTTACACATTCATTGGAAAAAAGGGTCACGTGGGCATCCATATTATGATCAACAAAGGAAATTAGAGTAGTCAGGAGAAAATTTCACTGAGGAAACTACAAATGCTTTGGACACCAGGAGGTCAGAGTACAATGAAGAGATAGATTAAGAAAGCAGGAGGCAAAACATGAAGGGGCTAAAAAGGGGGAAGTCGCTCAGATACAGTAAGAAGCAAAATATGCTTTGAAAGTCATATTCAAGCACAGAGCTGAAAAAGTCAAGGAAATTTCTGCCAATGTGTGTTTGACACATTAGTGTTGTAAAACATGATAACCAAATGTTAATACATTGTAAAACTGTGTAACATCATGATGCCTGAGAATGACAGATTAACAGTCTCAATTAGTAATGGGTAGGATTGAGATTTTAAATACTGCTGAATGAAAATGAAGTGACTGCAAAGAAATCCAGAGAAGACAGATGGGAGGCAAATATCTTTTTTTAAATGAAGAAGGGAGTTTTTTTAAAAGTTGCAGAAACATGCAGAGGCATAGACAAAAATGATGATCCGGTGACAAACAACCAAAGAAAAAAAGCTGTTGGAAGATGTCTGGATGTGCATTGGTATTACAAGAGAGAAAAGCCAGAAATAGGATGAAAAATCGATCCTGTCTCTCATTTGGGGTCATGCAGAGACACCTGAAAAGAAAATATGTTCTTTAGAAACTGAGAAAAAAAGTTTTCTGAAACCACTAAGTATCTTTTATAGCAAAGAACAACTTCCTCTTACCACTGATGTAGGAACTATGAAAATAAGAGGAATATTGTTAGCCACATTTAGTGAGGAGAGAAAGTGTTGTGACAAAAGGAAACAATGAACATGGAGGAACCATTGTGTGTTTTTCCTCTTTAAGCTGCTTTTCAACAGAGAGTAGTATCCCCCACCCCATTCAGAGAAAAAGGGGGAAAATGTTTGTCATAAGGCATGGCAGTGCTCAGTCAGAGATGGGATGCCACAGAACGGATTTTTAAAAAAACCTAAGACCTTGTGATCCAGTTCACACATGTGTGTGCATTGTCTGAATATTTTCAGTCAAGTTCCTCTGCACTTATTGAATCACATAGTAATGAGTGAAATGACTGCATGGATAAACTGTTTTTGTAACTTCAGACTGGTGATAGCTTGTGTAGACAAAATCATGTCTCCTTTTGATCATCCAATGTTTCCACAAATACCTTCTAGGTATAGTTGCAAAGAATACTTGGCATTTTTTTTCTGAACATGGCAACTGCTAACATTTCAATCTTATGAAGAGTCTCTCTGGGACACCCATGGAGTCTGGGGGAACTTCCCGAACATTCTCCACTGCCACCATTTCCTGTGGCAGATTTATTTTGACTAAGGTGGGGCTGTGGTGGCTCAGTAGTTAAGAAGCCCGCCTTGTTAATTGGACAGCTGACAAGTTGGCAGTTCGAGACTCGGGTACTGCATGATGGATTGAGCAACTGTCTCTGTCCCAGCTCCTGCCAACCTAGCAGATAGAAAGCAAGAAATTGCAAGTAGATAAATAGGAACCACTTCAGTGGGAAAAGATCTTGGGAACATGAAAAGAGCCTCCTTCAGGCACCCCCTAAGCAGAGTTTCTCCAGCAAAAATCCTCTCAACCCAGAGTAATTTCAGACACAAAATTATTATTATTTATTTTGACTCCCTTCCTTGTTTTTGCCAGAAGTACTTTTTTCTAATAGATTTTTATGTCTTTTTACCACTCTAGTCATTTTCAAACACATATTGTGGTCAGTTTTCATCTTTTACACAGCTCTATATGAGTTGCTGATCTTGTAATTTTCAGTCCTTCAGACAAGTCATTCCAGTTGGTTGTGCTAGTTGGTATAACACCTTGGTCTGCAAATAGTGGCTCTCCAGGTGTTTTGGACTTCAATTCCCAGAAGCCTCGATCAACAGTAGTGCTGACTTGGGCTTCTGGGAATTGAAGTCCAAAACACCTGGAGAGCCACTATTTGCAGACCACTGCCAGTTTGAAATTTAAAAAGTGGTGCTGAAAAAGCATTCTTCATAAAATGGCATCAAATTCTGTGTAGTATTTAAGGAATTTTCCACAAGAGAATGAGGGCAAAAACTGCTTGGGTAATCTTAGGGAAATGCATTAAAAAGAGAGAAATTTCTGGGGGAAATTGTGGGACTGAGAAGCATCTAGATTCACAACTCTAATTCTAAGTGAGCTCTGTTTGTCCCACTCTTATTCCAGTGGTACATCCAACTTGGATGCTACTAGGAATAGAGAAGAATTTTTCAACACTATTAATAAAGTTATTAATGCATACATTTGCAAGGCATTTCAGAGAAGTAAAATAAACACATGAAAATGCATATAAAATACAAAAAGTTAAAGGTGTGCACAGCAGACAATATATTGACACAAAAATGTTTTAGTCAATGGAGAAAATTGCATATACAATATAAAATGTATACATAATCACAGACATTAGGAAAAATGTGTTAAAATTTTATTTCACAGTAATAGGTCTCATCCCCAAAATTTCAAAATCCAACATGACACATATCACTTCTCGCCCCTTTGGCTAAGATCAAACGTAGTATTTACAGATACCGCCATGTTAGTAAGAATGAGAACTGTACTCCTGGGGGAAAAAAACAAGTTGTCTGCGCTCAAAATTGCTGGTTAACTTTATTATTATTATTATTATTATTATTATTATTATTATTATTATTATTATTATTATTATTATTATTATTATTATTATTATTATTATTATTATTATTATTATTATTATTATTATATGCCGCTCTACTCAATAAAACTGACTCAGGGCGGTTCACAAACGCATATAAAGTTATAAGTTCATAAACACAACATGTAAATGTTTTTCAAGCCCACCAGCTGCGCCGCTCAGCTGTGACCCATTCCTCCCAGGAGGAGTCTGAGAGGAGTCCGGTAAAGGTGGTAGCAGTGGCAGCCAGGCAACGTTTTTGAAACCTGGCAGCCATGTCACTCAGCTGTGACCCATTCCTCCTGGGAAGAGTCCAAGAGGAGTCCGGTGAAGGCAGCAGCGGTGGTGGCCAAACAGCGTTTCCAAAGCCCGCCAGCTGCACCACCCAGATGTGACCCATTCCTCCCGGGAGGTGATAAAGAGAAGTCTGGTGAAGGTATCCCTCTTATCCCTTCCCGGGATGGGAAGGGCTGGCCCTGAAACAGTTGTGGCCACGTTGGTGGAGGTCTTGGTCTGGCTGCAGGTCTGGCCACTCTTATCCTTTCCCGGGCTGGGAAGGGTTGGCCCTAAAACAGCTGTGCCTGCGTCAGCGAGGGTTGTTACCACTGAACTGTGATAGTCTTTGAAGAACAATATCAAAACCCTTGTTGCACTCTAACAACTTGCTTATTACCCATTGGGGAAGTATTGGTGCATGGTAATCCTGGAAGATGTTCAATCTGAAGAGAAATTGGAGAAAATATCCATTAACTGGACAAAGTTGTGATCTATCCAACTTCAGGGAAATTCATCTTAAGCAGTTTAACATATAAGGTCTTCAAGGGTCTCATTGCAGAACTATAAATATGATAAATTGCTACTTCTCAAACCTTTTCATGACAGGAGCTACAGATCCATTGTGTATAGTAAAGGAGAGACTAGGCATGCATGTGGTTCAGATCTCCTTGTTTGATTTGTGGGCAAGATTTTATTTCTATTTTGTGCAACTTGTGATGGGGAGCACACCCAATGACCTCCATGTGTCCTTCAAGTCAATAACCTGCAGCTGCCTTTCACATGCAAATATTACATTGTGAATTGCATTTTCCCTTTAAACTTTGCCTCACAAAATAGCTACTCAGCAATATTCAGGCCTACTGCTTCTTCTCTGCATACAGTAATGAAGAGGAAAACCAATATGAAAAAGAGTAATTAAGTAAATATTGTTTCTTAACTACACAGAGGATTTAAATTATTACTTATCTACAATGTACAAACAAGCTGCTGCTAATTATATTAATGCTGTGAGCAAAATTAGAAAGAGACTCCCAGCCCACACATAAAGAAAGCCAAAACACATTTGTATATAAAATAAGCTATGAATTGTAATTGCATCCGGAAGGTCCCAGTAGTCCTTGTAGTTTTCACCCTTGACCTTAGCCTTTTTCCAGTTATTACAATCCAAATACCAACAATATTTGCTTTGAACAGTTGTGAAGAACACAATGAAAAGTATGAGGAGTATCATTAAAGAATTTGATTTCTAAACAGGGTTGCATTTAGCTTTCTATTTGTGAGTCTCCAACAAACTTTGGTTTTGATTTTGCATAAATTGAACATGAGAATAAAAGAATTGCTTCATGGAGCCTTTGGAGTATCCTAAAAGTAGGAAATCAGTGCTCACTGTCTATGTGGCTGTCAGAAGCAGTAAGGAAATTGGTACTAAACTTAGTATATATTACCCGTTATATGAAAGCAAGAGTGAGGTGGAAAAGAATGTATGTCTATCAAAATAAGTTTTCTTTTGACTATTTTCTTCCCTCCTGTAAAACAAAGGAAATACCTAAAAGCTGTGCAGGACTGTGGAGGAAACATCAGGCTAAGAAACATGGAAGAAAATACTTGTCCATACAGCATCTAGTTATGCTAGCAAATGTGCTAACAAAGTATGTAGTGGTGGTTGCTATATAGAAAGGCTTTAAAAAGGATTAAACAAGTTCACGAAGCAGAAAATAATAATTCCTACTACCAATGATGAGCAATTCCCAGCCGTAGAAAGAAATGAATTACATGTACCTACAAGACGTTCCTGGTTTGTTTTGTTTTGTTTCTTGGCAACAAGAACATATTGAACCTCCCTAAAACAATGTAACAAGCAGGAAGAAAGTCACTTATTTGATTTTATGAGTGACAGTTTCTGGTTAAAATTATTTTTTGAGGGCAATTTTTAGGGAGTTTTAGGAACATATGGATATAATTCTGTCTCATTTTATGGCATTTCCTTATCAACACAAGGTTCCCTTTGCCCCAGCTGCTAACCCATAGTGACAGAAAAATCATGGGGGGAAAAAGAGCTATTTTTAAACACTGTGACAATGGAGGCACACTGTGACGATGGGTGCTACCCAACAGTGCATTTGTGATTAAATAATGAGCAATAGGATAAATTACTTTTGAAAAGTACATTTTCCAAGCTGTATTCCTATTGTTATCAAGGTAGAATACCTGTCAATATCAGTGACTAGGGATCATAAGTGATTGGGTGCTGCTGCTGCATGCATAGTCTATGTGGGAATTGCATAGCTGATTGATTGGAAGTTCATTAAGAGACTCCCTCATAGACAGCAAGATCATTCTCCTCATGGCAGATTGGGATGATTCCCAGGAAGCAGCATTACTAAGGAGGCATCCAGGCCTTCCCGTTTGATGCACGTGGAAAGAATAATCATTCTAGATATGCAGATGACACCATCTTGCTGGCATAAAGCAGCAATGACCTGAAAAGACTTTTAATGAAAGAAGTACCAAAGCTTGTGCTATAGGAGAGCTTTGTATATACTCTGCACTGACAGAAAGACAGACAAGTGGTTCCTAGAGCAAAAGAAGCCAGAACCATCTCTGGAAGCAAAAGTGATGTAACTGAGCTGCCAAGATCCAACTAGGAGCCATCACACTACTGATAATAAATATATACCTACCTCCTCAGTGCAGGAAATCCGAAAGCAATAACATCTGGACCAAACTTGACAACTATATCCTTGAGCTAATGCTGACACGTCCAAGAGCATTTAGAATACTTGGAGGGGACTTCAATGCCAGATTGGGGCAAGACAATAGTGCACCATTTGCAAGGTACCACCTTGCCCCACCAAACCTGGAGGAAGAACCACCTCACATCAACCACATCTCCAAAAATCAGAAGGCAAACTACGCAGGATTTTATCTTGCAAAAATGGCTACCAGACTCCACCTCAAGGTACTAAATGGTACCCTTCCCACAGACCATCCAGGTGAATTCACCTGCCTCACAGGCTCTAAAACTAGCACATTGGACTACTTCGTCATCTCTAGGAACCTACTCCCCTTGACAGAGAAGTTTGAGGTCAATCTGCATCTTGAAAGTGACCATTTCCCTATCTGTGTACAACCTATGCTCCCTGCTGGGCAAGTCCATCTAGAGAAACAATTTCCTCTACCCACATGGCCATAGCCAGGATTCTAGACATGAGTGGGTGAATATTTTTTCAGGCTGGGCAACAATGTCATATATATATGTCATATATATAAGTAGCCAGGAGTTTGAGGGTGGGCAAACTGCTAACTCCCACCCTGGCCACACCCTGGCTATGGCCCAGTCTATCCATCCTACCATCAAGACAAGGCAAATGCCACATCAGATGGTCCCTATATCTCAACAAGAAGATGGGGAAATGGCTGATGGAACCCCCCTGCAGAAAATTCAACAGGACCTATTATCCGCTAACACCACGTTTTACTTTCCCATACGGGCACGTTTTACTTCCGCTTCCAGAAGCGACAAGGACAGTGTGGGCCAGATGAATTGCAGTAAACCCATTCGTGTGGATTCACAGGGTGCTTGGGCTTCTGGGAATTGAAGTCCAAGAACATCTGGAGTGCCAAGGTTCATCATCACGGTCCAAAGAAGTCAAGATTCTCTGAGAAAGACAATAATGCTGGGGATGGCAGCAAGAGATGACAAAGACACAATGTAAGATGGATTGATCCCTAAATCAGAGGTTCCCAACCTTTTCAAGCCAGGGGCTGGGTCACTCTTTCTCAATCAGCTTTGAGGGCTGATCAGCCATATTGCCCTGCCTACATGATGGGGGTGGACATTTTGTCCTGACAACTTCAAAAGGGTGGCCATTTTGTTTCTCAAATGCCCTTTGAGGGGTGAGGAGGCCACATGAAATAGCACCATGAGCTGGATCTGGCCCATGGGCCTTAGGTTGGGAACCCCTGCCCTAAAGGAACCACAGGCTTGAGTTTTTAGCAGCTGAGCAGGATTTTTGAGGACAGAACATTCTGGAGATTGCTCCTCCATAGGATCACATTATGACTTGACAGCATTTAATAACAGGAACAATTTTAGCTTTGTATGTTATTATATGCTGGTGGTGCATCTGACACAAATAAAGAAACAGGAACAAGAAGAACACTAATCTTATTACATGTTCTTACTGGCAGATATGGAATGGCAATGTCACCTTTTGCTTCTCTCTTGCTTTTTTCTCTCTAAGCATTTACACCCCGAATTGTAAGCATTTTGACTGCTCTTGGGCTGGCAGTTTTTCCTTTGAGTGACAGTGCGGCATGTGGCAGGAAGCTGTGTTGTTGCTGTTTTTAATTTCCAAAGCATTCTGCACTCCATGCCTCCCCTACATCCAGTTTCTTTCTTTTCAGACACTGGAGCCACTTCCGAAGTTGGAGATGGAAGAGCTATGAAATAATTTGTGAGGTGGAGGAGCAGTTCTTGGGATGAGGGTTCATTGTTGAGGTTATGTCCAACCTCAGAGAAGAATTTCCCATCTCTCCTGTTGTGCCTGACATGCTATACCAAAGATGACAGGGTTCTGGCTTTAAAATAAATTCAAACTTTATATTCAATTAGTCTCTGTTGAGTTGATGAATGAAAAAAAAAATTGTTAAGTAATCACCACAAGGCATCTTAATTGTACTTTCAACAGCTGTTTTCCATTGCAGCAAAACAAGGAGACTCCTAGTTGGTGAGATTTTGATCAAGCCTGGCCATCCTAACCTGGTGAAAAAATATGTTGTTCATTCTTCAAACCCCATATGAAGTATCACCTCCAGCACTTGATCAGGACATCTAGCATTTCCCCTCCAGCATGTTCTGTAATTTGCACATAATTGATTGTGCAAAACTTAGTCTTAGCTTCTTGTTGTTTTGTAATAGTAAATGCATTCAAACCTATTATTTTTAATAGGCAATGCAACAAGACAACAGCACTTTTAAATTATACACATTTACAAAAACCCACAAAATTTGAGAATGTGAAAATCTCTCCAAGTTTATCAAATAAATAAACAAACAAATAAATATTTGCTGTCTTATAGTGAGGATAAAATTCTTACCTTGCCTTTTTTATTACACAAGTTACATGCCTTACATGTGTGATGTAGGTAAATTACTCCAAAGAGTCTTGATCTTATTATTGTAAAAGAAGAGAAATTAGGAATATGCCTTTGATTTTTAAATCATTCAAGATATGCTTTGATTTAAGTACATTTGATGCACTATGTCAGTAATGGCGAACCTATGGCACATGTGCCAGATGTGGCACTCCTATGCCTTTCTGTTGGCACATGCACCATAACCCAAGCAAAGTGTTCACCCACCCCTCTGCCCAGCAACCCAATGGGAGTGCTTCCTCCCTCCCCCAGCATAGAGTTCGCCCCACCTCTCTGCTCATCAGCCCAATGGGAGCACTTTCTCCCTCCTCCTGGCACAGAGTTCACCCCAACTTCTGTTTGGGCACCTGGTCTCTAAAAGGTTTGTCATCACTGCACTATGTGCTTCTCACACAGATTTTTTGGCATTCAAAATAGAGAGAAGTTCCCCCATATGCATTATTAGAGATAAAATAATATTTAAAAACAAGTTTCACCTTTAGTTCTAAATTCAAAAGAAAATGGTACCATTGATACACTGCCTGCCTTTGAACTGGGAACATCTTTAGCTGACAACATGGAAGCTACAATATATTGTTTCCAATCAGACTACCCCTTTCTTTCAGATGTGCACAACCTGTGATCAACCATGCCAACCATGGACAACCTTCCACAAACATCACCCCTTACTCTTGATAAACTCCAAGTATGGGGCATAACCATGATTCCTGAGGAATTCAAGGAGTTCTAGTCCAAAATGTAACTATCTCAAGCTCTACAAGAATCTGAAAATCTCTTTCTCCACATCATTGCATTTCTCCAAATCCCATATGCATTTTCTCTCCATCCTTATTTTGAACCAAACTGAAAACCAGTTACCACCTTGAATATTGAAGTGCTTTTTAAAGCAGTTATTTTCTCTACATGCATTTATTTATGTGTTCAAGTAATACACTCTCCCTATTGACTGAAGTGTTCTTCCCTGTAGATTTTCAGTTCTACAAAATTTTACCTATTCATATTTTAAATTGCTTGTTGCATTGTTTTATGTGCATTTCATTTCTTCAGAACTCCTGGTAAGCTTGGCCAATATACACATTCTTGAGGTGTTTGTTTCTTCTTGCAGTAATCCTTAAAAGCTGCAAAAAGGGTCCTTCCTCACAACAGTTCTGGTATACAAAATTCATCACAAGAACAGAGTTAGTGGTTCATCCTTCCCCTGTCCATTTGACTCCCATTACTCTGAGGTACCCAGAATGTTTTTGGGTCATTGCAAAATTTGAAATACTACGATAATTATGTTTTATTTGCTATGATTATACACAACCCAGATTCCTTCATTTACTGAAGTATGGTCAGTGATTCTTATTCTTTACTCATATTATTCATAGCCTAAAGTCCTTTGAGACGCTATCAATGTTGTGTTTACAGAACAAAGATTCAAAGCTAAATAATTATGTCATTATCTACTGTCATTTCCCATAGCCGAAGTCAATTCACCAACTAACCAATGTCACTTTTACAGAACAAAGTGTATAAATGTGAAATGCACTCAGAAAGGTAAGCTCATTACCAAATGTGTAATGCCACAATTATTATGTTGCCTCTATCTGCTAATTTTGCTACTTTTCCATAACAGATTCAGAGGAAGAGAGCTGAATATCAATCACAGGTCTTCAGTCATTAGCAGGTGTGAAATGCAATATGTATCTACTATATTAAACAAACATTGTTCGTCTATATCCCTATCTAATCATGAGACTATGTACATTTATTGCCATAAAAGTCTCACTATGATGCTTGATGAAGTGGACTGGAGTCACAAAACCTCACATTAAAAGATAACAGTTTTTATAGATCCACAATATCATCTTCATGCTGTTGTCTGATATACTTACACAGACTAAGGAGTCTGAACAAATCACCTCTGCAATCCATAGAGTATGCAAAAGCTGAGCAGGGCTGTTAATGATAGGATATTTTGGAAATCACTCATTTATAGGGTCACCATAAGTCAGAGTTGACTTGATAGCACCAAACAACAACAGAAAGAAAAATTATGATTAATTTGTGTTTCCCAAACCCTCACTTCCACTCTCTCCCAAGAAGCTAACACTACTTTGGGAAGAATTTGATTCCAGATATTTGCCACACACTGACTGTAATATTCTGCATGAATAAAATAATGTTATAATAATATAGATGCTCGGCTACTAAACACAAAAGGAAACTGATAATTATGTGTTTAAACTGGAACAATCCTTTCCTGGACAGGTTTTTAGAGAGAAATTATTTTCCGTATCCTGTAACAAAACCCCAAAAAATCCAAATGTGTAGGTGACAAACCTATATGCAGGATGAATGCAATTGTACTTGTTTTTGAACAAGCATTTTGCGGGGGAAGGGGGGTTATTTACATTATTTCCCTTTGTTCCTTGCAATGTCCAGATGTGAGTAAAGAAGTTATCTCCACATTTCAAAAAAAAAAATACACATGCATGTATTTGAATGCCTAAAGGTTTTATGATCCAAGGAAATATTTGTGTGTGTGTGTGTGTGTGTGTGTGTGGCTACTCAAGAGGAAATAGCCTTCAGTAGTCCCTGTCAGACATATTCAAACCTATGAAGTTTTTTTCCCCTTGACTTGAGGCTGGTTATCTCACAAATCTGTCCAAAGCTCTGGTGAATAATTTATATCCGGCCCGAGGTGACAAGTTAAACACACCCATTTTATAGGGAGGGAAATAATGCTATGAAGGCATCAAGATGGAGGCAGGATTCACGGATGGGGGGTGGAAGTGTTTGGGGAGTAGGACTGGCTGATGGGAATCTGAGCATGTCGAAGAGAAGGGACTGTTGCTGCAAAGAAAATGAAATGTAATGAGATCCTCTTTCATGCATAATGCATGAGTGATATAACATGACCGCATAAAAAGGCATGGCTTCTTCTTCTTCTTCTTCTTTTAAAAGCAATACAGAGCTGTATTATTATCTTCCCAGATGAACTTTCTATGCTATTGGTCAAAAAAAGAAAGGGTTCTCAATATACATACAATAATATAAGCTGACAGATTTTTAAAATAACGGACATTTTTTATCTTGAAACAAAACCATCATAAAAAGGAACCATTTTGATTTGCAGCTGGAAAATGATGTTGAGCCGAATTTTGCTTTAAAACCATTCCCTTCCTCTCATGTAAAAAAAATATGAAGAAGGAAGGGAAAAAATATTGTTGGGGGCGGGGAGAGAAGAAACCATCGTTACAAATCTACAACTGGTAAATGGTATTTCACAGTTTGTGACAGACTGAAGTTAAATTGTGCATGGAAACTTCTTTGTTTTTCAGAAGCAAAACTTTTCATGGGAAAGACTGCCTCGTAGAGCACTTTTACAAAAGATAAAACGTTAGCTATTGTCACCATAAAAATTGATTTGGTTGCATTTGCAAAACCAAATGCTGTAATTCAGTGTGTGAATTCCATTTTAAAGATAGCAGCACAGAAGTTTGAAATGGTCCCTGAACGCTTGAGGCTGTTTTCTTTTTGTCAGAAATATTTTTTTTAATCCAAATGTTGATTAGAACCTTAAATGGAGGAAGTTCATCGTCACACAGTCCTAGTCATCGTTTCTACTACAAGAAACATGAGCTGATTGTTTGGCCACTAAGTGAGGAAGACATATGATGCATAAGGAAAGCCAAAGAGGAAGAAGTCTCAAAAATTCACCAGTGTTGGGGCTCTGTTACTTATTTGGTTCTTCCTGCATAATTTCAATGTTTGTAAGGAAACAGCTAGAGTGCAGCAAAGTTACATTTTTACAGTTCTGACACATTATGGTTCAGCGTAATTGTTCCTTTCCAAAGTGAAAACGTCCAAAAATTAGTGCAAAAAAAAAAAAAGAATGATAGAATTCATATTGTTGCTAAACAATCTCATCTAACAATTACACTTTGTTATTATGAATCCCTATTTCACAACTACTTCAGATTCCTCTGTTTTTGGACAACTCTGGAATAATTAAATAAATAAGTATATACATATTCTTTTGAAGCTGGCACACAGGACTATATGAATTTCCCTCCTATCTATTTACTTATAATGCCACTAGAGAATTGTGCATTTTTTAAACCACTGATTTCTCAACTCATATCCTTTCAAAAATGGCTTTTCCTTCTAAATTGCCTATACTGCCACGATTAAAAAAAATTCCTGTAAGAACATTCAGTGGAAGACAGCTTGTTCTGCAGTTTCTTGTTTCAGCCCACTAGCCTAGCTTTAAAAGCAACACAGCAGCAGCTATTTACCTTATAGCCAGCCAGGGTGAAATTTGATTTTCAGTGGTTTTAATCCAGGGCTGACTGGTCTCACTAGTTTATCTGCTGTATAAGAGAACTGAATGTACATTGCTAACTGTGAATAGATAATTGAATAGCTGTGCACGTGTGTATGTTTGCATGTTTCTACATGTATAGGCTTCTGCATCAAATTCTTTGGATTTCCTAAATCCTCAGAAGAAAAATCTGGATCTTTTGTGTTTGCTTCCTTAAATGAATGAATGAACAAAAGGGAACTATTTTCAGGAACTCTATGTTTTTCTGTACCTTGCAGGTAACATTCTCTCAGTCACAGCCTTACGTCCAGACCCACCCCCATGCAATACCTTCTGACAGCTATTTACAGGCATGGGGAAGATTTGTTTGCTTATAAAACTGTGCTCTGAGGGAAGTTCTCCTGACAGCCATGCTAACCGAATCACTTACTGAATGCTTTAACATACATAAAAATGCAAAGCACCCGAAACAGGAGTCGAATAATAACATTATGAAAACACCCTCTCGGGTTCATGTGATGCAGACATACCGCAGTTAGCAGAATATAGTTGGTCTGAGCTCCTGGTTGTTTGGTGTTTTTTTTTTAATGCTTCATCGGTCCCCATTTCACTTGAATGAAAATGTTCCCTTGATGACTTACACAATAGGATATCATGAGATATTTAGTTTTTTTAAAAATACAAGGGCTAAGAAACAAAAGGCCTTGGTTCATTAGGTTTTCTATTGTAGAGACCCACATATAAGTAATTGTCAAGTTATATAGGAAAAACAGATTTTGATATCTATTCCTTTATTTTTATATTGGTAGATTTGACCAAAATTATTGTTATTCTGAGTTTTTGCTGTTTTTTAAGAAACCCTCAGAAATGTGAGATCAGGTATCACATGTACTATACTTATATATTATTTATATCTTTCTTACATGAATTCAACATATGAATGTGTCTAATATTTCTGACCATCATTCTACATATTCCAGCTCTGTATATTGATAAATGCTATACAAAACACATAAGCATGGTATATTGATTCATAAGAGAGAACTTTTTAATGTGTATATATATAACAATATAGCCATACATTTTCCCTAGAAATCCACTTTAAAATTCATTTTACATATATATTTTGTAATTTATATTCTCACAAAAAATCATTTCTGGACTTATTAGTTCTTAAACTATGGATTTATATTATAAAACAAAATAATAAATGACTGTATAAGTAAAAATACATTTTATGTGCTTTTGGGAGTTGTTTTGAGCCAAGAATTACATTACAAAATTTAGTACATAATAGATACACTAACTTCATTCCAATCTACCAATTGGTTTAGTAAGTACAGATCCGGCCTGTTTGGTCCAAAATGCAGACCAATTAAAGTCCTTGAATAACTTTTATTCATATATACTCACTTGTACATCCAGCAATGTAAGAACTTCAAATATTTGGCAGCTGAGGAGGCATGAATGACAGGGCTGTTGCAGATTGGGAACCACAGCTGTACAACACCCTTTCTTGAGGGAACCCCACTGAAAAATGGCAAATAGTTCATTACTGGTCCATTCTCACTTGTTTCAGCCTTCAATCTCTGTAATGAATACATTTTTTTAAAAAATAAAAACTTAATATATAATGGTCAAAATCTTCCTGTATAGAACATAGTGTAACATTTGGAATCTAAGTGCCCCAAGTAGAGAAGACACCAACAATATTATCAATTGCTTACTGAGTCACAACTCAGTTCACAACAGATGTCTATGGTGATTTCTTAAATTAAAGCAGGGATTCTCAACCTGTGCCCTGTAGGCCGGATGTGGCCCATGGTGTCATTTCATCTGGGCCCACAACACCTCCACCACACCCAGAAGTGCATTGTGGTCAGTGGTGAGCAGCAACAGGTTCACACACACCAGGAGTAGGGGGTAGCAAAATTGGGTGGCCTCTGGGCAGGGGGTGGCAAAATTGGGTGGCCTTTGGGCAGGGCGGGTAGCGAAATTGGGTGGCTACACCCACCTTTCTGCCTTGCCCCATCAGGTTTTGTCCCTGCTAGAGGTTCAAGGTATCTCTTGCTCAAAAGCCAGTCATATCTGACTCTAGGGTGCAGTGCTCATCTCCATTTACAGCCAAAGGGCCAGTGCTGCTGTGTTTGCAGATATATACATGGCCATATGGCAGGCATGACTAGATCACCATGATGTAGGCTCTGCCCATGGTGTGGTAGCAAATTTTTTTGCTGCCCACCACTGCATGGGGTGGAGAAAGGGCAAAATGGCCATCTGGTCCCTGAAGCTGTCTAAGGGAACATGACCCAGCCCCCAGCTTTAAAAGGTTGACAGCTCCTGACTTAAAGCGATCCCTCTTTCAAAGGTAAGTGATTTGTCTAATCTAATGCCATCCTAACTGGGTAAAAGGATTCAGATTAATAATTTTGGTAACCCAGATTCTAGTTTCCACACATGCATGAAACTCACTTAGCATCTAGCTACAATGTTTCAGTATTGTTATAACAGTAAAGCATGGCCTATACAAAGCTTTGACCTCATTAGAGAAATGAAGAACAGATAGATGGGGGGAGGAGAGAGCCAAGGTTGGTTAGAATTGGATTTACTGGGAAGATCTCTTTGTGACTTCATGTAGGTGGGCAAAGATTTCCGAGTATGGAAATAGGAGTCAAGATGCCTTCTTTTAATTTTCGTATTATAACTGGTGATATCTCCATGGAGTGTTTTGTACTCCTTTCTCTCATTCAATTTGTTTATTTAAAATACTTCTGTCAGTTAGTGGGATTTTCAAAACAAACATATACAAAGACTCTAACTGTAACCACAGAGAATGAAGAAGGGGGGAAAACCAGGAGTAAAGTTCAACTCACATTCTCCATCAAACCTGTGAACTGGTTACCTGATAGCATGGAAGGATTTGGTGAATATTCTCTCTACATAACCCTCCTCAAATAGATATTAGGTCTTAGACTTACAGCCAGAAAATCAAAGTGCTACAGATGATGAAATTGTTCCTCTTAATGATGAATTCCTTACTAGAACTGGGTCCCTAAGTTCTAAATAGAGATTCTCAACATGTGCCCCATTTCGTGTGCCCCCCCCCACTGCCTCCACCACACCCAGAAGTGCCCATGTGGCAGAGGAAGGGCAAAATGGCCATCTGGCCCTGAAGCTGGCTGAGGGAGCGTGATCCAGTCCCAAGCTTTAAAAGATTGAGAACTCCAGTTCTAAACTGATGGTGGACTTTTCAGACAGAAAGCTCCCTCAGAATGCTGAAGTTAATCAGGATTGCCAAAAGAAAAATGCTGGTGAGCTTAATATTAGAATATTCCCTTCTATACTATTCTGCCCAAAATAGCAATTATACTTGAAAATATCTTTTAGTAATTCATTCTCATCTCTGGCAAACTTTACTCACTCATACAAACATTTGATGATTGCAAACAGAAGATTGCCCAGAAGACTGCCCTGAGGAGTGGTAACATACCTAACCCAAATTGCCTGTTTAAAAGGAACAAAACTCACATGATTCTGCTTCAGGAGGGGTTAATCTTTGGAGGGATATGAACAGTGGTGGGATTCAAAATTTTTTTACTATCTACTCTGTGGGCATGGCCAGGGGGAAAGCCCTGTGCTGCACCCAAATTAGGACTACTTTTCAAAACTTTGATGGCTGGGGCTAGCCAAAATTTCTGCTACCGGTTCTGGTGAACTGGGGCGAACATGCTGAATCCCACCACTGGATAAGAAGAAAGGAAAACCCCAAAGTCCAGAGAATATTCAAATAGTACTGTATATTGTCAACAACCAGATAAACCACAGATGATGGACAAATAAAAAGACTGTACAGTATTCACTGAGTCAATTACTATTCTCAGCATGTTGGTCTGAGGAAAATTGAGAAATTACCAAAGTTACCATCAATAAAGAGAGTCCTTCTGGTTTTTAATTAAACTACAATACATCTGATGTAATTAAAATGGAAAAAAATCTTTCTTTGGTATATCCGCATCCAGAGCATCCACAGATGTAACTATCAGCCCCCAATTGCAAAATTAGTGTTGGCAGATCACTTTTGTTTTCTGACCAAAATACCACTCTTATCTCAAGACATTGATCAAGGAACTACACAGCTGCCATCAGTGGCTAATTTATTATAAGACAAGCTTCCTACAACTTAATCCATTAGAAACTGACTTTCTATCTAGGAGACAACTAAGGTTAGACACTGAATTGAAGGGTCTTAAGAATACAAGCTAAGGCTCCAACTCTGTTACTAAGACTCCAATCCCCTCTCCTTAAAGAAGGGAATGACTAAGTGTAGAACAAATGAGCACTTGCAGTTGCCATGTAATTTACTACCCACTAGGAATCATTTTGCTGGTATCAGGAAGAACTACCCAAAACAAAAACAACAAAACTTCCCTAAACTGACTTACAATCCTGTTAAATCAAGTGCTCTGAATCAGAATGAGTAAATTCTACAATTAATTCTACTTCAGAGAGCCCAAGCTTGCCAAAAACAAAAGGTATCCGAAGAGAATCTGCGAGTTTTGGAAGTACTCCACATGAAGCCTGTACCTTGAACAATACTGAATCAACAGATGGCTCTGCAGTGGTTTAGATACAACTTTATCCTGATAAAGATGGATCAGGAAAACATGATTACCTGATTACTAGCAGTTTGTAAGAGCCTGGCAGGCCTTCTTGTTCTGAGATCTCCACAACATAACCAAATATGGTTCAATCTCATCACTTGGAAGACAATTCAATGCCTGAATTGGAATCATGTTGTTGTTGTTGTTGTTGTTGTTGTTGTTGTTGTTGTTGTTGTTGTTGTTGTTGTTGTTGTTGTTGTTGTTGTTGTTGTTGTTGTTCAGTTGCACAGTTGATTCCAACCCTTTGGGACTATTGCCCTCCAGGCACTTCTGTCCTCCACCATCCTCCTCATCCCACCCAGCTCTGTGCCCATTGCATCTACAATGCCATCTAGCCATCTCATTTTTAGCCGCCCCTTTTTCTTTTGCCCTCCACCTTTCCCAACATCAAAGCTTTCTCAAGTGAATACTCTCTTCTCATTTGATGTCCAAAGTACTTCAGTTTCATTTTCACTATTTGACCTTCCAAGGAGCAGTCAGGGTTGATTTCTTCTAAGATTGATCTATTTGTTCTCCTCGCTGTCCAGGGGACTCTCAGAACTCTCCTCCAACACCACATTTCAAAGGCATCTATTCTTCTGCACTCAGCTTTCCTTATTGTCCAGCTCTCACAACCATACATTACCACCCGGAATACCATTGTTTTGACTATGCAAATTTTTGTTTGCAAGGTGATGTCTCTACTTTTCACTATGTTCCCCAGGTTTCTCATTGCTTCTCTCCCAAGAATCAGTTGCCTTTTTATTTCATGGCTGCAATCACCATCTGCAGTGGTCTCGGATCCTAAGAAAGTAAAATCTGTCACTGCTTCTACTTCTTCCCTATCAATTTTCCAGGGACTGATAGGGCCTGTTGCCATTATCTTGGTTTTCTTGATGTTGAGTCTCAAGCCAAATTTGGACTCTCTTCTTTCAATCCAGTCAGGAGCTTCTTTAGGTCTTCCTCGCTTTCTTCCATTAGGGTGGTATTATCTGCGTATCTCAAATTATTAATGTTTCTCCCAGTAATTTTGATCCCACATTGTGATTCCCCCATCCCTGCATTGCACATTATACAATCTGTGTATAAGGTGAATAATCAGGGTGATAAAATGCAGTCTTGTCTTACTCCTTTTCCTATTCTGGAGCACTCCATCATTCTGTATTCTGTCCTAACTGTTGCTTCTTGGCTCATGTACAGATTTCTCATGAGGCATATGAAGTGTTCTGGTATTCCCATCTCTTTAATTACTTGCCACACCTTGTTGTTGTCCACACAGTCAATGGCCTTGGTGTAGCCAATGAAACAGAAGTAGACTTGTTTCTGATATTCCTTTGTTTTCTCCATGATCCAACGTATGTTGGCAATGTGTTCTCTAGATCCCCTGCCTCTTCGGACCCCATCCTGCACTTCTGGTAATTCTCTCTCCATGTGTTGCTGCAGTCTATCCTGTATTATCTTGAGCATAACCTTGCTAGCATGTGGGATGAGTGCAATTGTTTGATAATTTGAACATTCTTTGACATTATCCTTTTTTGGGATTAGAACATATTCTGATCTTTTCCAATCCTGTGACCATTGTTTTGTTTTCCAAATCTGTTGGCATATAGAATGCAATAATTTGATTCCATCATCTTTTAGGGCTTTGAAAAATTTAGCTAGGATACCATCATCTCCACTGGCTTTGTTGTTTGCAGTGCTTTTAGGGCCTTTCTGATTTCACTCTCTAGGATGTCTAGCTCAAGTTCAATGTTCTCATCATTGTAATTATCAGGGGTGGAGAGGTCGTTTTTGTAGAGTTCCTCTGTGTACGCTTGCCATCTTTTCTTAATCTCTTCTACATCAGCTAACTCCTTGCCATTTTTGTCCTTTATCATGGTCATTTTTGCTTTAAACGTTCCCTTGATTTCCCCAATTATTTTTGAAAAGATCTCTAGTCCTACCCCATATGTTGTTTTCCCCTATTTCTTTGCACTGTTCATTTAGGTAGGTTTCCTTATCTCTCCTTGCTTTACTTTGAAATTCTGTATGCAATTGATTGAATTTTTTCCTTTCTCCTTTCCCTTTTTGCGTCCCTTCTTTCCTCTGCTATTTTAAGAGCCTCATCAGACAACCATTTTGCTTTCTTAGACTTCTTTTATTTTGGTATGATTTTCCTTGCTGCCTCCTGTTCCATCTATTTTGCCTTTTTGTTTTGCCTTTTGTCCCTGTCCGTGGAGTCTTCTTGGCAAAATTCCTGTTGTGGTTTGCCAGCTTCTATGCCAGTATTTTCTTATCATACCTTTTATCACAATTTAACACAAAGTAATAGACTAAAAAGTTAAGTCAGTTAGTACTAGATATATGAAATAAGAAGTTATATATTTAGTCAGAAGTTAAAAAGTATTTCATTAGTCATTTCAAAACTAGTCATCAATCTTTCTATGAAAAGAACAGTCCACTATATCAAGTCAACAATTATAAAGAATTCAACTAACTTGTGATATGGTAATTCAATTACTTATCATATGCATGCATGCAACTTGGAATCTGTGATGAAAACATCAGGAGTCTGTGCTTTTATTCAGCTCACCCTGGTTGTGTGAGCTGGATGATGGCGTGGTGGTGTTTTGGCCAATGTTCATCCTTACTCTTCATTCCCTGGATGGTTTCTTTCAGGCCTCTCTTCCCCAGATGCTTTCTCCCTCTAGGATGGGGCCTTTGAGATGGGCCTCTTGCCCTCGATGGCTTCTGCATACTGACCATGTGGCCCACACCACACACATGCCCCACCAGCCAGATATTTCAATGCTTGAATTGAAAGAGGAAATTTGATATCCCAAGACATTTTTACTGCCTTGGTACTGTACAGTTAATTAAATATTGAAATTAATGGGCAATGAATAGGCATATATTTAAAAAGGGGGAACATTTAAAACTGATCTAAATAATAATTTGTTACTGCTAGCTGTAGGAAGCTGTATTGATATGCATGCTTGTCTGTCATTCTGCTTGATAACTCTTTACCTCATTGCTTTGTGATCCATTTGCCTTGTGACATCTTGACAGCTGCATCTGGTGTATATAAACCATGCCTGGAAGTTTTACTCCTTTGTCTGAAGAAATGGACTTGATCCATAAAAGCTCACAGTAAAAAAAATAGCAGTTAGTCTTTAAAGTGCCGTAGTGTCTTTTTTCTTCTGATATGCCTGAACCACAGACAAACATGGCCACTATTCCAAAATATTTTTAAAAAGGTATCTCAGTTCAAGTATTTAGTGGTAATGTTCCACCAATCATACTCTTGGACATCTCAAATTGAGTCTGTTAAACAGTAATTTGAAAAGGCCATGTTTGGTTTACTCAGATGTTGTAGAACTAGAGGAGGATGTTGGGTTTCTTCCATTTGTAAATTTATCAAAACAAAATTGCTCCCTCATATATTGTATGGACCTGAGGTTTAGGGACTTGGGAATTTATATCCATTAGAAATCATCCAAAAAAATTGCCCCACTATTGCTGACAGTCTCCCCTTCAGCTCTTTCAGCTCTAGATAGACTGGACCTTGCCCTAGTACCAGTAATGACATTAGCTTATAAAGCAATCATTAACTATTGGTTGAAAATTCTATTCTGTGCTCCTTCTGACTTTTTAACTTTATCATACAGAGAGATGAAACTTGGGTCATGGAAAACCTTTGCTCTGAATCTTGTTGCTAAACTTGGCTTTTCAGAAGAGTATGTGAAACATCTTGGTTTCTCTGCAGCAAAACTCTCATTAAAACAAAGACTGTTAGACCTCTGTGTTCAAATAGATATAGGTTCATTAGGCACCTCTAGAATTATATCCCTTTACAAAATGATCTCTCCTCCGCCCTTGACCCTTCCATCTTATTTTGCTGACCTTATGAACTCTGATCACAGAAAAGCCTTCACTAAAGCATGTCTAGATATGTTGCCACTTGCTCTCTTAGAAGGTCGGTATAAAGGAATTCCATATAATGAAAGAGTCTGCTCCTGAGATCAAAAATCAATTGAGAATCTGGTACATGTCACTCTTTACTGTCCCTTGCTCACAGCAGACTGTACTAGACTACTGGGGACTGTTTTTGGAATAACTCCCTGGATGATTTGATGAAGGAAAACTTAGAATGTTACTTTCTGATAAAGATAAGTTTGTCACATTTCGAATGGAAAGGTTTATTTTCATTATTATAAAAATAAAGTCTACATCTTCTGTTGGCAACCAAATTGGCAATTAGACTATGGTAATTCAGGGTCATTTACCATTGATACATTATTTCATAGTTAAGTGCATTCATTCCATTAGTGTTTATGTTTAGATAAATGTAATGTATTTTAAATTTTAGAATTTAAAAACCTGAATAGAAGTTTAATTTAAATGCTCTTATATTGTATTGTGTTGTATTGAGTATGTTCTTTTTTATATAATCTGGCCAGCATGTCAAAGCAATAAATCAATTTAGTTTCAAATTCGACTACCAGTTAGTGAGATTTCAAGGCCCAAACCTGAGAACAAGGAGTTGATCCTTTTTGTATCACAGGGGTGCATACTTATGATGTCACAGAGTAGATCCTTGTGTTGTCATAGAGCTGGAGCAGGCAAGGACTGAGAAGGAAGCGAGCACAACAGACATACAAATGGCTTCATGCAGAGCCACCACACCTTGGTGCCAGCTGGGAATAGATAGAAATTGGAACCTGTGGTTTAAAAATATCTCTCATGCACAGGTCAAATGTTCTCCTCCTCTAGTGCCACTCATACCGATATTTGTCTCCTGGTCTTTAGACCTAAGGAAATATAACTGCTCCAAATGGACCCATACTCCCACTGGTGTAACAACAATAATAAATAGTGCTGTTATTTTCTAGGTACAGAATAGTCAGGAATGGTTTATCACTCCTTCTTCTGGGGTTGCTGTGAGACCATATCACTTATGCAAGACGACACAGCCCTGGTTTTTCTCCTTGAAGGCACAGTAGGGAATTGAGTTCCCAGCCTCTGACTCTGCAATCAGATATGTAAATGACTGAGCTATCTAGCCAGCTTTCACTGAGCTATAGAAGAAATGAAACATCCTCTCCTAACATACTGAATTATATGAAATTATAAAAGAGGGGTGATCAGATGCAGTTTTGTGTTGGTTGCTGGACTCTGAAATGAAAACACATGGCTGGACTCACAGTTTTATTGTAAATGTAGCCTTTCCTGCTAGCGTAGTGTACTTTCTGAGTGACAGGAAAGTTCCTCATCAATTGCTGCCAGCAATGAGGGCAACTTGGCAGGACTCCCCTTGGGTAATTGTCCACTAGTCCAACTCACATGTTAGCCTTCCTGAGCCCCTGCTCATTTTTGTGTCCAACACTCCTTTTCTCCCCAATAAGAAAGTTTACATTGTAAACCCTGGCTTGGCATTCTGTTTCTTCCTGGGGAAACTTCATCTGTACCAACTCACCAGTCCATGGGTCCTCCTTAAATATAAAGGTCCATCCCACAGATAGCCTCAGGTCTTTCTGTCTCTGGGCACCTTTCCTCAGGTTTATTCCTTTCCCCATTTTATCTTCTTTTTCTCATGCTCTCTCTTCCACCAACCCTGAGCAAGGCGGGATATAAATTTGAAGAATAAAATAAATAAACTCCAGCTGTACTAGCCCTTCTTTTATCCTCCCCTCTTCCACAACTACTATACATACTCTACTTTCCTCTTCCCATTCTTCCTCAAACACAAAAAAATACTCCAGCCACTTCAGAGTTCCCCCAGCCCCAATAAATTGGGAAGACAGAAGTCTTGAAGATGAGATCCTAGTCTGCTTGCTACCACCTCTTCTAGGGTTTCCTCCATAAAAGTGAATAATATTGTTTGTATGCATGAGAAATAATGCCAAATATGAGGTTTATTTTTTGCTGCTCTTCACTTCTGGAAGAGCAAATAAAAATTACATGAGTTCTAAAATATGGGGAAGCCCAAACAAAAAAGTATAATTTTTTAAACTGGGCTTCAGATTTTTCCAAATTTGTCGAAAACAGCCATGTCGGGTGGACGTGCCCTGCCCACCCTACTGGAGGGAGAAGTGGCCCAGCTGTGGGGGTTTCTGCAGCTTTAAGAACTGCGCTGCCCGACTGACGCACGGCTGCCCTGCCTACCCTACTGGAGGGAGAAGTGGCCCAGCTGTGGGGTTTTCGGCAGCTTTAAGAACTGCGCTGCCTGACCGATGCACATCTGCCCTGCCCACCTGACTGGAGGGAGAAGTGGCCCAGCTGTGGGGGTTTCGGCAGCTTTAAGAACTGCGCTGCCCGACTGACGCACACACGACATGCCCATCTGAACTCCACATACATTGGCATCATGGACCCTGCCTGGGTACAGGGCTCAAAAGCTGCTATGGCAGCAGGACTCCACCACCTTCCCTGGGACCCCCATGTGGACAGGGTGGGGAGGCCATTGCATCACCAGATGCTGAGATCTCTAGCTGCTCTGGCATCATGGCCACTGCCCCGGGACCAGGGCTTGGAGGGTCACTGCAGCTGTGTGTGGCAGAACTTCACCATAAGGTGGAGAGGCCAGGTTATTGTTGTGTTGATGCTGTGTTTATATATCTTGAAATGTTTTGATATATTATTTTAATATTGTCTTGTTATCTGATATTTTGTTATCTGATATTTGTAGCTGTGATATATTGTTTCGTTAGGACTCCCACTTATTTTGTAACTTTGATTGGGGATTCCTTGAAATGTTCTTGTTTTTGTTACTTGATATTTTGTTATTTAATATTGATATATTGTTCATTGTGAGCCACCCAGAATTGCTATAAGCAATTGGGGTGGCATATAAATCAAATAATAATAATAATAATAATAATAATAATAATAATAATAATAATAATAATAATAATAATAATAATAATAATAATAATAATAATAATAACGCCGACGACAGTTGCTTCGTGTTTGCATGAGAAGTAACTACCGTAACTGGTTTAAAAAAGTACTGTAGTCTGTTTTTCGATTTGTCTTTCCTGGGTATCTCTTTATAGCGAGCACAAGAGGGTGTTCTGTAGACCATCTTGACTGTTACTTTTGATGTTGTCAACATTCAGGCTGTCCTTTGCTATGTAAAGCTTGGCATTCTTATTTCTGCTGGCAACACAGCTCAATATTGTGCAGCAATATCAGGCAATTTCCTGGTGATTTGAATAACGGATATAGAAGCACAATATCCCACATTCATAAACCAGATGTTTTTGAATAACTGAGTCTTTATCTAGCATTGTAGAAACACTGGATAAAATAATTTATGCATCTTACAATGAGAGTGTTCACAAAAAGAAATGAAATGAGGTGAAATATTCTGAAGAGGGAAAGTCTGTGAAATGTGGCAGCATACTATATTTTATGGGGCAGTAGGAATTATTTAAATAACATGCTTCTAAAACAAGGATATTGAAGAACAGTTATTCAGCAAGAAAGGTGGAAGGAAATATCAAGGGGTTCAATCACTTGTGCAAAACTTTTAACTAACTATCGTAGGGACTCTGTGAAGCAAAGCCGGAAGCTAGAACTACATAATGAAATGTTTCTTCAGAAAACAACATACGCACATGGAGAGAACTCTAATTACAGTAATTAAATATTGTGAATTATTTACCTTATGTGACTCTCCAAATAAAACTGCATGGAGATTTGATTTGATTTTCCTGTTGTTAAATTAAGCAACACTTAGGAGATAATTTTAAAAAGGTTTATTTACCAAAAGGATTTTAAAAATTTTGTATTATTCATCTACTTGCTCCATACCACTGGTATGGAGACTGCTGACACAGAAAGGTTTTCCTCTCACTTTCATAAAGCTAGAACCTTAGTAAAGGTAAAGTCTAGCCATGTTATCCGGGATTGGTTTGATCCAGTTGTCCCTGATGACGTGGACAGGCTACTTGGAGCTGTTTGTGACACTGCCTGTGCATTCGATCCATGTCCCACCTGGCTATTCTTCTTCTTATTATTGTTCGATTTTTATGCCACCCCACTCGCTTATCGTGACTCTGGGTGGCTTACAACGAAACAATATATAATAGTTACAAAATTAATAACACAATATCAGATAACAAAACATTTCAAAGAATCCCCAGTCACAAATACAAAATGAGCGGGAGTCAAAAAAGAAACACAGTATCATATAAAACATTTCAAAAATACATAGGAAAAGCATCAATACAACAATACCATGGTCTCTCTACTGATGGCAAAGTCCTGTCGTGCACAGCTGCAGCAGCCCTCTGAGCCTTGGTCCCTGCTCGAAGAGCAGATGGCAGTCATGGCCAGGAGAGCTTTTGCACAACTTTGCATAATACACCAATTACGCCCGCTCCTTGAACAGGACTCCTTGCTCATGATCACACATGCTTTAGTCATCTCCAGACTTGATTATTGTAATGTGCTCTACATGGGGCTGCCCTTGATAACCATTCAGAGGCTGCAACTGGTCCAGAATGCGGCCACTCGGGTGGTGTTGGGGTGTGGGTGCTATGCCCATGCCTCGCCACTGCTTGGGAAGCTGCACTGGTTGCCAGTATGCCTCCATGTTCAACTCAAGGTGCTGCTAATCACCTTTAAAGCCCTACATAGTAGTGGGCCAGGATACTTAAGAGACTGCCTCACCCCAAGAACATCTGTCCATCCCACCAGAGTGGACCAGAGAGGCTCTCTAGTTATTCCA
This sequence comes from Furcifer pardalis, assembly GCA_030440675.1. Lineage (NCBI taxonomy): Eukaryota > Metazoa > Chordata > Lepidosauria > Squamata > Chamaeleonidae > Furcifer > Furcifer pardalis. The sequence goes on from CP126891.1 coordinate 78,887,381, forward strand.
TCAGACAGAGAGGCACATCTCTCTGGCACAAAAAATAGGGCCTTCTCTGTGTCCGCTCCAGCCCTATGAAACCTCCTGCCAACTGAGCTATGTCTCCAAACGGAGTTGCTGCCCTTTAGGAAGAATATAAAAGCATGGCTGGCAGGGGCAGGTTTGGGGTACTGGCTGCACAATGACCCCAGCTCACTGGTTGGTTTGAGGCCCCCCCCCATTTAATCTTCTAGATTTAGTTTTAATCTGATCTATCATCGTAATTCATTTTTTTAAAAAAAATTAAATTTTAAATTTTTTATAATTTTAAGATCTGAAGTTTTTAGGGAATGTTTTGATTTCTTTGTTGTTATGTTAATGATATGTAAACCACCCTGAGTCGCCCCAGTGAGGAGGGCGGTATATAAATATGAATAAATAAATAAATAAATAAATAAATGTAAAGGTTTCCCTTGCTTGAAACCAGTTATATCTGACTCTAGGGTTCAGTGCTCATCTCTGTTTCAAAGCCGAAGAGCCAGCACTGTCTGCTTCTGCAGACATTTCTGTGGTCATGTAGCAGGCATGACTAGACACCAGAGCTTAGGTGCATCTCTCTAGCACCAGAAGGAGGGTCTTCTCTGTGTCTGCCCCGGCCCTTTGGAACCTCCTGCCAACTGAGTTACACCTACAGGCAGAGCTACTGCCCTTTTGGAAGGGCCTAAAAACCTGGCTGGCAGGGCAGGTGTGCAGCTCCAGTAATACAGGGTCCCACGTTGGGTGGCTGATCTGATGGGATAGACACCCCTCTCTCTCTTACTCTTTTAAACTTTTTTAACCTTTTAAAACTTTTTTAACCTTTTAAAACTTTAAAACTTTTAAATCTTTGAGGTTTTTTTTTTTTTGCAAATTTATAGTTTAATTATTTTTTTGAAGTTGATTTGGTTTCTGGGTTTGTGGGGGTGTGGTGGGATTGTTTAGAATTTTTGATTTTGATTTGTAATTATGATTGGGGATTGGGGATTTTTGATATGTTTTTGATTGAATTATTTGAAGTGTTGCTGAAATGTTTTAATAATGCCTTGATTTTGTAATTGTGATGGGGGATTTTTTTTGATATATATGTGTTATGTGACACTTTGATATGTGATACCTTAATATGTTTTGTCATGTGATACTGTGATACTGTATTGTATTGTTTATGTTGTTAGCCGCTCTGAGTCGCTTCGGCGAATAGAGCGGCATACACATCAAAAATAGAAATACAAAATACAGTCCTTAACCCTCAGTAGTAAGAGATCAAGGGCAAACAAGCTACAGGAGCCTCCCACTAAAGTTTTTTATATAGCTTGCTACCTCTTATGTCTTGTATCAAAGATTCACATACCAAGAGAAATAACCTCACTAAATGTGTGTGTGTGTGTGTGTGTGTGTGTGTGTGTGTGTGTGTGTGTGTGTGTGTGTGTGTGTGTGTGTGTGTGTGTACAGACAGACAGACAGACAGACAGACAGACAGACAGACAGATGTTGGAGGCAAAGTGACAGAAAAATCACAATGGAAAATTCCCTCTGGGTTTTTCTCTTTTTTGTCATTTCTTCCTTATAAGATGTGTGAGGTTCATATGGAAGGGGAGGATTATTTGATTACAAAGCTATGCCTAAATTTAAAAAAATCTACCCATCATGTCTAATGAATTTCATTGAACTGCTATCCAGCTATATTAATCCCTTGTGTTTTACTATGCAAACTCCAATGGGCATAATATATACAGTAATACCTCGGATAACGCTAAGACTTGGTTCCACAAGTCTTGGTGTTATCCAATTTTTAGTGTTATCCGATACATGTTAAAATCCTATGGGATGGATCGGATAACGTTAAAACTCCATAGAGATACATTGTAACTGCACAGGCTTTAGCTCTTGTTATCCGATGCATCCCATAGGACCTTAACGTTATTCAATCCAATTCTCCTCCCCAGATTACTTAACGTTATGCGATTTTAGCATTATCCAAGGTAAACATTATCAGAGGTATTACTGTACCACAATAACTACACGGAAGCTTTTCATACTACAGAGCTCTGGCATAGTAGCCCATATTTAACCTGTCAAGGTTTACTAGGCTGATGCTACAGACTTGTTTCATTAATTGTCTATTGTGGAACAGTTGTTCTTTAGCTTTTAAGAAGTACTAGTTGTCTTGCCTAAATAAAATAAGATCAAGATGCCCACAATATGGATAGTGAACCCATGAACATCATTATAATAACAATAATTTTGTGTCAGGGATTACTCTGGGTTGAAAAGATTTTTGTTGGAGAAACTCCACTCAGGGGGCGCCTGAATGAGGCTCTTTTCATGTCCCCAGGTGCATCCCTCAAGTATTGAATCCCAACCTTCGAGTCTCCAAGCTCAACATCTTAAGTAATAAAGCACTGGAGGAGCTGCATTAATGCATTTCCATGTACAGTATATAAGTGTGCATGTGTTTGCAAAATATTTTGTGTAAAGCATGAAACTGAACATGTTTGGATGTACAGTCTTTGACAATTTAGACTGCTACTTTTTCCACAGCGTTTTAGAAACTAATTGCACTTTTCAATGTGTTTGGCCATTGATTGAAAATAAATTAATTACAGGAACAAATTATCCAATGGTACTTCAAGCTTCAGCTCCTAGTGGACCCCTTAACACAAGGAGGTCACTGTGAGCCAAATGCAAGCATAAATAATGTAACATGGGACATGACCAGCCTTTCAACAATTTATTCTCTGTTTGAATTTGAACACAATCAGTAGAGACATATCCCACACACATCTTGAAGCGAGAGAACTTTTAAAGGCAAGCTGCTTGTTTAAATTGCCTATTCCAGTGATGGTAAACCTTGGCACTCTAGGTGTTCTTGGACTTTAATTACCGGAAGTCTAAGTCAGCACTCCTGACTTGTACTTCAAGAACAGCTGGAGTGTCAAGATTTGCCATCACTGCCCTATTCCATTCCTATGATATGCTTTATTTTTATCCTGCCATCTCACAATTTAAATTGTGCAACTCTCTGGTACATAGAGAGAAATAATACTACCATCTGTTTTCCAAGACGCCTTATAAAACTCAAGTTGTACATAACTTTTGGCTGTCACACTCACCCACACACCAGCTCAATATTTTTTGCATGCTACTTTGACTTCTAAATTAGGCCTTACTCTTTAATTAAAATTCTCAATTAAAAACTCTTTCCTTTGTTAAATGCTGCTGCTTTTTCTTTTTCTTTATTTTCATAGATGGCAAGGACAGTTCTTTGGTATTTATTGTATAGTTAAGAAGTCCCTAATGTAATCCTCCACTTTACAAATCCCACTGAGGTCTGTTTTAATCAAACTAGAGCTTAGCTCCCCCACTCCCAATTCTTTTAAAGTTGTAATTTTATATTCATTACATGAGACTGCAGAAATCAGAGCAAAACTTAATTAAAGTTGAATAGCATAGCACTGATCCACTATTCCATTGGCACGGCAATGGAATTTACTTGTAACTGCTGGCTATAAGATCTCTTAGGAGCTGAATGTGTGGCATTTTGGTCCATGGAACAGTACCTCATTGCATTTACAGACAGTGCCCAGCACTGAAATTCTGATTCCTTTTTCCAGGGGCTATGAATCTCCAGGTGTTGGCTGTCCAAATATTGATGCACAGCGGTCCCCATCAGCTCTGAACAATGGTCATACTGGATGGTGTTGATGGGAGTTGGAATCCCACAGGCTAGGGGTTCCCCATCCATGTTTTGATTACTCACCTTTTTTTTAATTTGGAAACTTTCCAAATTAGCAGAATGAGCTGACATCTTCACTCTTCTGTCCCATTTACACTCCACAAAGGACTGTAAATAAGGCAGAGCAACAAAATTTAGAGGAGACTGAAATCTAAAGATAACTGTACTTATGAATGTTAAGAACATCCAGATCCTGTTCATTTTCTTTTCATTATTTATATATTTCTTTTCATTTTTGAAAACCATGTTTTTCCCCCAGAGGGCACCACATTCTCTTTTCTTTTCTTGGAAAAAGTGTATTTCCATACATTAGGGTGGGGTGGATGGGTTGATGGTGCTAATTACTCTAGGTCCAGTTTCAGGGCTGTTTATGCCCTTCAGCTCACACTGAACTAAAAGGGAGTAACTTCTGAGTAGATGAGTTACCTTGAAGAGTCAGTAGGATTAAAGAAGTTTTAACAAATACATTGTACCTTTATTGATTTTTTTAAAAAGTGCAATACTTCAAGGCACTTTTAATATTTGAGTTATTATTTTCATTACTGTTGCTGTTGCTATTGCTGTTGTGTATGATCAAGTCAGAAAACATTTATAATGATCTTAATAGGGTTTCAAGGTGTGGGGTATTTAAGGAGTGTTTTTATTAGTTCCACTTCCCCATTGAGTTTCCATGGATCAGTGGGGCTTTGAACCAGGCCTCCTGAGTCTTTGTCTGTGAATCTACCCAGTGAACTATTTTTTTTTAATCAAACCACTGTTTTGTAGCATCCAAGTCGACTTGATGTCATGTCATTCAAACCAATACAAAATTTTTGGGGTGGTAAGTGATATGAAATCTCTCTCCTGAAATCTGTTGTCTATCTTATTATATCAATTCTGCAGTTGTAGCACAACTTAAAAGTAATGTTTTCAACGAATAATATCCTGAATAGGCCTTTTTTATCTTGTAATAGGTAAGTGCAGATCACCCTATAACCAGAGTGTAATGAAATTGTCAACATTCTCTTCATTTCTTCGTTTCCTGACAAATGGTGTGAACATATCACCTTTTTTCTCCTAATGGAAAACCTAACTGGAATATATCAAAATGCTATTAAGTTTTTCATTTTCTACCACAATTTAATGCTGGGGAATGCATACAATCTCCATGCATGCACGATTGTAAAATATTCCTCATCCCTGATAAAAACAAATGCAATCTATGTGTGGGATGGGGTGGGAAATAAAGCACAATCGTTCACTTATTTTTGCAATGCAGTTCCTTTGTTTGTTGAAATCTTTCTAAGCCTCTGAAAGGGGATTTCTATGTCTTTTCAATTACAGACAGATTTTGATGAACTGAAATGTGTTTAAAATGTTACCTAATTTTACAGTATAAAAACATGTGTTTCTCATTTGTGTGTGTGTCTAATTAAAGAGTTTGTTGAAGCAGTGGAACTGGCAGTAGAAGAGAAAAGCTAGCTATTAAGGGCGTGAGCTATATTTTTAGCACATGAAATGAACTGAAAATGCAATTGCCATAAGTTACAGAAGCTTCTTATTGCAATTTTATGTGGAAATAGAGGGATCAAAATCCATGTATTCTCAGGAGAAATCCGTGTATCCTATTCACACTTTAATTCATTCTGTCTTGGTTCAAACCAATAATGTGATCTACAATAAATCCACACTTGCATACATAACATGTACATGACAATGTACAATACATACTGGTGAAGAAATTTGTTTGACAGCAAGCCCTCTCCCCATCTCTCTCTTATGATTATGTAGTGTGGCATAGGTATAACTTGAAATTTGTTGTTATTTGGGCACAGGAAGAAGCATAGATTGTATGATTTGGGGTCATTTGGTAATAGATAGAGTGGAGATAAAGTTTATCATGATCAGAACTGGTGAATTTCTTGCCTATATACAGACTGTTACAATCAATTGTTTGTAAGTTTGAACTGCTTAAAATAAGATCAAAATATTATTAACAGAAAAAAAATTTCCTTGCTGTGTACAATCCTCTTTTCATCCTCATTTACAGCCATTATTAATGGTTACTATTATGCTCTAAATTTTTATGGCATGTATAATGAAGGCAAAGATTACCAGGAAATGGTGAAATTAGAATCATGGCTGAAGTGTATTAATTAAAACTATAGCATCCTCAAAAGGAATAGACTAAACAAGAAGAGGAGAAGAGGTACTCAGTTAAGTCAAGCATGAATTCTCACTGGGCAAAAAGGAGTAAATTGGGGCTATCCTACCATGCACGTTTAATGAAAATACAGAACTGACTAGAAAAGACAATGTTGATGGGAAACTGGAGGGAGGGGGTGTAGGAAAAAATGAAGACCTAAAATGAGATGGTGTGACTCAGTAACCATGGCTATTAGTTTGCAAGATCTGAAGAAAACTTACTAGAAAAGACAATCTTACTAAGATGGGGGGGGGAATAAAAGGAAAGAACAATCTAATGTGAACTGCTGTTGAATGGCAAGATCTGAGTCAAGTTGTTAATGATAGGACATATTTGGAGGTAATTAACTCATAAAGTCACTACATATCAAAAGTGACTTGGTGGTACCGAGCATCTTTGTAGTCCCCCCCCCTTTAATTACCAAACAATTGTAATAATGACAAAATAGGTGGAATAGGCACCAAAGCTCTGCTAACATCAAGTAAGACTGACCCAAACCACAGAGCAAATAACAGCAATTTCACAGCTTAAATCAGGTGTTCTCAATTTATGGCCCATGGACCAGATACAGCCTGTGGCACAATTCCATCCAGCCCATGCTGTTGCCACTTCTGCCGCCACTGCCCTTGTCCCCTCCGCCTGGCTTGGAGTGTTCTTAACAACATCCACCCTTCTACAGAGCAGCATTAGGGACATGCCAAGCCAGGTGGAAGGGAGAAGGGCGGCAGCAGCAGAAGCAGAAGTGGAAGTGGCAGATGCACACAGCCACCTGTGTCTTTCCCAGGTGCTACTCTGGCCGAGTTCAGGTGAGGAGAGGCAGGACTCCTCCTTCACCCAGGGCAGGCTGGTAAGCAGAGAAACTGTGGCAGTGGCAGCATGGGGGGAATGTTGGTGGGATGGACTGGTGGTGTGTGTGGGGGGGAGTGTTAGTGGCAGAAGTGGCAGTGGGAGAGGGAGTGTTCGCAGCAGCGGTGATGGCAGCATGGGAGGAAGTGTCGGCAGGTCGGACTGGTGGCATGGGGGGATGTTGATGACAACACTGCTGTGCTTTTAATCTTCTTAGATTTTAATTTTAAATTATAATTTTAACAGTTTTGTATTTGCGGTTTTTAGGTAGTGTTTGTGTTTTGTTGTGATGTCTTTTTATTACTTGCAAACCACCCTGAGTCACTTTTCATGAGAAGGGCGGTGGAGAAATATGAACCAACAACAACAGCAGCAGCAGCAGCAGCAGCAGCAGCAGCAGCAGCAGCAGCAGCAGCGGAGGGAGTGTTGGCAGCATCGGTGGTGGCAATGACAGTGGGATCACTCTCTCCTCTGCCGCCACCACCCCACCACCAAAGGCAGCGGCAGGGGGACACCAGTCCAGCCCCTCCTCCCCCCATCTGAAGGGACATGATCCAGCCCTCAGCTTTAAAAGGTTGAGAACTGCTGGCTTAAATGAACAAGCCTCTCAATATTCTATACTTGTAAAATATCTTTTTTACAAGTATAGGGCCATCCCCCATATCTGCAGGTTTTGTATTCATGGTTTCAATTATCAACATAACTAAAAGGTATGTTGGTTTTAGTGTGTATTCCTACTATTAGGGTTCTAGTGTGTACCATTAATACCTAGGACAGTTTGCTAAGCACAGAAATAAAACATAAATCAAGACAATCTCTCTCCTTAATGGTCTTTCAGAATAAATTTTGGCATATTGAATGTCAATTAAAAAAAAGAAGGAAGGTACTAAGAAAGACAAAACTAACAAAGATGGTCATTAGTGAACAGTTTTAGTACAGTTGCACAAAGAAACTCATCAGCACCAGCAGCATCTTATCTGGAAGCCAGTTTTAAATACCACATAGGAAAGGGTGAAATGTTTTGATTAGCAGCGCAGAGATGTAAAAGAATATCTTTGCAGCAGAGATTAAATATGTCAGCCACCAGATTTGGTCCACTGAGTATCTGGAGACAGTTGTTTTATCCTTCTTACTCATCAGCAGTGCAGCTATTGTCTCAGCTGGGGACATCATCAGTCCCGACAAAAAGACAGGATCAAATGTAGAGGTCATTAACCAGCACCTTTTGGTCTTGCAATCATAATCTCCCCAGTTGTACACATGGCAATTTACATAGCATTACCCAATATGCTTTATGCTGCAGTTTGGCTTTTGTAGGTCACTTTAATGTAACTGTCTTGAAAGAATGTCTTTTCTAAGCATCAAAGCCATGCATTTACATGTCCTACTGTATTCCTTCTCAGCAGGTTCTGTGAAACTGAAATATTGAATTGTACTCAGAGTCATGAAAATGTCCCCATTTTTACTTTCTCTCTCTTGCACCCACCCCACCCCGAAAAAAAGCTGAGACCCATGTGTTCAGTTAGCACTTCATTAGTTTAGGTATGTAGACTGTTTTGAAGCATAAAAACAGGCAGTGATTTTAAAAATGTCTCCATAGATAGTGTTTGTGTCTTCTTTTTAATTAGAGCTATGAAATATTTGCCTCATTCATTTCCTTCAACCATCCCTGTTCATAGTGGATGCTTCATCCACTAGATATCTGTCAGAAATTTGGATTGGATACCCATTACTGAGATTGATAGCCATTATCAAACCTCAAAATATGTGTGTGTTCTTTTTTAAATATTAGCTGTCACACTGTGATAAGTTGTGCTCAGTTGTATGGTGCATGACATAATGCATAAACCAGTGGGGCTTAGTTCTGAAGGGAGAGCACATTATATATTTTAGACTATGACAGAAAAGAGAAACAGAATGGGCAACAGCAACAATAAAAAAAAGGAACTTTACGTGAAAAGGAAATGAGCATGTGTTGGCTGGGCGTGGGGGGGGGGGAGGACAAAAGTCCAGTTCCCACAATTTCTGTCTTTGTATTCAATAACATGTATCTTTCAGGGGACTGTGGTGGTTCATGTGGTTAAGATGCTGAACTTGAAGATTGGAAGGTCGGAGTTCGATACCCAAGTACTGCACGACAAAGTGAGCTCCCATCTCTGTCCAAGCTCCTGCCAACCTAACAGTCTGAAAGCAAGAAATTGCAAGTAGATAAATAGATACCACTTAGGTGGAAAGGTAAACAGAGTTCCATGCACACCGGTGTCCAGGCATGCCTGCCACATGTCCACAGAAATGTCTTCAAAACACAGACAGTGGATGCTCTTTGGCTATAAACAGAGATGAGCACTGAACCCTAGAGTCAGATATGATTGGCTTTTGAGCAAGGGCAATCTTTACCTTTACCTATTTTTCAGTACTCGCTCAGCCAAGAAAGTTCTAGGCTGAAAAAATGATGTTGATGCGAGATCCTATGTGCAAGAGGAGAAAACAATGTACAACTTCAAAAAGTATCACAACCTGGGTTACAAACTGGATCCAAAGTTATCATGTCAGTATTCTTTCTGCGCTTAAGTAACAATGTTAACTTATATGCAATTTTAATATGTCATGACACAGGTATTTATTAGGTATAAGTTTGTGTTATGTTGTACAATAAGGAGAAACAGCCTCTGTGAAGAGAGGCCCCATCTCAAGGACAATAGATTGCCAGATCATTACCACATGTCAGCTTTTTAGTTTTGCAAGCCCTTTTTGCTCTGGGACATTAACACTCAGCTCACTCAGGCATGATGCAGGCTATAAATTAAAAACCACAGTGCTGAAACTAAGTAATTACATTCAGTTTTATTCATCATGATTATTACACAGCAGTTAAGAGAACAAGCAAGGAAACAAAAAGGTTCTGGACCAAAGTAAATGTTACAGAAATTCTGTAATTAGAAAAGGGAAATCCTTAAAAGCTGAGAATGGGGCCAAGGTGGCTTAGTGGTTAAGATGCGGAGCTTGATGACTGGAAGGCCAGCAGGTCAACAGTTTGAGACCCAAGTGCTGCACAACGGAATAAGTGCCTGTCACCTGTTTCAGCTGCTGCCAACATATCAATTCAAAAGCAAGAAATTTCTAGTAAATAAATAGGTACTGCCTCAGCAGGAAAGGTAACAGCGTTCTGTATGCTTCAGCATCTAGTCATGCCTGTGACATCACCATGGAAACATTTGCAGATGCAGACAGTGCAGATGCAGACTCTTTGGCTGTAAACAGAGATGAGCACCACCCTCTAGAGGCAGACACAATTGGCAAGGGAGTATTTCACCTTTACTTAAGTTCTGAGAACATCTGATTGTCAGAGCAGGAGCTCTTTATACCTCCTGTCTCAAATAATTAAAAGGGATCTGAAACAGCTAGGAACACCTCATGGACCAAGTGAGAGACATCTCACTGCCCCAGTGGAAGAGCATCTGCTTTGCTTGTTTATGATTTAGCTATGAAAATGATAAATAATGTCATGGCCATCTCACTCTGCATAATCCTCCCTCCTTTTGTTAAATTGAGGTATTTAAGAAGATTCTTGACAGTCTGGCCAGGTTATCCTACTGTGGTAATAGTGTAGACCATACTGCCACAACTCAATGGCAATTGTCATGTGATGGTTAACTAACCTGACCATCTTGATGACTAACGGCCTTGGTGAAATATACAGGGAAGGGTGATGGTCCCCCCAAGTGGATTCAATCCCACTTGAATCCATCTTTGTGGAGGGCAGCAACTTCATCAATACTGGCCTGGTGCTGGGGAGGACTTTGGGTGCCAAAAGGGCTCAGGGCCAGAAAGTGACTTTCGGAACTGGATCAATGGTATGGGTGTCATCCTGTAATGTGGAGGGTAAATGGAAGACTACTGCGTTATATTGTTCCCAAGACAATCTTCATGTCTGATTGCCATGATGACAGCCAATACTGTATTAGGAATTGGATACGGCATGTGAAAAAGAAGAAGATTCTTATATCACCTTTAGTAATCAGAAGCACTTCACCTGGATGGTGGCCATTAAAAACAGATTGTTATTGTTCATGCTGTTTTGTACAGTTAAGTTGCTTCAGACTTCTCACAATTCCATGAATGAGTGATGCCCCCAAACATTTGTTTTTAGAAGCTCTATTCAACTCTTGCCAGCTCAAATGCATGGCTTCCTTTCCATCTGATGTTGGTCTCTCTCTTTCCCTACTGCCTTCAACTTTTCCCAACAGTGGTGTCTTTTCAAGTGAGCTTTGTCTTCTCATTGTGTACCCAAAGTATAACAACCTCAGTTTAGTCCTTTATGCTTCTCTGGAAAATGCAAGCTTGATTTGATTTAGAGCCACTTGTTTGTTTTTCTGACACTATGCAGTACCTTAAATCTGTCCTCTAACTCCACATGTCAAATGAGTCTACTTTTTTCTTGTCGGTTTTCTTCATTGCCCAGCTTCCACATCGCAACTACATGAGCATTTACTTCCAAGGGATCTCTTCCACAAATGCTCTTTGTACCCAAGTCCCATTCTCTTGCTTTCATTAGGACTTAATTGTGGCAATTAACTTTTGCTTGATTATAATAGCCCCATTGGCAATATAGTCTTTTCCTCCTACTTGAAATTTTCCAGAAACACCTCAGAGCACATGACTGTTGGGGTTAAACAGGCCAACCTTCTAAACTAGGCAAACAAGTAAGACTACTATAACTTCCTCTGGAAAATAAAGCAGGTACACACACAAAGAATATGTTTTGACTTTGGGAAGTCTCCTTTATTATTCCAACAGGCATAGCTATTAAAGGAATGGTGCTCTTCCCTTTATCTTTTGTCTTTAGAAATTGATACATTAATGCACTGTCTTGGCACTTACAGAGACTTGAACATGATCAATGGGATTTAAATTTATCCCATACAGTATAAGAAATTTCTGTTAAAAAATGTTTCTATTGTCTGATTCTTGGGACTTCAGTTGAGTGCAGCAGATCCATTGTTCATATTAGTAACAAGGTTTAAATGAAAGAAAAAAATATTGTTTATTTATTTAGCTGTCTGTTTATTGATCTCCATTGCTTTTAAGAAGTGCTAGTATAAAGACCTGATTTCTGGAAAAGGAAAAAGGTTTTAATTGTATGATAAAACTTTTTTTTTCTGAAAAAGAAAACATAATAATAAAGTATACAGAGGAATCAATGGCTTCTTTCAACAATTCTGGAAAAACGGGCTGAGTGTTAAAACAAACCTCCCCCCCCCCGATGTGAAATGGGGTTGGGAATGAGGAATTCAAGAGCCAAATATAATCTCTCCATTAGTATTATTAATACCGTTCAGCTTGCTTCCCATGCTTTAAATCATGCAGCATTGTCATAAGCATTGTATTTGCAAGCACTGCCAGAGCTACTGAAGGCTCTGGTAAAAGCACAAAAGTGCTTTCATAGTGACTGCAAGCGGCCTTTGGGGAACAATAGGCTTACCTATAGTGTGCAGAGATGTTAGGGGAAAAGCCCAACGTGTTGCTTTATTATACTTCAAGGGCTCTATACTGCTTGACCCAGCTACATTTTAACAAGCATTGTTGCCAACTTGCAACTGCCTGTTCCTTTCCCCTTCCTCCATTGGAACTGACAGTTTGCCCTGCATCCAGATTCTGGAAGGTGTGGCTTTTCTAAATGGGGTTTTTTCCCTTTCAGGTACCATTCCTTCCCTCCACATGTTTTGTATGAACATTTGCTATAAATCAGAGAATTATTTAATTATTGCATCTACACATAAATTATGTAGAAAAAAAAGCTTCTTGGTAGGGAGACACTAGCAAGAATTTGGAAACAATTATAATATTGTCATTAGTTCCCTAAAATTCTCCAGGCTTGTTGGAATCATTCAGCACCAACAGTGTGGGAAGCTATTATAAAAGCTTTGTTTAAGTAAGAAGTAATTTCTGTTTGGAGTTTGTGGGACTATTTTGTAAATTAATCTCCTTCAGACCAGTTGTCTTGTAGAATAAACATATATTTACCATGTTATGTGTATGCTTCTTACCATACTAAGGAAATGGGACATAATTTGTACTAGTCTACTATTTTACAGCAGAGCTATGTCAGACAGATAAGGAATGAAGATTGGTAATTAATCAGGGTCCCACTTTTGAATATTTTGTTTTTTCTTGTATCTTTCAACAAGTTTAGAAAGTTACTCCAGTTTAGCATTTTCCTCCACAGTTTTTTCAGATAAATTGTCTTCACCCATTGCAATTCATATCTGTTTATTTAATTTGTTTTCTCTACATCCTCTGTACACAGTATCAGCACATCCAAACACTGACCACACTTGAAACTATTTTTATCCCCACCCGCCAAATCCCTTTTCTCTGTTCAAATATCCAAATGGAGAGTGGAGTGAGTCTACACAGCAGAGATAATGTTTCTCCTAGTAAAATCATGGCTTGAAAAAAAGTATTCATCTTTTCCTTTCCATGCAGGGGATCCAATAAATAAATAAATAAATAAATAAATTTCCCATCCCCTGAAAAAAAAAGAGGGAAGACAGAAGTTCTGGATAGCTCAGTGGTTTATGTACTTAGCTTGCTAGCCAGAGATTGGGAGTTTGATTCCCCACTGTGCCTCCTTGGCAGGTGCTGGACTTGATCACACATAGGATCCCTTCCAGTTATGCAATTCTAAGATGAATTTGAAGGTGTTGACACCCCATTAGTGGAACATGTAGTCTTGCTCTAACTTCTCTATCTTGCCTGGGAACACAGGCAACTCCTGGGAAGGGTGCAGCTGAATGGTAGAACTGGGTGTTGGGGGGCGGGGACCCAAATAGATTTTGAATGTTGAAATGTCTAAGCAAAAGACTTAGAGTTCCATCTCTGAAAGAGCAAATGTAATTTAGTACTAAATCACAGCATGGTGCAAAGAGCAAATAAATCAGTAACAAACAAGCAGCTGGAAGAATAGTTCTATGGCTTTGGAAACATGACCCGTGGTTGAAGATACACAGCTGAAAACACTTTGCCCCATTCATGCAGTGCATATTGAATATATCTCAACAATACAAAAACTAATTAAAAAAAGAGCAAGGTTTATTCTTAAAGCCAAATTGTCAGAGACAAATTAATAATGCCATTTTTTAAAAAAAGTTCACTGGAGGAAAATCATTTGCAGTTTGGGTAGCCAATCATTGTTGTACAGCTATAAATGAATTACTTCAGCTGCACAGGTTATATTGCTCCTAAGATGGACCTTTTAATTATACAGAGGACATATTTGGTATTTTATACTGCCTAGACATTTCAAATGAAATCCAACATATGTGAAATTTTAAGTATGCACAACATCTCTGTTGAGCAGAAATCCCGTCGCCTGCTCCTGTAGACCTTGATGTTAACCAATTCCTCATGTTTATTCCCTGTAGATAGATGCCCAACTCTGGAAATCAAGTTCCTGAATATAAAACAGAAAGCAATAAATATTTCTTCATCCCTGCTGTGCTGTGTTTTTTTCCAAGAGATTGTATTCATTTCTACAGATGCTTAAAGTGAGATGCTCCAGGCAGATGCTACCTCTGTAATTAAAAACACTGAAGAGCATGCTTAGAATGAAGAATGAATGATGCAGTGTATTATCCAACACACATTTATTTTATTTTGTTACACGATTGCCTCATATTTAAAGAAAAGAACAGCTAGGGAATGGATCTGAAATCCATCCAGATGTAAAGCAACTTTACTTTTCATAGGCATGCGTTCAGTTCCGAAAAGGGAATATCAGCAAAGAGTGTTCTTTTGCACAGCAAGCAATCCATTTCCAATATTCAGAATAAACTATTGGGCCAATTGCTTTGCTTATCGAGATTTGAGAAACTTGCATCCAACTGCTTCTTTCTCTTATTGCACTGCAAAGAGTGGGTCCATCACACCCAAAGCTAAACTGCTTCTATGCAAGAGAAATGTACACATCAGTCATAGTCCATATACTCTATCTGGTTCATGGAAGTAGATAACACCTTCAGGTCCTTGTTTACATTTTCTTGAGATGACTTAAATGATCACATACAGCAGAAGCAAGAAATACGTTTTGCAACGTGAACATAAAATGCATCTTTTATATACAGTATTCAAATTCATATCCAGTTGTAAGAAATATTCATGACTAATATTGAACTAAGCCCAGAATTAGGTGAAAGGCAACCGACATATATTGAAGTGAGCATTTTATTATGTGCCATGTCAGTCAGATTAAAGAAAAGAGTGTGTGACATCGACAGGATATTGCATGTATATCAAGCAATCTATTTATATATGACAGAGAGAGTTTGATTTCTGGAAAGAGTGACAATCCAGCAAAATAACTGTTCACCCTCACAACTGCAACTGGATAAAATGTGTATGCTTTTGTATGGTTTGGTTTTTCTTTTTAAAATTACAATTAGCAGAATGGGGATAAATAGTCTCAGGAATCAATAGTGACATGCAGAAAAAGAGAAGTAGTAATCTATAAAGATGCAGAAAGGTTATTGAGTGTCTTCAGCTGCACCGAAGCATTATGAGGGCTGGGGGCTAGGAATTAATTTGAGAAGCAAATATGTTTTTTGAGGAATATTCTAGTGATGGTAATTTAATGCTAAGCAATTATGACTTGTGCCTCCAACAAAACAATCTGAAGGTTGCAAAGTTGTGTGTTCTTCACTGCATGACTAAAATTACAGTTCAGTGGTGAACACAATGTTAAGCATCGCTGGCTGATCAAAAACAAGTCTGCATTTGAACATAAAATGTTCCTAGTGTTACTTCAGCCAATGCTTTATTGCATCCACATTTCTGCTCCTTTGGCTTCTCCCCTATTGTAGTACTGGGGTGTGTGTGTGAAGAAATTCAGGCCGGACTGCTTCTAAACCTGAATTAGAGCATCATCTTCCCCACCCCTGCTGCCGACAAACCTTCGTACACGTCCACTTTACCAAGTGGTCTTTGCTGGGTGAAAATGAAATAAAAAATAGAGACAAGAACTAAAGCTGAACCCACTAACTTCATTACCTGCAAATATAAAGTGCAGTGAAACAGAAATCCGTTGAGTTCACAATCATTATACTTGGATGCTTATATAAGGCACTAGGATAAGGGGTAAAAGAACAATCAGTAGTCAATTGATTTTATTTCCTTTTTTCTAAAACAGGGGTGATCAAACTTTTCAGGCCATGGGCCGGTTGTGTGGTTCAGTGTGCCAGTCACATGGTTCCTCCCACCAGAAGTGGAAGTAAAACTCACTTTGCGACCTGTTCTGCAACAGGATGAGATAGATTTTAAGCTGCCATTTTTCCTGCTTAAACCAGGAGTGCCAAAACTATGGCCCACAGGCCAGATCCGTCCCCTAATAACAATTTATCTGGCCTACACCCACCCTCGTCGCACATTTTACTTCTGCTTCTGGGAGCGATGAGGGCAGTGTGGACTGGATGAATTGCAGTTGGGGGCCGGATTTGGCCCATTTCTGTTCTAAAATGATAATTTGTATATCTCATATATGTTTCCAAGATTTTCTGAACAGAGCACATGGGGCCCTTCTGACAAGCAGTCCATAAAATATGTTAAATGAGAAGTGCAGATATTTCCATGCAAGATGCATTCAAGCTGTGTGCTCTAAGTGGTTATGAGACCGACTGGAGTCAAATATTCTCCCTCCCCCATTTGCTATTCTCCGCAAGTGAATGCAGCACTTTCTAGGCCATGCATTTGGGGGAGCTACAGGACAGAAGCAAGCAGAGATGGCTTTCTACCTCAGTAATTTCTGACTGTATTTTTTCATAACCTTTCCTTCTTTGTTCAAACGGGAACTTCCATTTTAAATTGTAATCTATGACTTTTGAAACGGATGTTAAAGCTTCTTTCTGGCAAATTCTTCTGGTTGATTTTCTTCTGCTGCTGCTATTGCTTCTTCCACTTCCTTCATTTTCTCTCCCCCCCTCCCCTCCACCAAAAGCCATCATAATAACATTATGCTGTGATGAAAATGCAATGGTTTTTTTTTTATGGAGACAAACCCCCAGTTTGGATTGAGGTCTCTGAGAAGGTGACTCATTTAACAACTGCCAAGAAAATTCAAAATTCAATACATTAGCTGCTTAGAAACTGGGATTAGCTTCATTACACAATACACTGTTTGCATCTATCAGAATATTTGCAACTTTCCAACCTTACTCTTTAAGCCTGATTACTTCCAAGTTCATAATGGATTTGCTAAGATCACCTTAAATCTTTCAGTGGTATCAGAAGAGTGTAACAGTGAGCAATGATGCGTAAGCAAGCACTGCTGTGTGAGACAATGACAAGCTGACAAAGAAGCAAAATTAAAGGCAGTTGTCATGTTTTGAAATAAGCATTAACAAATTATTATTTATCAGAAGGAAAGACCACTCTTTTATTTGGTAACAGCAGGTAAAACTGGGTAGAGTATTTTATTATTTTCCTGTAGACTATTATTTTGGAAACAATGGTCTCAGTGGCATGAAATATTTTGATAAGTTCAGAAGTGGTTGCAGTTGACTGCTGTTAAGGTTTCTGAAATTTGTGCAAAACAAATCTGCAAGAAACTACAGTAGTAGTTTCTATATGAAAAGCAAAGGACACACACAGCAACCATAAAAGAACTGTTATATTGTTGAAAAGTGGTGCAAATAACTTATTTAAGCCTTCAGATTTTTACATGCCCATGAAAGAAAGCAACAGTCTTCATAGTTGGTACCAAATGCACAGTTAAAACATATTATGCAATATATACAAAAGATGGGCAATTTGCACAAAACACTGCAAATTACTCATTGATGAAGAGGATGTAGCAACACCTCATTTTCAAGGACAAGAAAAGTGACAATTTACACCACTAGTTTAGATTCTCTCCCTTTTCTGAAGACAGAAGCTTGGCTATAATTCGTAGAGATCTGTACATTGTCTGGAAGAAAATCTTGAGCCATCCCTTGAGCTTTTCTTAGCACCAGTCTGAAACTGTGTCCTAACCTTGACAACTTCATGCCTCTGTGGTTCTAATTTTCAAAAAATTATCTCTCCCTCTGCCCTCGTTTATGCATTGATTTTGCTGCGCCGGTAGTGTTTCTCAAAATCCTGAGAGTCATACTACCCCAGTGGTTATGAGGAAAGATGCTACGTTGCTTCCTATAACAGATGGCAAATTTCTAGATTTATAAACAATGAACCTAATTGATCTGTGAAAAGCAGAAAAGAATTCTGCATCTCTAGTTTTGCTGAGGAAGGGAAATGACTAGAGGAGTAATGTTTACTGGAAAAAAAAGAACTACCTTTCCTCCTTATGTTTCTTCTGCTGACAGAGATGCTCAGTTCTCTGTGCTGTGTGGAGACATGATCAAGTCTGAGTTAAAGCATTTTGAGTCTGACTTAAAGCATCTTAAAGTTCCACTGATTGCATGAAAGTGCCAACTATATGGTTGACTCTCTCCTATTAATACAGTGGAAGGGTGAAAATATTTAACTTTGCCTGGGATATGCCCAAAGATTCCCCACAAGCACAACAGCCTCTGTTCAGCTAGTCATATTTGAGCCGCAATTCAGTGCACATTAATATTCCCACTGCTTTACATAAATAAATACACAAATATGCTGTTAATGTAAGAGAAGCTGTCACTGAGAAAGGTTTAAGCCAAACGTCCAATAATGTTAGGGAAAACAGACAAGCTAGGTGGCATATGCTTTGATTGATAAGCTAACGTTCCTTATTCAGATACTGTACTGAGGTATACAGATTTATATACTACCCTTAAACTCTCAAAAGGCTCCCCAAGGTGGTTTGCAATGCTAGGCATACACTTTGATACCACAAAAACTGGATACAAAAAGAACCTTAACAAATAATCACTTCAAAAATCATCTCTGAAAAGGATTGATAAGCATTTAAAATTCATGATAAGCTTAACAATAAATACATCTGTTCACATGAAAAGATTGTGACAATTATATTTTCCACAGATGACTGCAACAACAGACGTGATTTGGTTCTGTGGGGCCCTTTTCTAAATGAGCACTACGAAGAAAACTTTGCAAAGATTTGAAATAACAAAACTACAGTAACATAAAGTCAACCAAATAGTTCCATGTACAAACAAGAATCACAGGTAATGCCCCCCCCCCGGCACAAGTCTCTCTAATCCCTGTATGTGTTGCAAACCAAATCTCATAACAGCTCAATCTTTTCAACATTTTCTCTTGTACAGGAATCCCAAACTTTAAAAAAAGGATTTCTAGAGACAGAATCTTCAGCAGATGGGTACCAATACAACCCATCTTTGTAAGGATAAGCCTTTCTACTACCCTTTCTGCTCATACATATTACCATTCTACTCAGGGCTGGGCTTTTAAAAAAATTACTACCACAGTGTGGGCGTGGGATGGTGGGGGTGGCCAGGGGGAAAGCCTTGCGTTGCACCCAAATTAGGACTACTTTATTTCAAAACTTGGATGGGAGGGGCCAGCCAGGATTTCTGGTGAATTGATGTGAACCTGCTGATGCCCTCCACTGATTCTATTATCTAAACCAAGGTGAGAAAAGCCCAATTCTTGCTGCAAGGGGACAAAACCTCCTTTCTTGGCCCTTTCTCTCTCTTTTCAAGAGCCTAGCCACATATCTGCTTTGCTCCTGTATAGGAAGATGGTCAACTGTCCATTGATTAAGATTAGTTTGGTTGATCCACTTACTAGAGTCTTGAACCAATTCAACTTACTTCCTTTCCATTATTTTTCTCACATGGGAACTTTTATTTGTTGTGACCCAGGACCTTTCAGATCTGCTGCTGCTTTCTTTCAAAAGAGAACTGGTCCTACAGGGACATTACATTTAGAACTATGGAGATATGTATAATTAGAACTCCCCTGGACATCAGTTTTAATAGTAATAATAATTTTGTGTCAGAAATTATTCTGGGTTGAAAGGGTTTTTGTGGAAGAATTCCACTCAGAGAATCCCCAAATGACGCTCCTTTCATGTCCCCAAGAGGTAGGACAGAGACGGGGGGCTCAATCTGTCATGCAGTACCCAGGTCTTGAACTGACAACTTGCCAGCCTTCCAGAAAACAAGGTGAGTTTCTTAACCACTGAGCCACCACAGGCCATCAGTTTTGATGTCAGCTATGGAACCATTCTCTTCTACAAGGAGCAGTTTTTCTGGCTGATTTTCTAAATAGAATGTGGAATGGAGGTTTTCACCCCAGCACAACTGTCTCTCACACTCTGCTTCATACTGGCATCATCACTAAAGCATAGAAAAATAAAAATTAACGGCTCCTGGCTCCATACCAGATAAACATCCCAGAACGATACCACAATTAATGGTATCAAAAGCCAGGAGAACAAACATGGATTAATTCCTTCTGGTTATTCCCTGTTGAAGGTGATTCACCAAAGTACCTAATCGTGTTTCACTTCCAAATGCAGACCTGAATCCAGACCAGGAAAATATATAAATAATCAGGTCTAACATAAACAGTCAGTTCTAACTTACCTTTCAGACTGACATATATTGTACTGACTTAGTATCTGCAGAAAAAAGAATTAAAATCTCAATAGAAATTTGGAGAGCAAAGAATAAGTACTTTTAAGAATACCTGATTTCCATGCTACATACTGCGCAGAACAGTATATTGCAACAAATTTATGGAGAAATGAGAAATTGAAAAGCTACTGTCATGTAACATGTTGATTGGTGCAGCTTATACATTTTCATATTGATTCTGTACTAACTACCTGTCAGTTCTGTAATTATATAAATGTTAAACCTGAATCAAAAGCCTTCTAGAGAAATTAAAAGTACACCAGGTTTGCTCAGGTTTTGGAAGTAAATAATTGTGAATAATTTGGTTACCTATAACTAGTTCTTTTGAAGCAACATGTACTTAAACTAGTAATTACAAAGTTACATTTTTGGAGTACATTTTAATACACCATTGTTGCTTTGGTATAATAAATAACTTTGCTTTTAAAAGGCATTCATGGCATTTTAGAAACATTTTGACCATTTCCCCCAGATCTTATGCCACTTTATCAATCCTAAGTAGCAAGATCTAAGGGGCTGCAGTGGCTCAAGTGGTTAAGATGCTGAACTCACTGATTGGAAGGTCAGAGTTTGATTCCCAGGTACTGTATGATGGAGTGAGCTCCTGTCTCTGTCCCAGCTCCTGCCAAACTAGCAGTTTGAAAGCAAGACATTGCAAGTAGATAAATAGGGACTGCTTTGGTGGGAAGATAAACAGTGTTCCGTGCCTGCCACATGTTCACAGAAATGTTTATAGCTCTTTGGCTATAAATACAACACATTAATACCATGCAACCACTGGAGTAATGATACCAATAACTTCAACCTGGCTATTAAATAATAGCAAATATGGCAGTTATTTCCTTCTAAAATGTCCCAAGCTCTGGCTTTTATTCTTCTGAATTGAACTACAGAAATCCCCTCACAGACCTGTATGAAATAGCAAAAAGCAGAATGAAATGGTGTAAAGTCTAGGGGTTTTTTTATTTGTTTTTTAAACTTTACTCCCGGCTGAAATTGCCCAAGATAGATTCAGTATTCAAAGAATTTCCTGTGACACGAACATGACTGGAGAAATAATTTTCAACATTAAATTTGGCGAACTGCTGAACTTTGTTAATATTTTTTGCAGTGTTCAATTCATTTCCAATAAATTGTGCAGCAATGGCAATGGAATGAAGCTCCAAAACCTAAAGATTGAAAGTCAGAACAGGTCAAAGAGAAGGGTGGGATGGGGGTGGGGGTGTCACCCTGCAATGCTGAGCCTGTTAAAACACTAACTAGAAAATTAGGCAGGAAAAACAGTTAGAAAAATAGCAAGAGTTTCTTTGATCATTGGCTGAGGAGAAGTAATATGACAAACAGGAAATTGCAAAGAATAACTATTTTGACTGTAGTGGAAATAGCAACTTAGGTAGCTGCAGTTTAAACTAGATACAGAATATTTTCCTGGAACATTAAGGAAAGGTAACCAGATGTCTGAACATTTTACTCAATGTGGCTTTTATTTTGAGGTTGGCATGCCTTCAGAAAACTAGTAGACAAGTTTTGCTGGAAGACATTTTCCAGTGTATTTACATAATTTCATACATATTTTATTCTTCTGCATTACATTTTTAGCAGCAGTTCTATTTAATTCTTGCATTCTCTTGAAGCATAACATATATGTACAATTTATTGACATGCTTCAAAATGCTTTGCATAGTGAGAAAACCTGTGAGTGGCTGAACCCCCAAGGGTAGGTATTTTTTTTTAAGGAAAGCCTAACAAATTTTCAGTATGTATTTTCCTCACAATATGAAAACATCCCCGCTTTCTGCATAAAAATAAAAACCCTGAACAAAGATGATAGGAATAAAGCTACTCGTATGAGGATTTCTGTTTAACTGATGGAATATACTTAATCATGGAATGACAGCTGTATTTTGTTCCTGAAGACTATTAGAAATCAAAAATAGTACTTTAAATGCAGAGACAGACAGGCAAATATTAGAGGAAGGACAGATACAGGAAGAAACTGTACTATTTGAAAAACCTAAACCTAATATGTAAAATGGCAAATAAAAATAGCTAAGGAAATGAAAAGGGTTTTCCAAACTCTCCAATTTCCAGAAGAATGAATCACACAGAGCAGCAACACAATTCAGAGATCACTGTCTGAACCACAGGAGGCTGACAGAGCTTGGAAATACTACTTTCTGGAGTACTTTTCCCAGAATCCCCCAGCCAGCATGACCAATGTCAATATTGGCTAGGGGATTCTGAAACATATAGTGTAAAAAATTACTGCAAGGTCTAGAAACCAGCTTATACTGTGTCAAATCATTCATCTGTCTTCGTAGTGAAGCTTGAAAAGTTATTGTTAAAAAGTATTTTGTTCCCTTTATGGTTATTGAAAAACAATGCATTTCAGTTAGTCATTGCAATGTGAAAGTAGCATGCCGGTCATCCTGCTTATTGCTTTTCTGCTACATTTTTTTAAAAGTAGAATTGGTAAACCTAGCAACATACCATTATTCCAGTCCAGGGGTCCCCAACCTTTTCAAGCCAGGGCCTGGGTCACACTCTCTCAGTCAGCTTTGAGGGCCAGACAGCCATTTTGCCCTGCCTGCATGATGGGGTGATGGTGGTGGTCATTTTGTCCCAACTGCTTCAAAGGGGTGGCCATTTTGTTTCTTGAATACCCTTGGAGGGGTGGGGGCCCACATGAAATAGTGCTGTTGGCTGGATCTGGCCCATGGGCCTTAGGTTGGGAACCACTGATTTAGTCTATGCTCCAACTACAGATGTTGAAGAATAGGAAATTGAAAGGTTTTATGCAAGCATCCATGGACCTACACACCAAGCTAAGACATATTTATAATCATATGTTATAGAAACACAACATTAGAAAACAAAGTACTGTATAAGCAAATGTTGCTGGAAAATTTGTTGTAGGAGTAGAAATGAAGCAAAAAAAAAAACCTTCACAGTTCTGGAAGCCCAACAATCTTTTTAATGCAAATACATGCTTTAAGCAATTGAACATATGAATGTACACATGAATATCAAAAGATAGTCAATATAGAAATCAAATAATTGACTGTAATTAGAAGCAAGGGGTGGAGAAGCTGTGTTCTCCCTGCCAAAAAAAGACGAGGAGCAGATTGTAGTACTGATCTTGAATTGTTAATATTCAACATTAAAGCTGAAAAAGAACACTAAAAGAATATTTAACCAATATTCCTGGTGAACTTAAGACTATATAAGGAATAGTTTTGCATTACTAAATTCCATTGGGCATGAACCAGAAGAACTGTATTTTGAAATCAGTGAGTAAAAAGACAATTCCTGTAGCCCTCATCCTACAAAAAGGGTAGATGGATGGTGAAATAAAAAACTTCACATTGTTAAGGACAACTGAGGAGCAAGACTAAATAAGGTCAGAACCCTGAAAACAGTTTTTCAGCAACTATCACATGGAGTCAAAGAGAACTATCACAATAACCAGTGTAAAAAAATAAAAGAGAACAACAAAAGGGGGAAAACCAAGAGATCTCTTCCAGAAGAACCAAGAAATCAAAGGGAAGTTTAAGCCTAGTTTAGTAATGCTGAAAACCCAACACAGTGGTGCTTCTAAAGAATAATTGGA
Organism: Furcifer pardalis; assembly: GCA_030440675.1. Lineage (NCBI taxonomy): Eukaryota > Metazoa > Chordata > Lepidosauria > Squamata > Chamaeleonidae > Furcifer > Furcifer pardalis. The sequence goes on from CP126891.1 coordinate 78,911,350, forward strand.
AACACTATATTGAAGATGTATTGTTGCTGTCGCCATCGTCTGCTACTTGTATCCAAGTACTGTATACATTTTTTCCTGTGATGGGAAAAATGCCACTGGTGTGAATTTGTTTAAGGTGTATTGCAGCTTGCCATGAAATGACCCACACACTGTGATCTTGGAGCCATGGCATGTTTGAAATGAGACATGCAGAATTTAACACCGGGACTAAAAAGGACTGCCACAGCCTTGAGGATATTAACAAGGTGTGCCTTGACAGCCAGTCCATCTGGCATGGCCTCTTCCCCCTCCATGACCGTTGGGAAGCAGAACAGTGAAGTGGTTCCTCTTCTGCACATTTTGCCATTGGGCCAGTGGTGGGCAGCAAAATTTTTCACTACCACATCATGGGCGGAGCCTACGTCATGGGTGGAGCCTATGTCATGGGCGGAGCCTACATCATGGGTGGAGCCTACGTCATGGGCAATCTAGTCATGCCTGCCATATGGCCATGTATACATCTGCAAACACAGGCAGCACTGGCTCTTTGGCTGTAAATGGAGATGAGCACTGCACCCTAGAGTTGGATATGACTGGCTTTTGAGCAAGGGATACCTTGAACCACTTGCCGGGACAAAACCTGACATCAAATTTGAATACCAATCAGTGATCTTCTGTTATTAGGTAAAGGTTGCCCTTCCTCAAAAGCCAGTCATTACTAACTTAGGGTTCAGTGCTCATCTCTGTTTATAGCCAAAGAGCCAGTGGACTTCATCCACAAAAGCTCACATTAAAATACAGCAGTTAGTCTTTAAGGTGCCACAATGTTTTTGTCTTTTTGTTTTGTTTACTCTCTGATATACTTGCACAGAATAAAACTTTTTAAATGGTAGCTGTGTTAGTCTGGCCAAGGCAGGGAGATGGGAATGGCCACCCAATTTCGCTAACCCCCCTGCCCGAAGGCCACTCAATTTTGCCACTTTCCTGCCCAAAGGCCACCCAATTTTGCCACTCCACTGCCCAAAGGCCACCCAATTGTGCTACCCCCTTGCTGGGTGTGTGTGTGTGAACCTGTTGCTGCCCACCACTGCGTTGGGACCAATATGGTTTCCAGTGGCATTTCCTCCACTGGGGGGGGGGGCTATCACCCCACTTAAAGGGGCTCATCTGCCTATAGCTGTTGGTCTATTTAGAGAGTCAGATTATTTACTGCCTCCCAACACTCGGCGTTGAGTCGCTGGCCATATGGTCTACTCCATTACCATAGTGGGATGTCCAGCCAGCCATTATAAAGCGGTCATTAATGGATGGAATCTTATGATTTGAAAAATCCTGCCATGCTAGAATGTGAAAGCCACTATGGAAGCCCTAGGAAGAAATAAATCACAATAGGTAGATGACATACAGATACAACTATTAAAATTGCAGAGAATGAATTTGTCCAGAGCCTAACAGGAATATGCCAACAAATACAAAAATTAAAGCAATGGTCCACAGAATGACAATCACTAAGAAAGGAGATGCCAAGCAGTGCAGTATCTATAGGACCATTGCTCTAATTTCCCATGCAACAAAAGTGATACTCAAGGTGATGCAACAAAGCTTTCATGAAGTGAGAAAAGCCAGATGTCCAAGTTGGATTCCAATCTATACTTAATAGACTTCAATAAAGTTGTGACTCCATGGATCATGAGGAAACTATGGATTCTGGAAGAAATATGTGTTGGTCTGCATTTGATTCTTCTAATGCATAAGCTATATTGTAGATAAGAAGCTACCATTAACAGAATATGGAGAAATGGAATCATTTCCCATAGGCAAAGGAGCCAGACAAGGGTGCAGTTTTATCCCCTTATCTCTTCAATGTGTATGCAGTACATGTCACATGTACAGATGGAAGAAATATAAACAATTAAATATTTTCAGATATATAATCTTTCTGACAAAAACAGCAATAGCCTGAAATGGCTTTAAATGAAAGTGAAGGGGCGAAAGTGCCAAAGCAGGACTGCAGTTAAGCATTAAGAAAACAAAAATCATGACTATTAGAAGAACGACACAACTTCAGTCTTGACAAGGAAGAAACTGAAACAGTGAAATGTTTTGCATACCTTGGTTTCTATCATCAGTCCAAATGAAAACTGCAGACAGGAAATCAGAAAAGACAGAAATTAGGAAGGACAGCATTGAAGGAATTATTATTAGAAAGACAAACCAATGGCTCTTAGAGCAAATCAGGCCTGAACGGTCTCTGGAGACAAAAAATGATTAAACTGAGGCTGTTCTAGTTTGGGCACATCATGGGAAGGCAAGATTGTCTGGAAAAGACAACAATGCTCAGGAAGATTGAAGGCAGCAGGAAAAGAGGAGCATCAAATATCCAGATGGATTGACTCCCTAAAGAAAGCCAGAGGTTTGATTTTTAGAAGAGCTGAGCAAGACTTTAGGACTCTACTGAGTAAATAAAGAATAGAAAAACACTGAAGAAGTACTGTATATCTGACTCTGCAAACTAGTATTATAGAATACGTTTATTTATTTATTTTTTATTTCATTTGTACCCCATCCTCCTCTGAAGACTCAGGGTGGCTTTACAACTAAAAACAATTAAAACACATACATACAATCAAGTTAAAAATTAGCATAAAATTAAATTAGAATTAAAAATTAAAATTCAAGTTAAAAACACCAAGGAGAAAGGTGGAATATTTAAAAGAGTCAGGTGACCGAGTTGGCCGTCTGGCCCACTTCTCACACATGCCCTGCAAGCCAGGTCTTCACTCCTTTCCTAAAGGGCAGCAACTCCATCTGGAGATGCAACTCCATTGGCAGAAGGTCCCATAGGGCTGGAGCGGACACAGAAAAGGCCCTCCTTCTTGTGCTAGAGAGATGAGCCTCTCTAGCTGAAGGTACGACCAGAGAGCCTCTCTGGTCCGCTCTAGTGGGACGGACAGATGTTCTCAGGGTGACGCAGTCTCTTAAGTATCCTGACCCACTACCATGTAGGGCTTTAAAGGTAACAGCACCTTGAATTTCACCCAGAGGCACACTGGGAGCCAGTGCAACTCCCAGAGAAGTGGTGCGACATGAGCATAACGTCCACATCCCATCACAACTTGAGCAGCCACATTCTGGACCAGCTGAAGCCTCCAAATGGTCGCCAAGGGCAGCCCCATGTAGAGTACATTACAATAATCGAGTCTGGAGGTGACTAAGGCATGTGTGATCATGAGCAAGGAGTCCTGATGTAGGCATAACAGGCGCAGAACACGAAGTTGTGCAAAAGCCCTCCTAGCCATGACTGCCACCAGCTCTTCGAGCAGTAGTCGTGAGTCCAGGAGGACCCCCAGATTACACACCGGGTCTGTTTGGGGCAAAACTGCCCCATCCAAAACCAAAGATGGTAGCTCCTGGGTTAGCACGGGACCCCTGACCCACAACCACTCAGTCTTGCCAGGATTCAGTTGTAGCCCGTTCTCCCCAATCCAGACCCTAACAGCCTCTAGGCACCTGGAAAGGACTTCCACTGCATTGCTAGGGTCCCCACGGGCCGAGATATACAATTGGGTATCAAAATATTTTTGGTTTACATTTATTTACCATTGCTATCAGTGTAACAAAAATTACCAAAAAAAATTGATGCTAGGTTTGAATAATCCCAATTTTTGCTTTCTTCTCTCACTATAAGATATTTTGTCATCAAAGCTTATGGAAGTTGACTGTCTTTAAAAGTTGCTCTGCAGTCCTTTGAAATGTCTTGGGACTTTCAAAAGCCTTAATAACTGTGTACAGTTTTTTTCCTATAGAACTATTTTGCTTTTTCAGTAAACCATGAAGACCTTAGAACACAGGGTTTGTTTTGCCGAGGTTCTTTGACAGAGAAAAAAAATCTCTTTCATTTTCATATTTTCGGAGGACTATTGATGTGAGATCAAAACTTCTTTAAATGTTTAAGACACAAATATTGAAGTAATACAATACAGCCGTTTTGGGACGAGCACTGCATAAATCAGAGGGTGTCCCTTAAAGCACATAACAGGCTGGCAAGACCAAGCCCATTTCAAAACTGTCATAACACTGGCTTGTTTTTCATTTCTCTTACTCACATGTCTGGATTTCAGTAACCTTTTTTTTTCCCTTGAGGAGACAACATAAATATTGTACCAAGAATCACTGAACATTCTGTGCATGCATATGACTATTCAGAAACCTCTTGGAAAGCTTGTTCACACACATGCAGATGCACATTTCAAATGTTGTTAGTAAAATAATCAAAGCTAATGTAACAATGACTGCTTCCACTGCCCTTCTCCCCATAGAAACAAAGCCAAGGTTGTTGAATGGATGACCTATGCATAGGTATAAACTTTAACAGCTTTCTAAAATCACCTTTCTGAGAAAAGATCTGGTGATGGGCCCTTTGCCAACATCCAAACAAATTCCTAGCACCATTTTATTTATATGGTGTAAATCCCACCCATTGCACATACTGAACACTCCAACCTCCTCTGATTTTGGAAACTTAACATGGTTAAATCTGAGTAGTCATTGGTGGGAGACTCTGAAGAAATACTAGCATCTCCATGGAATGCTAGTATGTTCAGCTTTGGAGAATAATGCCATGCTGTCACAATAATGCAGGATCTGTAGGCCTATGTTCCTAAGGCAGCTCACAAACATAAATGGTGCATAAAGCAGTTCCAACATATCACAAACAATAAATAAGACTTTCTGAAGCATGAAACATCATGGCTTTCCTCTCCATTGCTTTTAGCTAATTGGAATGGGAATTATGCAAACTAGGTAGAAAAATACAGAACCTTGAAATGTATTCTGATAGGACTAGAAGAAAATCCATGCTGGACTTGTAAGCAGCTTGTGATCATCCTCCACTGTCCCAATACTCCTCACCTCTACATTTTAAACAGCTATGAGTTTGCAGTTTTAAACCAGACAACACAGGAACTGGAGGGCCTCCCCCAAAGTACCACAATGTCTTGGGCTAAAGCAGTGATTGTTCCAATGGTTTGTAATGGTTCCAGCAATAAGATGTACCCTGGGCAGAAAGATATAACAGGGAAACTGAAGAATGGAAGTCCATTGTGAATATTCTTGTCCTTTCAAGATGTGATAGACCAGAAATGCCAAAACTTTTCAGGCCACAGGCTGGTCACGTGGTCGAGTATGCTGGTCACTTGGTTCCTCCCACCTGGAAGTGGAAGTAAAATGTGCATGTGTGTGGGCAGAACATGCCTGCACATGCAGAGAACGCTGCCGTATATGACCCATGGCTGTCGTAAATGCGTTGGTCATTTATGGCAGTGTTTCCACATGCACAGATGTGTTCTGTGCATGTAAATGGGCATTTTACTTCAGTTTCCAGGAGCTGCACAAGTGGCATGGGCCAGATTAATTCATGCCATGGCCCAGATCCAGCCCATGGGCTGTAGTTTGGGATAGATAGTGAGGGTGCTTTTGATGGCATTGCTTCTATCATTATATCCCTCTTCTGTATCCTCAGTGTTATCCTCTAATCCTCTAATTATTTTTTTTGTGGGTGAGGGGGGATTCCCAGAAGTTTTTTTAATCGTGTCAGAAGCACACAAAGGTGCTTTCTGGGTTGAAAGGATTTTTGCTGGAGGAACTCCACTCAGGGGATGCCCGAATGAGGCTCCTTTCGTGTACCCAAGATCTTTTCTCATCAAAGTGGTCCCTATTGATCTATTTGCAATGTCTTGCTTTCAAACTGGCAGGAGCTGGGACAGAGACAGCTGCAGGGCCATAGCCAGGATTCTAAGTGTGGATAGGTGAATATTTTTTCAGGGTGGGAAACAAAGCTTCTTTTCAATGCATTGCTATGTGAAACCACACCTGTCAGGGTGGGCAAACTGCTAACTCAGGGTGGACCAAGCCTGACCTGGGGGCCCCTCTGGCTATGGCCCTGGACAGGTGCTCATTCTGTCATGCAGTACTCGGGTCTTGAAGTGCCAACTTGCAAGTCTTCCAGCTAACAAGGTGAGCTTATTAACCACTGAACCACCGCAGTCCCACAAATTCCCATTGAAGAATATGTACAATCAGGATTCTAAACTGCATAGGAAGCAGGCTTCAGAAGAACATATTCCCCTTTGAGGACTTTTGCCCTCCATAAGGACAAGGGGACAAGGCAGCTGGGTATTTGGATGATATGAACAGAGGAAGGCCCAGCTCACATATCCCTGCTCTTCCCTTATATGGATCTTCCAATTGTTGACTACATTGAACGCTCAGGCGGAATATTTCGGGAGAAATGCCCTGCAAGGAATTCATCATAGCTCTGAAATTGTGTATGTCACATCTTTTGCTAGGAATGGAAAGTGATGCACCAACCCTCTCCCCCCTTTCCAGAGATCACTCTTGCTATATATTCTATTCCTGCAGAATCATTCCAAGACAAGGGGAAAAGAGACTGGTTAATCTATGAAATTAATCCCGTTAGAGCTCATTACCTTGGGGACTTGATTATCCTTACGACCATAATGTGCAATCATCCCCAAAAGGAAGCCTCAAATTAGTGGTAACTTTCCATTTATATTTCATCAGGACCAAATAACTCCTGCCAAGGGTTTAATCACTTCCCATGTATTCTTTCCAAATATTGTGCCACGTTTTAGCCCTCATGAAGTCAAGAGCTGACTGTGCTTGACCTGTCCCAAGTAGTTCTGTGAGGCACTGTGTATATCTTTTCTGCTTTTTCCATTTTGACCTTCCTTGTCACTGCTAGCTAATGCCACCATCTCTCTTCTGGACATTACTATCAATGGCAAGTAAAACTGCCACCATTCACCTGTCCCACCCTTTCCCCTGGTATGCACAAATGAGAGCTTAGCTGAAGCGGCCAAGCTCACTTTAAAAAACTTTTTGACCCAACCGATTGAAGTTCCAGTACTGCCATTAAAAGACAGTCTGCTCTAATATTAATAATAATAATAAATTCCAGAATGGATAGGAATGTCTCACATTTAAAGATCACCAGGGCGATCTGGCCGATCAATGCCTTTTTAAAGCAGGCCAGGCAATGTAAAATACACATTACTGCTAAGGACCTGGTCATATTGATAATGATTAGCAGGGCCAGAAGAAACAAGAAAAGGAAAGCATAATGAAGAGATTACAATCAGGAAGTGTAACAAGGGAAAGCTTGCTTAATGAGCCTGTTGGTACCAAACTACATTATTCATAGGGACTTTTGATTAGAGACAAATGTCAAATGTAACACTCATTCCTGGGTGGCAAGTTCTTCATTTACATTTCAAATAAACACTTATCCTTTCAGGCTTTAGCTGAGCAAACTGTAGTTTTTACCATTAAGCAACTTTCAGCCACACACAAAGCACAGCTCTCAGTAGCATAAGAATGTGCATGGTGTGACACCCTGCTAGATTTGTTGCGGGGGGTGAGTGGTGGTGGTGAGTTTGCCATATTTAATGGACAATAATATTATCCCACATTTTGCAGGGTTTGTTAGCTTGTTATGTTCCAAAATACCTTGCAAGCTTCTGCGATCCCTAGAGGAGGAAATGATCCTGCCAGATTTTTAGTCATATTCCACAAGCAGTTGGTGGAAGTAACAACAGCACATAAGACCTCCTCTGCCTTCCAAGGAATGGCAACCATGGTATGTGAAGAATGGACTGGACAGTAGGCAGTGCAGGAGGTCTGGCCCTTCAAGTAGAGCAAGGCAAAGTTATTTTGCTATATGAGATGAACAAGATGGCATCTCATCCAATTTTTCACTTAGAAAAATTGACTGGTGTAGCAGTTTTACTTTTTGTTAATATTTCCAGGTCCTCAATATTAACAAAGGTTCCTCCAAATGAGGACACAACATCAGTGGCTCCATTTATAAGCAAGATACTGTCTTAAGCATAGGTAGGTAAAACAAATGGCATCAGCTGCCGCCACCACCACGACCGCTATCATCAAAGGTGTACACCAGGGGTCCCCAAACTTTTTGGGCCATGGGCCAGTCACATGGTTTAGCAGGCCAGTCACATGGTTCCTCCCACTGGAAGTGGAAGTAAAACATGCCTTGCAATCTGTTTTGCAACGGGATGAGATAGATTTTTTAGGCTGCCATTTTCTCTGCTTACACGGTCCACCAGATGTTCAGATTGGAATTCTGGAACCCACTGATTGGGTCCTAGCCTTCCTAAAAGTCAGTGAGGTATCACCTGATAATGTACTAGATTTGTTCATTTTTGTGTCATAGATTACTCTGGATTGAAAGGATTTTTGCAGGGAATGCCTGAATGAGGCTCCTTTCATGTCCCCCATCATGCAGCTAAACCTGCCTTTCCAATTTCCAAGCCTAGCGCCTTAACCACTAAGCCATACCAATTTAGTAGTGCTACTCTCTGCAACTGCTGTATTGTGATTTTTATCAATGTCAATCTTAATCAGATGTTTTTTCAACTCTTTTGCGATTACTAGAGTTAAAACAGTACAACAGTGGAATCAACTAGAGAGGGGGAGAGCAGTCAAACACTGAAAGCATTCAAAAGAGTGTTAGGCAACCATCTGTCAGATCTGCTTTGATTGGATTCCTGCATTGAACAGCCCCCTTCCAACTCAGTTATTCTATGATTTGATATGTGATATTAGAAGTATGATAGCTCATTCCTATTTTTGAGCCATCACTTGATAAGGCCATGGTGATTGGAGAATTCCGGGAATCGTAGTCCAAAAAACAACCTATCCAAGTTCTGCAAATTATCTATAGATTACCAAGTACAAGTAAAACCTCATATAACACTAAAACCTGGTTCCACAAGTCTCGGTGTTATATGATTTTTAGTGTTATCTGATGCATGTTAAAATCCTATGGGATCCATAGAGATACATTGTAACCACACAGGCTTTAGCGGTTGTTATCTGAAGCATCCCATAGGATCTTAATGTTATCTGATGCAATTCTTCCCCCCAGATTCCTTAATGTTATGCGATTTTAGTGTTATTCGATACTAATGTTATATGAGGTATTACTGTACATTAATTAACTTAAAGGTATATCTTATTAGTTCTAGGCATGGTTTGTTAAATCATGTTAAGCTTCCAAAATCAGATGAAGTTGTGTGTATTCAGGGTGTACACCATTGGGGGTTTTTTGTTACTGACACAAAGGTATTTTGTAGAGAAGGACAGAGATGTTTTGGTTTTGAGAAAGTCTGGGGTTGGTCAACAGAGAATATCAGTGTAATTTTTAGTCTCTGCAATGATTTGTAGAACCTGCTGTGGCACTGCTGCAATTGGGTATAGACAAGTGTATCAACTAGCACTCCCATTTTAATTGAGTAGCTGAGGTGATGTCTTTTGTTTTCAAAGCTTGATTAACTCTTATTTGCTAATTGTTTGACAACACTGTATAATAAGTAACACAATCAAGTTTCTTTCATCGGTACTGATTGTTAGTACATGAATCATGCTGAATTGTTTCAGTATTCAAGTGGAGGAAAATATAATTCTACAAAAACCAATTGGAATTTGCCAAAGACTTAATTAATAGTGTTATACCAACATGAATAAATAAGTTACATACAGAGACAGAGCAGGAAGCCAGGAGAATAAAAACTCCTAATTACAGCATTTAGAGTTGCAATTCCTAGCAAGAGAGGCTACACACATAGATGAAAATGTCAAATCTGTCAAAATTATAATGTCAAACTATATGTTGACAGGAAAGTACCTCAAATAAAGAGTGACTGATAGATGCAGATTTAATATTCCATCCTTTCTTGATAGTATATGTTGGAGTATAAATTAAGCCATGAAGAGGGGAGAAGAGACGAGAAGAGAAGAGAGGAGAGGAGAGCCTTATTCAAGGGCTGTTTAAAGCAAATAAGATGAAAAAGAGGAAAAGGATTTCTCCTAAATCGCTGTGTATAAGATACTAGCCTACCTGTGCTGAACTACTGTATTTTTCTGACCATAAGATGCACTCCCCCCAAAAAAAGTGGGGGGAAACCGAGGGTGCGTCTTATGGTCCGAAGGTGCAGCGTGGCTGGGAAGCCGACCGGGGACTCCCCTTTTGCCTTCCCAGCCACGCTGCCCCTGCACTGCTATCAGTGCTTGGGTTGTGGGAAGGAATGGATGCATGCACCCATCCCCCCCCCCAACCCAAGCGCAGATCGCACACTGGGATAGATTGGCATTTGGGTTGTGGGGGAACATGTGTGCCCTTCTCCCAACCCAAGCACTGATTGGCAATGCATGATTGGCGCTTGGAATGGGTGGGAAATGGGTGTGCACACCCATCTCCCCACCCCACTCCAAGTGCTGATCATGTGCTAGGATCAATCAGTGCTTGGGATGTGGGGAGGAATGGGTGTGCTGGGATCAATCAGCGCTTAGGTTGTGGGCAGGGAGGGGTGCCCATTCCTGCCCACAACCCAAGTGCCGATTGATCCCAGCGCGTGATCGGCGCTTGGGGTAGGGGGGTAATGGGTGTGCATATCCATTGATCACAGCACATGATCGCCTGCCACATGACCATGGAAATGTCTGCAGAAGCAAACAGTGCTGGCTCTTCGGCTTTGAAACAGAGATGAACACTGAACTCTAGAGTCAGATATGACTGGCATTCAAGCAAGGGAAACCATTACCTTTACCCAGTGGTGCCCAAATTAGAAAACTAGAAAAGTGCTTGTGCCTCTATGTCTTTCCTCATTTGTTAATGAAAGTGATGATTGTTCTTAACACCACTGTTGAATTTGTGCTGTTAAATGTTACCATATTTTGCTTTATTTTCATAAATATTTTAGTATACTGGTATTATTTGGTTCAGAATATTTTTTTCCCTTGTTTTCCTGCTCTAAAAACTGGGTGCGTCTTATGGTCAGGTGCACCTTATGGTCTGTAAATTACGGTATTCACATATTACAAAAATTTTGCATCCAGGAAAAAAACCTCTTTATTTGTATAAGAACATTTTTAATTTTATAATTATGGACATATATGAAATATAGATAGATGTCAAACAAATTAAAATAATAATTTTGTGTCAGTAATTATTCTGGGTTGAAATGATTTTTGCTGGAGGAACTCCACTCAGGGGACGACCTTTCATGTCCCCAATATCTTTTCCCACTGAAGTGGTCCCTGTTTATCTACTTGCAATTTCTTGCTTTCAATTTGCTAGGTTGGCAGGAGAATGTTAAAATGACTATTTCTGACCAAAAGAAGGCTACTTCTTGGCCATTTATTAGCTATTTTACAAAACTCTGTGAAGGAAACTTAAATATGAGGAACTCAGGCCTTTAAGTTAACTCTCCATACTGCAGTAGTAGTTCATTGGTGGCAAACAGCAGATCTCATTTGTTTGTACATCCCATCAATCCCACCACCTTAACCAATGGTGAAGAATGTTAGAAATTGTGATCAAACAATATCATGAAGGTTACAAATTGTGCACCCCTGTAAACATTTATGTTCCTAAATAATTATATGAACTCAGTTGGTGTCCCCAGATGTTAGACTGCATTCATGTCTGTCCAGCTTTACTTACACAATCATATTGACAAATCTAGTTCCATAGGCAAAACATTGGCCCCATGTACTCTAAACCAGGCAAAGTCTTCTGATACTTACAGGAATTATCCTTAACCCTGGCAGTAAAAACAACATAATAAATAATATATTAATTTGTGCTATTTTATTACATGCCTAATCTGCTCCCTGAGGCTGCCTGTCTCCTTTTCCACATGTGACATTTGGATACTTTGGACGAGACAGAGAATACCTTTCAATATGTACAAACGCAAGACCCAATGCTCTGTAAGATTTTGGAGACCCATGTGATATGAGGCTCAGAAGATCTGGGTTCAACCACAGTCAACTGTAGAAACTCGTATGGGAAGACCTTAAATAGCTCATAAATTTTGTAAACCCTACTAGGATCACCATTAATTGGAGTCAACATGACAGCACATGACACACATATTCAAGAATATCAAGTATATACTATTGCTCTTTGGTTTCATTCCTTTTCAGTCCAGGGCTACTGTTTTCAAAGCTTCCAGAGATTTCAGGAGCAACTTGTTTGGTGCATAAAGAAATAGACTTTGTACCAAAGGACATTAAAATGCACATGATCTGCCCATTGTTACCAGTGTAGCCATTTCAATCTAACCCAACAATTTTGGAGTTTAAGTAAGTATGTCAAAGTACTATTAACATAAAATTCTGAGCCTTAATTTTTAAGGAAAAAAGAAAAGGTCAAATGAAGAATCATCCTAAAATGACATTATTATTATTATTATTATTATTATTATTATTATTATTATTATTATTATTATTATTATTATTATTATTATTATTATTATTATTATTATTATTATTATTATTATTATTAACTACAAATTAGAAATTGTTTTTCATTTGATGCCTTTAAGGCCATGCCTAAGAGTAAAAACATCAAAAAGCAGGTAGAACATTAAATGATGTTTCAACTGTCATAGTGCTCTTGTACAAAAATGTCAGAGGAACATGTATATGCTCTGAGTGCTTTTTAATGATGTCTAATTTAAAGTTTCAAGCAATGTTTTTCACATTGGGGGCTCAGAGCAATTTCTCCTATTGTGTTGTCATGATGATGCAAATTCTTTAAAAGCAACACACAAGTCATTTCTTCCACCTTTAGATTGATAGCCAATTAATTACCATATTTGCTGGTGTATAAGACACGTCAGAGTATAAGACGCACCCTTTTATTACCAAAATAGCCCACTATGGGCCACTATATACAATACACGACACACTCCATTTTCCAGTGTATTTTAAGAGGGAAAAGTGTATCTTATTATACACCAGCAAATATGGTAAGTATCGAACTATTTTCTGTGTGAAACATTCTCTCTCTCTCTCTCTCTCTCTCTCACACACACACACACACCACATCCTACTATCTACTTTTAAGGTGATAGAGACAGGTGACCCCTCTTTTTGGATCTCTCATCTTTTACATCTGTAGACCTTGGACTATAGAGAAGGCCACCGATTTAATACAATCTACCCTACGTTCATACAGATAAGAAATATGTAGGCTCTATACACATAGCTTTCTCCTCCAAGATTTCTAATCATGTCAACAAATAACAGCCTCACTAGATGTGGAAGATGGATAGGATAAGAACACCGGGAATAATCCTTGTTGTGATATGCCATCAAGTCATCTCCATCTTATGGCAACCCTGAGAATGGCAGAACACCACAATGTGTACAAAGCAGGTCAGACTCAATTTCATCATTTTGCCTCCAGAGACAGTTCAGGCTTGATTTGCTGTAGAATCTTTATCTTTATCTGCATTTGTTAAAACATGCCTATGTGGCACTAGAAGAAACATGCACTAATTTTTCCCCTTATGTTGTGAGTCAGTTATTAATTATTTGATACCACATTCCATCCACATTCACTTAAGTATATGTATGAACTGGGGTTTTGTACTGAGAACTCCTACCCAGTCCATACCAAATAATGCAACAAGACCATGGCAACCTGCTCTCAGCCTTGTTATTGACGTTATGACCTGATCCTTGTTCAGGTCAAAGGTGTTACTTGTTCATTTCCAGATCCTCATGAGAGGGGGAAGGAAACTCCTTTCTCTGAAAATGAAGAAAATGCAAATGGCCATGATTGGGGTGAAGGTTACTCAATACCAATATTAATTTGGCAGATGTTGTAGATATGAGAAGTTTACTTCTGCTCACAGACATCCTTATAGCCATCATGCAAAAGCTAAAAAGCATTTGAATTTGTACCATCACAAAGAAGAAAACAAGGCAGCAGTGATAGGGAGGAAAGACAGGTGCTAACACACTAATTGTGACCTAGCCAATCAAAGCCCATACAAAAGGAATGCAGACATTCATCTACAGCATGAGTGCCCAAACTATGGCCATGGGCCAGGGCCAGCCCGAGGCATCAAATCATCAGCCTCCCTCCTGCCGCTGTACAGTTGTTCAGGCTCATTCCCCTGAAGAAGACTAATCCAGAGCAGCTGAAGGCTGCATGCTGAAGGGGGGACTGCATGCTAAAGGGGGAAGCTAAGAATGAGTAATTCCTGGGAGAAGCACAGAAACTCCAGCTCCTTCATAGGGGCCAGCACAAGTGGCAAAGCAGAGGCACCTGACCAGAGGCATGCTGGCTAAGCTAAAAGGGCACTGGACAGGGAGTGATGAGCGCATCTAACCCTAACAAAATATATATGTTCCCACTCACCTTCTAATTTCAACTCCCTCTGGGGATTCAAACCAACAACCTCATGCTTACAAGGCAAACTTGCAACCTCTAAGCCATGGTGGCTCTGCTGTCAATGGAGCTGCTTTTGTAATCATCTTTGGCAGAACAGGAGGAGGAAGATAGGCAGAGGATCATTCTGAGCATCGCAGCTCAGCTCCTTGGATTGGCACCCAAGAAGGGGGTACCATGGTACTGGGGGCATGGGGGCACCCCGGGCTGAGTTCCAGTTGCCTGATGGGCCAGCCCACCACTGACAGGCACATCATGAGCATGGGCTAGCAATCACTCTCTTTCACTCTCCTACCCTACTCCTCCTCCTTTCGATTTATCTTCTCCCTCCCTCCCTGATCTCTCTCTCTTCCCCTGCTGGCTGGGGAGGTTCTCCCTTCATTTCCCCCTTTGAAATCCTCCTCATCCTTTTGTATGTGTGGGGTTGTAGCACTTTAAAGATTAACTGCTATATTTTTACTGTTAGCTTTCTCTTTTACAGTTTGAGCAGAACAGGAAGAAACCAAGTAACATTAAACAAGTAAGAGGTTAAATCAGAAACCAGAAAGGGCTTTACTTAACACCTTTGAGATTGAAAGGGAGACATTTAAAACTAATCTGAATAATAATCTATTGTTACTGACAGCTGTAGGAAACTGTATTGTTATGCTTGCTTGTCTGTAATTCTGCTTGAGTAAATCCTTCTTGCTTAACATCTAGACCCCTGCATTTGGTATATATAAACAATTCCTGGAAGTTTTACTCCTTGTCTGAAGAAGTGGACTTGATCCATAAAAGCTAACAGTAAAAATATAGCAGTTAGTTGTTAAAATGCTATAGTATTTTTGTTTTATTACTTTTTGTTTTTGTTTTCTGATATGGTTAATCCAATGGAAAAAATGTCTTGTATGAGTTGGAAACTTCTCATAAGGCAAATAGGATTGGAAGTGAAATATGTTGTAAAAATATAATTTTATATGTTTCTCTTTCAACACTGGGGGTCTGTAAGAAGCATGTTTAGTCTCTGCAACTAAACATATAGCTCAGAGCTTCTGAGATGGCCCCATTTTCCTGTCACTTCTTTTGTTTAGCAACCTTTCCTCTCCCTCCTCCATTTTCTAAAGGCAGACCTTTGGAAATATGTACACACAGATATACATTTCCATAGGATTCATCATTTAGTGAGGGGAGGGGAGCAGTTAAGGTTGAACAATAGCATGCTGATGGTGGTGCAGACGACTAACAAGCACAATATAGAACTGGAAGATAGAGAAACAGTGTGGAAATATAGCACCACCATTTCTTTTCCCAGGAAAAAAAGAGAGGTTGGGTAGATATGTCTATGATTTTTCTCTGCATTAAAAAAAGGGAATAACCAAATTCCAAATCCCTCCAATGGATTGTTTCATGCCTACCAACAGTTTAACTGACTTCCTCATCCTATTCTGGCCATGAGATAAAATATCCTGCATAGTACAGCCCAGAGCATAACAATCATACATTGTTAATATGCTGCAATCGTCAAGCATTAAAGGCCTGACCTGAAGGCAAGTCTGCTCTCAGATATAACTTAGAAATTATACCTAACCTTATTATTTCCAGAATAAGCTTTCAAAGAAACACTAAAGTTGTGCCCCTTGCTGAAAATACAAGAACATTAAACATAAACTCTCACATTTAAACCAGCAAGATTACATTTACATTACATAATCGGTAGACAAAAGGCCCACTAATCACTTTGTTCAAACAAGATAATGCAGAGTAATATAAGTAGTAGTTTAAGCAATTATCTGGTAGTACAGCTAATCATCACCCTCAGTTCACAGCCTTTTGTTTCTCACATATACACATGTCAGATTGTAATTAAATACATTCACACTGTTCTGTGCTGAACAAGTTGCCTGTGATGAACAGTGGGAACAAGCTGAAAAACACAATGAAGACAAGTTTAGACATGGCTCTATCAATGTGCCAGCTTGGCACAGCTTGCTGACAAATTGGTTATATAAAGTGAAACTGCGTTAGAGTTACAATTGTCTCATATATATTTAATATAAATATTTTCTCATATACAGTATATACTACAATATATATATATAGATGAACACAGAAATAGACTTTCTCATATATATACGGTACTCTATATATATAGGAAAAGGAGTAAGACAAGGCTGCATTTTGTCACCCTGCTTATTCAACTTATACATGGAACACATAATGCGCAATGCAGGGATGGAGGAATCACAATTTGGGATCAAAATTGCTGGGAGAAACATCAACAATTTGAGATATGCAGATGATACCACCCTAATGGCAGAAAGTGAGGAGGACCTAAAGAGGCTCCTGATTAGGTTGAAAGAAGAAAGTGAAAAAGCTGACTTGAGACTCAATATCAAGAAAACCAAGATAATGGCAACAGGGCCTATCAGTCCCTGGAAAATAGATGGGGAAGAAGTATAAGGAGTGACAGATTTTACTTTCCCAGGATCAAAGCTCACTGCAGATGGTGATTGCAGCCATGAAATAAAAAGGTGACTGATTCTTGGGAGGCAAGCGATGAGAAACCTGGGGAGCATAGTGAAAAGTAGAGACATCACATTGCAAACAAAAATTCACATAGTCAAAGCAATGGTATTCCCTGTGGCAATGTATGGTTGTGAGAGCTGGACCATTAGGAAAGCTGAGCGCAGAAGAATAGACACCTTTGAGATGTGGTGTTGGAGGAGAGTTTTGAGAGTCCCCTGGACAACGAGGAGAACAAATAGGTCAATCTTAGAAGAAATCACCCCTGACTGCTCCTTAGAAGGTCAAATAATAAAGATGAAGCTAAAGTACTTTGGACATCAAATGATAGGATTCACTTGAGAAGGCCTTGATGCTTGGAAGGGTCGAGGGCAAAAGAAGAAGGGGACGGCCCAAGATGACATGGCTAGATGGTATTGTAGAGACAATGGGCACAGAGCTGAGCAAGTTGAGGGGAATGGTGGGGGACAGGAGTGCCTCGCAGACAGTGGTCCATGGGGTCGCAGAGGGTCGGAATCGACTGTGCTACTAAACAACAAGTTTTGTTGTTCAGTCGCACAGTCGATTCCGACCCTCTGCGACCCCATGGACCATTGTCCGCCAGGCACTTCTGTCCTCCACCATCCTCCTCAACTCGCTCAGTTCTGTGCCCATTGTCTCTACAATACCATCTAACCATCTCATTTTTGGCCGCCCCCTTCTTCTTTTGCCCTCCACCTTTCCCAGCATCAAGGCCTTCTCAAGCGAATCCTCACTTCTCATTTGATGTCCAAAGTACCTTAGTTTCATCTTTACAATTTGACTTTCCAAGGAGCATTCTGGGTTGATTTCTTCTAGGATTGACCTATTTGTTCTTCTTGCTGTCCAGGGGACCCTCAAAACTCTCCTCCAACACCACATCTCAAAGGCATCTATTCTTCTGTGCTCAGCTTTCCTAATGGTCCAGCTCTCACATCCATACATTGCCACAGGGAATACCATTGCTTTGACAATACGAATTTTTGTTTTCAATATGATGTCTCTACTTTTCATTATGCTCCCCAGGTTTTTCATCGCTTGCTTCCCAAGAATCAGTCGCCTTTCTATTTCATGGCTGTAATCACCGTCTGCAGTGAGTTTTGATCCCAAGAAAGTGAAATCTGTCACTGCTTCTACTTCTTCCCCATCTATTTTCCAGTGACTGATAGGGCCTGTTGCCATGATTTTGGTTTTCTTTATATTCTTGGATTTGGGTGTAGGAACAGGATTTGGGTGTTTACTTTCCTAGGATCAAAGCTCACTGCAGATGGTGATTGCAGCCATGAAATAAAAAGGCGACTGATTCTTGGGAGGCAAGCGATGAGAAACCTGGGGAGCATAGTGAAAAGTAGAGACATCACATTGCAAACAAAAATTCACACAGTCAAAGCCAAAATCATGGCAACAAAGCCAGTAAAATCCCACATAATGAAAAAACTCTGGAGCGCTTTGTTATGCAATTTTTTTTGTTATGCGAAGCGCTATTGGTGGTACACTGCATAGCAAAAAAAAAAAGTTTATTAACTGGGGTTCCCATTGAGCGGGTATACCCCGGCTACCAAAACCCCCACATAACGAACGTTTCCCTCCATTATACGGGGTATTGCCCTTGCATAAGGAATGCTTCATTATGCAAATTTTTCATTATATGAAGCATTCATTATGTTGGGTTCTACTGTATTTCAGCTTTTGAGATATTCACAGATCCCTATTGTTCTGTCAATTGTCTACCAAGAATAAATAGTCTTTTAGACCAGAGATTCTCAACCTGTGGCCAAGATGTGGCCCATGGCACCATTTCATGTGGCCCACCATCACCTCCACCACAACAGGAAGTGCCATGTTGTGGGGGAAGGGCAAAATGGCCATCTGGCCCCCTAAGCGGTCTAAGGGAGCATGACCTGGCCTCCAGCTTAAAAAAGTTGAGAACTCCTGTTTTAGATTTTAAAAGCAAATAGCATTTACTCTTATATGTATACTTGATTTGAAATAAATTTGCTTTGAGCCAAAGTTTAATTATAAAATGCATGTTTTAACCTTCTTTTTAAAATTATTGGTACTCAAAAGCAGTTCTGTGTGGAACAATATCAGATCTTCTCTATCCTATCACATGCATCCTTTGTTCATTATTTATCCATGGAAAATTAGTTTAGGCAGAATTTTCAAGGCTTGATTTTGATTAACTTTTTCTGTCACCAAGATGTGTTCTCTGTTGTTGGGCTTTTTTAATTGGTGGTGGTGGTGGTGCTATCATTTTTGTTTTTATGGCTATTTATAATTTATTTAGTACATACTCCTGTAACAGCAATTTTGCGGAGCCAGCTAATCTTTCTCACATTAGGTCAGATGAAATGAACTATGGAATGAATTTACCAAAAAGGTGGTTCATTTGGGCAGTTTCATATCTGGCCTAGACATGGATGGAGAAGGAGGAGGAGATGAAGATGATGAAGATGATGAAGAAGTGGTAGTAAAGGAGCAAATGCACATGCATAAGGGCAACAAAAGAGGATAAGTGATGATCATTAAAGAAAACAGACTATTTTGTGGTTATTTAACAAGACCATTGCCCATATTACACTCTTGGATCCAATAATGATTTTGACTAAATGTTAGGGAGAAATTCCTATCAGTCAAAGACTTTTGACAGTGGAGTTGACAGTCCCAGAGGGTGGTGGACTCTCCTTCACTGGAGATTTTTAAGCAGAGTTTTGATAGCCACCTTTCAGAAATGCGTTTAAAATGAATTTCCTGCAATTGGCAAGGGGGATGGATTTGATGACCCTTGGGATGTCTTCCAGGTCTACAATTCTATGATTTCTATGACTTGGTTTGCCAACCCTAGTCCTGAACATTCAAGCTTCACAACACAAGAGGCAATAGTATTTCACCTAGACCTGTGAAGTCTGACTCAGTTTGAGTAGTTAATCTTTTAAGTAAACAAAGCTTTCCTCAGAGGATTCCAACCTGTTTCCCTGTCTCTTTGGCAGAGCTTGGAAATACAACACCCAGAATGATCCAAAATCTCAGCTGACCAATGGATTCTGGGAACTGTAGTCTAAAAAGCACTATTGAAGGCTCTCTTCATTGGCCACTGGCTTACTGTCTCAGAAAGGCTATTACCTGCCAGCTCATCTATCTGTCTTGCTTCACTTCACCCAGCCTGACAGCCCTGACACAGACATAACTTCTACAATATTTAACGGAGCGCAAGGGTTGCATGGTTAAGGGACTGGCTATGAATCAGAAAACCCTTTGTTTTGATCCCACATTTGCCCATGGTCCAAAATTAAGCCACTCAAACAGCCTTTCTTCTGAAAAATGGGAAGGATATAGCTGTGATCTGCCTTGTGATTAGGTTATAGTTACTGAGTGAAAGTACTATTCTTAGTTTTGCATGTGTCCAAGTAAATGTCTACTCTTATTTTATGGCAATACTCTAGGGATATAGAAAAAATCGCTATTAGTGTTAACAGGAATTGTGTGTTCCTTGGTAAATATACATCACACAGTAATGAAACAAGCTGTTTCTTTCATCAAAAGATTGTGAGAAGGAGCTTTCACAAGGAAAGCTGTCTATATTCACAAGGAAAGCCATCTACTTCTATGTGCTTCTCTGTCCTTATTATTAAAGGTAACACTTGCATAAATTGTGTTGCTCCATCATTTTAGCAGGGCTGTGCAAACTGAGTCCCAAAGTACCATGCTAATAATGTAGCCCTAGGTGATCAGGGCCATATGAACATTTTAAAATGTTGATTAAATTAGCTGGAGGAAGATATTTTCAGATTAAGATCTTGTATTCATTATGATAAAGTTTATTAAGATACTGGGAGCTCACTAAGCAAAAAAAAAAATCATTACTACTGCAGAGGAAATTTAATTTGAAATAAACAAGCTCTTAAACATTAAATGCACAGTGGTCTTTTTTTTAACCCCTGTATGTAATTCAAAATTTGATGTAGTCATTCCTAATAAAACCTACCGGGATGTGAAAGCTTAGAAATCCAGTTACAGGGCACTGTATAATAAGTGGCTGTATTTTTCAGATATATGAATAATCAAGTGAGCATACACCAAAATCATAGACTAAATGGCAGCTTGAAAAATACAGTGATGTAGAAAAATATTATTGTTTCCTCACTGGTTGCAAGTCATTCTTATGCTATTTCCATTGTTCTGACACTAGCATTTGTTTCACTCATTTATTCTAGTTGCTCTAGATTCAACGGAATATTTTTTCTCCTTATTACTAGGGAGAAAATGATTTATTGTAGCATTATTACACATCAATCGTATACTGCAGAATCTTTAACAGTATGCATAGCATCACTAAAATGTTACCAACGTTATTTTTTAAAAAATAAAATAAAATGAATCACTTTAGTTTAATTTTTTTTAGTTTAATATAATATACACAATTAAATACACATGAAAACTGGTAGGCAGCACAGAGCATTAAGATGACCTTTCTATGGGGAAGATAAAATTAATTTGCTGCCATGGAGATTCTAAAATATAGTCTTTAAACATGTAACTTTAATTCATGCAACTTGTCTACAAATTTCAGTGACATACATCTGGATAATAAGTGGGATTCTAATTTTCAGTAACCATCAAGCTAGTGTGATATTCCACTGTCAGAGCTTCTCTCACATTCAATATTTTCTTTTTACTAAGCAAAATCTGTGCAAGGTAACAGAATTGTGTGCATAGATCTGTTGCAACAAAGGGCAGCCAGTAAGGCAGGAACATTCCTTTTTTAGAGTTCAAGTCCCAATATCCCCAACTGAGCAGAGCCATTTGCAATTGAATCACAGAACCATAGAATAATTGAGTTGAAAGGCGCCTATGAGGTCATCAAGTCCAACCTCCTGCTCCACACAGGAATCCAAATCAAAGCAGATCTGGCAGATGCTTGTCCAATTTTCCTTTGAATACTTCTAGTGTTGGAGTACTTACCACCACCTGAAGTAATTGGTTCCATTGTCGTACTGCTCTAACAGCTAATTGCTGACATGAAATTATTATTATTAACAGTGAGGAAGTTTTAACATCCAAGTATGCTGGCTGGGTGACTCTTGGAGTTACATAAGTACCTTCTTCATGCTCTGGCAAGAAATATACATGTAACTCACAAATTTTGCCCAACAGACATGCCAGAAGACAGTTTGTCTACAACTTTGTACACTGCACAAGTTCAACCACAAGCACAGCGCCTATATCTGTTGCTATGAAAATCATTATCCTTGCTGAACCTTTCAGCTCTACAATTTTATAATTCTATGACACTCCCCACCCCACTCTTTATGCATTGTTATAAAACAATACTTGCATTGCTCTGTGTCACAGCTAAATCATCCCTGAAAATGGCCATTCAAACCAGTCAAAAAACTCCAAATGGGAATGACTCACCACATTCTTAGGTAGTCCCATCCACTACTGAATAACTTTGACTGTCAGGATGTTTTTGCCAAAATTTAGTTTAGGACAAGCACAAAAGCAAACACATGAAGCACATAGCCTTTTCCACTTTTAGAAGTGATGCATAACTCTAATTTCCAAGGGTTTTATGTCTCATAGAGAGTATCCATAAGTGGAATAGTCTCCACAGTTCAGCTATTTGTTCTGAGCATGACAAGATCAGTGAAGGACAAAAGAGGTGAAAATGGCATCCTAATGCTTCCAATTCTTCAACATAATAAGAATAATTGTGTGCTGTCAGGTTGATTCAGGTGTGTGGCACCTCTTTTCAAGGTTTTCCAGTAGAATTGGTTTCTCATTCTCTTCTTGAGACACCCTAGGATTGTGCAGCTTGTCCGTGGCTGCACAGGCTGGCTCTTTTCCAAAAAGGCACAATGGGGAATCAAACTCCCAACCCCTGGCTCTGCAGCCAGATACCTAAACAACCTAGCTATCCTGCTAATTTCATTCTGCATAGGTGACCATTATAAAAGTTTGGCCATGGCTCAGGCTTACATCCATCAGTCAGTCTGTCTGTCTGTCCATCTGTCTGTCATTCCATCCTTCCTGCCTATCTGCCTGCCTGCCTGTGTAACTACATTTTACTTAAGCACCAAGCTTGCTGTTTCCAAATAGACAATGGAGCCAAAGGAAAAAGTGAGTCCAAGCAGTAAAATCCACCAGCTTCAGTGTATTTGATCAAAAGACATCCAATCCAAACGACAAAAAGAATACACATACATTAACCACAAGAGTTAAATGGCCTTGCCTCAAATGGTGCATTGTCTCTGCACATTCAGGTTCAGATGTACATAAAACTCTTGTATGTTTTCCACAATGCACAGTAGGTTCCAAGTCACATATATTTTTCTCTCTGTGGGTGCTTTTACTAACATATGTGTATGCTTTGCTGTGGCCAAGTGAGTTTATTATGTTTTTAAAAGTATAATTTCAGGACAAATAATGCCAGTACACCCAAAAGATGTTTGCTATTCTTGTTTTAAGCATCTTCTAGTTTATCTCATGAAGGGAAATCTCCAGGAGGAAGGAAATTTAAATTTACTTTGTTCCTTTTAGTAGATTTGTAGTAGCAATTAATTTTGGATCTTTACTCTAAGAGGCATTTTATAATTAATTTCTCAGCATTTACCCCACACAGACCATCACTTTAAAGTGCTATGCCATTAACAAAACTGCAGCCCACCCCCCTATAAAGAATAGGCAGACTGATCTACATTTTTTCATGCTGCCTTAGCCAGAATGGACTCAAGGGATATTATCTTATTCAGAAAGAACCTTTCAAGGTTGAATAAAAGAAATGGTGCAGGGTCCCTGGGAGAGGGAAGTGATCATCATTTTCACCTTCAACTCTTCTTTGATGTGGCAGAGTCAATTTTTAATCAGCAGCCATCAGACTGGGCTTCATTTCGCCTTACAAAGTCCTATTACGCTGCCACTTTCTGGAAGGAGGTGATAAGGACAATGCTCTGCTTTTTCTGTTCATAGAGCCCAGCATATGATGAGTCCCTTTGGAGAGGCTTGATAAAAAAAATGACAGAGTATGTAGGGGAAAAGGTCACCCTCTCTGCCAGAATTAACTCTTCAAGGCAACAAACTTGGAATTTGGTACATTTGTTTGTCAGGAAAGAGAACTCTTGTGTTTCCATACAAGTGACAAGGAAAGGGTTAACTCACCTACACAGTATGGGATGAAAATACTTCTCTGAATTATTTGTGTATGGCCCACATGTCCGTGTGTGCGCCCACCTGCAAATAGGTGAAATACAAAACAGGAAAGATGATGTGCTTTATTTTGAACAGGGTTAGGCAGAACTATGCTAGTTTTGGGGTAACACCAGGTAAAAAGCAAAATTTGGTAATGGCGTATCATATGGCGTTGTATGCCCCCTTTCACACTGCAGAAGCCAGCCAATGTAAAGGTTGGGTTTGAACGACTATAGTGCCATGACACAGAATATGTTATGTGTTGTGTGGCCAGGTGAATATATCGGAATCATGATTTTCCTGTTGAAGTTGATCCAGCGAACCAATGTCAGGTCAGGCATTTTTCTTCATAAGCCCATTCAAACAAAGTAGAACGAAACAAGAGCCACACTGAACCTCTTAGAGCAGGCATTCTCAATGCGGCCCACAGTGCCATTTCATGGGGGGGGGGGCACTGCCTCCACCACACCAGGAAGTACCATGTGGTAGAGAAAGGGCAAAATGGCCACCTGGCCTCCAAAGCGTGACCTGGCCCCCGGCTTTAAAAAGTTGAGAACTCCTGACTTACAAAATCGCACAATCTCACCAAATGGTAGCAAAACACATGTTGCAATTACTTTTATTTTTAACATCCAATATTGACTTAGTCATCTTGACTGTTAACAAACATTCTGAGATTAGTAACAGGACAGAAAAAGAAAATGAAACAAACATACATCAAATGCCGTGTTTCAGAAGATCACTTCAACATAATCCTTCACCACAGCAACATCACAGAGATAAATGTGTGGGTAAAAATAAGGGAAAGCAATTCCTTGCATTCAATCAAAGTGAAGGGGAAAGATGGGGGTGGTGGTGATGAAATAATAGTATTTTTCCCCTCTGGAAGTGTTTTTCTGTTAAATACACCAAAATTATTTTTTTAAGCTATGCATTCATGCAGAAAAAAGCCCTATAATCTCTTAGTATCATTTATTGTAGTCAGCAGTCTTAATTGCTTTCCTGAAATGGATCAGAGTTCTGGGAATTATGGGCTAAAATGATGTTAGCACTCTCCAGTCTTCACATTCCTTGATATAATCTCATTAAAAATATCAAGCCTCTAGGTGAGGGAATACATATGGATGCTAAATGCATTTTAAACAGCAGCACCTAAACTGATGACCTAGTTATTACAGAACAAAGCATCAGAAGATGAATTTTTGTGCTGAAATAGAACAGGTTTCTTTCTTCAGTACTGCTATAATTATTAAATCGGTTTTGGACTGAATTTCATTGTTATCCCCTAGGAAAAAAAGCCCTAGATAATTTTTAACTGATGAAAATGGTGATTTGCCTTTTATTTTGGAATAAGAGAGAGACATATATATATATATATATATAATATATCCCTTATATTTTGATTTTCCAGAAGACCACACAAGTTTACAAAAAGCCCCCTTTCATTAGCTATAATTACTGCAATGAGATGGGGAAAATGTATGCCAAGTTATCCTCCCCCACCCCTTCTTGTTGCAGAAATGCTAGCTGTGTTAAAAATATAATTCTCCAGAGAACATATACTCATCACCCAGCCAAATAAGTGGGGGAAAGCATGCTGAGTCCAACATATGAAATAATTAGATTTTTATAGAATTGGATTTCCTGTTATAAATTGCAAGGGATACTTCTGTGAAAGCTGAAGGGAGTCTATACCATGGAATATATCATGCGCTGCATGATCTGATGTGTCGCCATAATAAACTATTCTACGTCTGGGGCAGAATAATGGGGAATAGAATGCTGCCTGGCTGACAAGACAGCAATCTTTTAGAATTAAAGTGCTTCCTTCTTTAATTATCAAACAAAATCTAAGAGCTCAGGATAGATAGTATTGGTAATAAGAGTGGATGTCATTTTATCTGCTTTTGAAAAATAAAAATTCTTTTCTTTTCTTGCTTTTTGAGAAGTTGACCACTGAAGTTCATGAAAAGAAAACAGTGGCCCAGTGGTTATGAAGATTTTAGCAGTTATTTTTATATATTAGCTTTCAAGCATTCAAGACAAGGGTCATGACTCTGGCTGCAAAGTTTTCTGTACTTGCTAGTGTGGTAGGAAAACCCTCTGAATGCAGGGGACTGACTTCCAGATAAGTGGACATATTACCAAGCAGTTGGCCCTTTCAAGGAAATTTCATAAATAAACATTACAGGGCATAGTAGAGGTAAAAATTGCCCTTGCTCGATAGCCAGTTGTATCTGACTCTAGGGTTTGGTGTTCATCTCTTACAGCCAAAGAGCCAATGCTGTCTGCATCTGCAGATGTTTCTGAGGTAGGACAGAGTCAGGAGCTCATTCCATCATGCAGCACTCATGTTTCGAACTGCTGACCTGTCGACTTTCCAGTCATCAAGTTCAGTGTCTTAACCAGTAAGCCACTGCATACACAAACATAATTGAATTTAACCAATTTTATCACAATCCATAGTTTGTCTACCAAGTTGTGATTTTTGTTCACCAGAATTTGCTTGCCATCCTTATAAACATGAATAGGAACTGCAAGATTTTGTAGTATATTGATATTTGTGCATGTGTGTCACTGAATCACATCATGGAAACATGGGTGAAAATCCTGTTGAAAAGAGTCTGCCTAGACAGCAGGAATGACATCATCAACAGTGGCACATTGCCATAGATAAAAGTTTTCCTTTGCCATATCAGCGTGCACATCACGTATTGCACTGAGTGAGAACTGTGTATATATATATATAAAATAATAGATCAACATGGAACCGGAGGTGGATGCAATTCGATATGGCTGTTTTTCCAGCAAAGCTTAATGGCTGTTCAGATTCTGTGCCAAATGTTAAGCTGATTAGTTCCTTTGATGCAGAATAACCTAAGCAAGAGTGACCCACTGGACTCACACACACACACACACACACACACACACACACACAGGCGTAGCATGGGGGACAGGGGGGCAGCCCACCTTGGGCTGCACTTTTTGGGCAGAAGCAGGTGCACTTATGGCTGACATAATTGCACCCACTTCTGCATTTACATCAGCTGCAGAAGCATTTGTGCATGTGCGGGCACATTGCATTTTACAACTAACATAAACATGCCCGCTTCTACTTCTGGGTACAGGGGAGACGGTGACAGGCTGGTTGGAATGGTATTGGGGGCTGGGTTCAGCCCACGGGCTGTAGATTGTGAAACCCTGGTGTAGGAGGATCCAGCAGCAAGTGGGATTTGGGAAGTGGCCCTCAATTTTCAGCAGTGGAGCTATAGACGTGCAATGAGTTGGAGCTTTACTCTGCCCCCAGAAGTTGTCCAGTAAAATCAATTCCCAAGCATGTGAATTCCAAATTGGATTTCTTCATCTCCTCTGATAAACTGGGGTTGTGGCAAGAACATGATCAAGGATGCTTCTAATTCAGGAGTTCCCAACCTTTTCAAGCCGGGTGCCGGGTCACGTTCTCTCAGTTAGCTTCGAGGGCTGGATGGCCATTTTGCCCTGTCTGCATGATGGGGGGGAGGGGGAGAGGTATTTTGTCCCAACAGCTTCAAAGGTGTGGCCAGTTTGTTTCTTGGATGCCCTTGGAGAGGTGGAGGGCTGCATGAAATGGCACTGCAGGCTTTAGGTTGGGAACTCCTGTTCTAACTCGTGTAGATTAAACAGGAATAGAACACTTAGGTATGTTGGTATGAGTGCAGTGCCATAAATCACAGCAGCAAATTGCCACTGTTTAAGGAGTTGCAACTTCTATTCCTCATCACTTGCCAAGTCACATGACTGTCATGCCTCAAGGAATACAATTGGCAACTCATTGACTCGTGGCAATTTCCCACTGTCATATATACTGTTATACTCAGGCTAGCTAAAAATTACTCTCACTTTGAACTATGAAAATCATATTTCACTGAAACCCACCTCTTGGATTAAGACTGAGCTTTTTACACATTCAAGAATTATGTTTCAGTTAGATATAATTTAGAAATCAGTTTTACATTTGGGTATCACTAGTTGGAAGCTCACTTCAAAACACAAGTATCAATGGCTAGTATACCGGTTGAAATGTAACACCTGCCTCATGTAGGCTCCTTGAAACATTTGTGTGTGGCAGCATCTGCAAGAGGAGATGGTAACAGTGGAAAGGAGCTCACGACAGAAATCCATCGTGGCATCCATAGCACATATTCTGAGAAAGGTCAGACAATATACTGACTGAGATGCTGTAGCTTAACATAACAAGTTGATCTAGAGTAGGCCCAATGAATCTGTGAGGATCTGGTGAGTCAACTCCTTTACACTAAAATTAGTTGAAATTAGAGAAGGCCCATTTGAATCAATTGAGTTTATGGAGGAGTTCGCTCTTTATATCACCACTGAGTCAACTGGCATACTTTAGTGTGACTTGCTACATTAAGCAATAGCATGTCAGCATTGAGTTGGAGTCTTTTTTATGATCAGTGACCTCCTTTGTTATTTATTTGTTTGTTTGTTTAAAGTAACTACTACCTTTTTACTACAAAATAGTGTTAAAATGGCTTACAGTATTAATAAAAGAATAAAAACAAATAAAACCAACTTTAACTAAAAATAATAAAATCAAGTAAAACCTAAAACACAAGAAAAACCATTAAAATCAACTAAATGCATTAAAATAATTGAAATCAACTAACTGAGCAGTTAAAACAACACAGGAGAGCAATTTAAGCAGGATGTGCCAGTCTAAAAAGAAATACTTCCATACCCTTCTTAAAACTAGTTAGAATGGGAACTGGGAACTCAGTACTCCATTCCACAGCCTGGGACTTTCAAGTGTCATGTTCTCATATGATACCATTGCCATTGTTTCCATATCTCATCAGTTTGGATTGGTCTTCACATACATTATTGAAACAGCTATTCTTCATGAAGGAGGAACAGGCAATCCACAGGGCCTCACTGATCTTCAATAGTATTATTATTCTGTTACAACAATTGAGGAATAACACAATTGCTGCTGTAATTGATGGTAGCAGAGTCAGACATGTTGTCCATCTGTGGACACCCTTTATGTGTCATGACTGTGATTTTTAATGTTCACAGCTGTCTCCATCACCAGTTGAGCTGCATTTCTTCATTTCTTTCTCAACTATCTGCTGCCCTAGTGTGTCTTCTTACTTCTAGACAATCAGGGTGTGTTTGAGTAGGCTTCCCATTGGGCTGTATTATCTGATACTTATGGCCCTGTATTAAGGCTTCTCTTGTACACCTCTGACCAACAAGAATAAATGGAAGATGGAACTATGCAAGGATTCCCACCAATGGAAATGTAACCTTGCTTGCTGCTGAAATATCTCTACCAGCTGGTTAGAACAAAGCATAGCTGAGATTCCCCTTGTCAGGTTTTACTAGGAACAAACTAACTTTCTAGAGGAAAGAAAGTGGAGCTAGCGTTAAAGAGGCACACTGAAATAATTTAAGACTTTATTTAGTCATAACCCCATGGGCTGAAATGAGGAGAGTGTTCACCATCATTTTATTTATTCCCCTTTCCCCTGGAAATGACAGAAAACTGTGGGGACAACATGCATCCTATGTGGCTACGTAGGGACACTAGATAACAGCATGTTACACTGACAAAAGCAAACTTCATATCATTCTTGACTGGGTACATCTGACATCATTTTAGGAGACAGTCTCTGGTGCAAGCTGAAAAGGAAAAGTGTATTTTTCTTATTATCTTCCTGAATCTCAGTGGTTTTCAATATCATTGGTTATGATTTCCTCTTGATGGGCCTTGCTAAGCTGGAATTTAACCATAATATTATCTAGTAAATTTAGGCCTGTCGGAAGGCCTGTCAGAAGGTGATTTGAGAGAATACAACTCTCTATTGGTCTTTGTATTGTGGGAAAGAAGCACTGTTGGTTAGGAATATGTCTCATTCTCAAGAAACAGTGCAGGCTATTAAACTGAATTGTGTTTCCCCATACAGTTTAAGCTTGGATAATTGAACTCTCTACATGAACAGTGAAATGTGAGTTGGAGTTGTGTAATGCATTTGAAAAAGTTCTCAGCAAGTACAAGTGATCCAAAATGTAGCACAGACACAGGCTGCATACAATGCAAACTACAGTTCCTGGAATATTTTCAGTGACTTCCAGTTGGAGATCATGTCTAGTTGAGTTTCCAGATTCCATACTGAAAATTCTGAACCGGGGGTGACCAAACATTTTGGGCCATGGGCTGATCACATGGTTAAGCTGGTCACTAAGGCCCGGTGGCAGATGCAGCCCCCCTCGCCAATCCATCTGGCCTGTGAAGCCCTTGTCACTCCTGGAAGCGGAAGTAAAACGCGCCCATACAGGCACATTGTACTTCTGCTTCCAGGAGCAATGTGGGCTTTGTGGGCTGGATGAATTGGCATCAGGGGCTGCATCCGGCCCCAGGGCCATAGTTTGGGCACCCCTGTTTTAAACAGTCCCAGGCAAAAAAGCTCACCGTCTCCCCACAAATGTAACTATAAATTAATACTTTAGAAACGTTCTGAGAGGATGGGAGGTTATTCCACTGAGTTGTGGCTGGCTGCATGCTGAAGAAGTAGCACCATTATTCCCTCTGTCCTTTTTTTTAATGCTCTCAATGACTATTACTGACGATCACATTAAATATTCAAATTTATTAATGATTCACTGTGACTTTTGCATTTTACCAGTTTAATATTTTGCTTGCTGAATTTTATGAAAATTATTTTAATGTGACTCTCAGAACCTTTGATGTTTTATTAACAAGGATGTAAAAATCTCCTTCTTCTTCATAGGTTGAATGTCATCATAGATATTCTGATTTTGGATGTTGCAACTTTAAACAATAATGCTTTGTCATTTCAAAACATTCATTAAAGTCCCCCCCCCGCCGCCTAATAATTTCCTTCTTTTCCATCCACTTTTCCCATTTGTATCATGTCAAACTATCAGCCATAATAATCTGCATTTTTTTATTTCTGATATGACTAAAGCATTCTAACTTTTTGTATTTCATGTGTTTTATGATTTCTTAGTCTGCATCTATCCATTTTAGTACTTCTTTATCAATCAACATCTGGTAATAAATGTACATTTTGAATACTTCTCTTTTTCCCTAATTGCTTGTATTGAAGCCCATAATTCCACATCACATAGAAGAACTGAAAATACATAAGGTCTCCCTCGAAAACCATTCATGTCCAACTCTAGGGAGTGGTGCTCACTTCATTTACAGCCAAAAAGCCGGTGCCTTCTGCATCTGCAGAGATTTCCATGGACATGTGACAGGCATAACTAGACACTGGAGTGCGCAGAACACTGTTACCTTTCCTGACAAAGCAGTACCTATTTATCTATTTGTAATTTCTTGTTTTGAGCTGCGCAGAACACTGTTACCTTTCCCAGCAAAGCAGTACCTATTTATCTATTTGTAATTTCTTGTTTTTGAGCTGCTTGTTGGCAGAAGGTAGGACAGATGAAGCTCAATCCATGAAGCAGCACTCTGGTCTCAAACTGTTGACCTTCTGGTCATCAAGCACAGCCTCTTAAACAACCACCATGGCCCTTGAAATTATGTAGTACCATACAATTACATTCTTCTGATGAACTGTGTGTGTATGTTATGTGCCGTTAAGTCAAATTTGGCTTCTAGTTACTTTCACATTATTATCAAGGTGAGATATTTAAAGAGTGGTTTTACTCTGGTTTCTCTTCAGATCACACTTCTCCATGAATTTTTATGGCTGTGTGGGAACTTGAACTCAGGTCTCCAGAGTCCTAACCTGTAACTCACCATGTTACTTATTACATACCTTGACAGGTACACTGTTTCTTCTACCATGACTAGCTTTCACTGGGAAATGTTTGCACTACTGATGTGTTACTTCTCATTCTAATTGTTTTCCTTTAATCATTTATTTGTCACCTGTTATATTTTTCACTTGAAAATAATGGTTCTCTGCCACTCAGAGCAGTATAGGAATCTGCCTCTTTTTCTTACAACATTATAGTCCACACATTGTAGCTTGAGTTGATCAGGCCCTCACTTTCCTAGGCTAAATAAATGGGTTAGGGATAGTATACCAGGCCTGGCATAACTCATGGTATCCAGCCAGCATAACTCAGTTGGTGCCTTGTGTTGTTGAATGATGTCAGCTCTAACATATGGATATATCAGAGAGTAAACAAAACAGCAAGAAGAAGAAGACGAAGAAGAAGAAGACGACGACAAAACTGTTGTGGCACCTTAAAGACTAACTCTTGTATTTAAATGTGAGCTTTCGTGGGCCAAGTCCAATTCATCAGACAGAAGAATGAGGCCTCATGACATCAGTTTCATTCACTTCAGGTACACATTTGTACACACTGTAATTCTTTTAAAACATGATTTCATTTCTGGATCACAGTTTTATTTATATGCAAATGTGTGCTGCTACTTTAGTGAACAAATTGAGACAGTCTGTAGGCCAAGATAGCTGTCACAGGTGACAGCCCTGGATGTCATATTATTTATCCTAATAAAGTTTTAGAGGGATTTTGGTGGCTCAAGTGGTTAACACACTGAACTTGATACCTGAGTACTGCTCATGCCAACCTAACAGTTCGAAAGCAAGTAGATAAATAGGGACCACTTCAGTGGAAAAGTAAACAGCATTCTGTGCACTCCTCTATTGAGGCGTTCCTGCCACATGTCCATGGAAATGTCTGCAGACCAGTGGTGGGATGTCAAAAATTTTACTACCCCACTGTGACATCATCACAGTGTGGGTGGAGCTAACATCATGATGTCATGACATCATGGGTGGGGCCAAATAAAATAATAATAATAAAATAAAGTAAAAATAAGCACACGCACACACACACCCGTCAACCCACCCATCCACAATACAAACCCGTAAATTAAATAAATAAATAAATAAAATTACATTAAAATACACCCACCTATCCACCTACCCACCCCAAACACAAATCGCATTAAAATACACACAGACACACCACATCCAAAGGTGAGTCACTTACCCTGGGGAGCAGGCTATAGGGAGCTTCAAGCTAGCAGCTTCTCCTCCTCCTCCCCACTTGGGAGGACAGCAAGGAGGCCGTGCATACGCGCCAAGCACTGTAGGCATGCATACACACCAAGTGCTTGGCGCGCATGCGCAGTGGGGGAACCAGTGAAAAGGTAAGCCCTGAAGGTGGTACCCCCCAAAAGCTGCTACCGGTTCTCCGGGACACTGGGAAAAGTTACTACCGGTTCTGACGAACTGGTGCGAACCTGTTGCATCCAATCACTGCTGCAGACACAGACAATGCTGACTCTTTGGCTATAAACAGAGATGAGAACTGAACCCTAGAGTCATATACAATTGACTTTTGAGCAAGGGCGACCTTTACCTTTACCTTTACCTATGCTGCCTTTTCTGGATAAATATCAAAGTCTGGAATATATCTATATATATATATATTTAAAAAACACTGAGTTTGTTTGCAATCTTTCCACACAATGCAAATGTAGAAAAGGTGTAAAGACAATGAACCTAGCCGGCATTAAGACCATCAAAGATTCATGTTTTGCCTGGAGAAAATACAGATGTCAGGTGGCTTGTTCCTTAGAGTATCTGGTGACCTCTACGCTACTGAGTAAAAAGTCAACAGCTGCTTCAAGTACCACTTGTAAAGATGATGGACATTGATTAAATCCCTTTGGGAGTCTAGCAGCTAAAATAGCCTTGTGTTAGAAGAAGCAATCTTTGCCTAAGAAATGATAAATTGTCTGGGACTATTAACTAGCAATGTTATGTGGATACATTACTGTTCATTTACACTGTATAATTGGAATAAACTGGGGAATTAGTTCTGTTGCAATGTGGTGGAGAATTAGCAAAAATAAATGTGCTGAAGCAAGCCATGTTTTAAGGTTTCAAAGGATTTGGTTAATGGAATGAAGGCATGTCACGTAGACAAGCATTTTGAGTATAAGATGAGTAACTGGGGTATCAAAAGCTACAACTGTACGATTAAAAACTACACTCTATAATGAGTCAAGCATTCAAATAAAAAGTGGACACTTTTTCCTACAGCTTTATATTTCCCTGAACACAATCCAATTGCTGAATCTTACATGCAATAAAGAAAAATGCATAAGACTCACCTATTTCAAAGTTTTGAATTTCTGGTAAAATTCGCTCTAGTTGTAAAATAGAAGGGCAGAGCTCCATAAAGAACCAATAGTAACAAGATTCTCAGAGTCTACCTATTCTTATTAACTGACATGCAAAGTCTCATTTTTTCTCACCCTGAGACATTTCATAGGAGAAAGAATAAAAAACCTTCTTTTTACTTACAGTTACAGTACTTGATATTACAAATGTGTGCATGCTTCTTTTTTTATTATATGCATGCTGGCAACCAACCTAAGAGATAAACAGCAACAAAACAACTGACACCAACTGGCAAAGAGAGGAAAAGAACATGAGTCATTTTGAGTTGAGCAGCTATACAAATTGGATATTAAATTAAATTAAATTTAAAAAACACAGAGCAGAGAAAGGCATGACTGTCTTTGAATTGAAAGGTAGGAAGGAACAATTAGCTAATGTTAGATTGATAGAAAGTCATCCCAACTTAGAAAGGTCCCACCCAGTTCCACTACAGATAGTGTGCAAAGTTGTAAAAAGAAGCTACAACATCAGTGGCAAATTGTCACTCGTTAACAAGTGTTAAGACACTGAACATGATGATTGGAAAGTCAGCAGGTCAACAGTTCTAGACCCAAGTGCTGCACGATGAAGTAAGCTCCTGTATTTGTCCCAACTCCAGCCAACCTATCAGTTCGAAAGCAAGAAATTGCAAGTAGATAAATAGGCACCACTTTGGTGGGAAAAGTAACAGTGTTCCATGTGCTCCGGCTTCTAGTCATGCCTGCGTCATGACCACGGAAATGTTTGCAGATCCAGGCAATGCTGGCTCTTTGGCTTTAAATGTAGATGAGTGCTGCCCCATAGAGTCAGACATGATGGACTTTCAAGCAAGGAATGCCTTTACCTTTATGTTAACATTAACATCTTGCACATGATATGGATTGGAACGGGAAGCCAGTGTAATTAGGACAGGGTTGGAGTGATACAATCACATTTCTTTATACAGGAGATCACCCTGGTCACAGCATTCTAGATCTGTTGTAGTTTTTCTATCAAGGACAAGGGCAACCCCACATAGAGAACATTACAATAGCCATTCCTTAGACTACTATTGTATAAACTAGATTTGTCAGGTACCTTCTGTCCAAGTAGGAGCACAACTGGCAACCTAGTGTAGATGAATAAATAAATAAATTCATCTACACTAGGTTGCCAGTTGTGCTCCTACTTGGACAGAAGTTACCTGGCAATATAAAATTGTCCTTTTGGAGAATTTTCTGGAAATAAATTTATTTCCTGTTAAATTCTGTGATAAATATGGAAGAAATTGTAATTGTCTGGCCTGAGTATCAACTGCTCAAGGAACTCTGCATATTTGGACAGTATTGGTAAAATCATTAATCTGGTTTATATACTATAAAGGCCTTTGACTGTGTGGACCACAACAAAATGTGGCAAGTAATTAAAGATATGGGAATACCAGAACACCTTATATGCCTCATGAGAAATCTGTACATGAATCAAGAAGCAACAGTTAGGACTGATTATGGAATGACGGAGTGGTTTGGAATAGGAAAAGGAGTAAGACAAGGCTGCATTTTGTCACCCTGCTTATTCAACTTATACACAGAGCACATAATGCGCAATGCAGGGATGGAGGAATCAGAATTTGGGATCAAAATTGCTGGGAGAAACATCAACAACTTGAGATATGCAGATGATACCACCCTAATGACAGAAAGTGAGGAGGACCTAAAGAAGCTCCTGATTAGGTTTAAAGAAGAGAGTGAAAAAGCTGGCTTGAGACTCAATATAAAGAAAACCAAGATAAAGGCAACAGGCCCTATCAGTCCCTGGAAAATAGATGGGGAAGAAGTAGAAGCAGTGACAGACTTTACTTTCCTAGGATCAAAGCTCACTGCAGATGGTGATTGCAGCCATGAAATAAAAAGGCGACTGATTCTTGGGAGGCAAGAAATGAGAAACCTGGGGAACATAGTGAAAAGTAGAGACATCACATTGCAAACAAAAATTCGTATAGTCAAAGCAATGGTATTCCCTGTGGCAATGTATGGTTGTAAGAGCTGTACTATTAGGAAAGCTGAGCACAGAAGAATAGATGCCTTTGAGATGTGGTGCTGGAGGAGAGTTTTGAGAGTCCCCTGGACAGTGAGGAGAGCAAATAGGTCAATCTTAGAAGAAATCAACCCTGACTGCTCCCTTGAAGGTCAAATAGTAAAGATGAAGCTAAAGTACTTTGGACATCAAATGAGAAGAGAGGATTCACTTGAGAAAGCCTTGATGCTGGGAAAGGTGGAGGGCAAAAGAAAAAGGGGGCGGCCAAAAATGAGATGGCTAGATGGTATTGTAGAGACAATGGTACAGAACTGAGTGAGTTGAGGAGTATGGTAGAGGACAGAGTTGCCTGGCGGACAGTGGTCCATAGGGTCCCAAAGGGTCGGAATCGACTGTACGACTGAACAACAACAATATACTATAAACCATTTTAATAAACATTTCTATGTTGACAACGATTAGTCTATGCAATTGCTTTATATTAACTGGCTAACTCCTTAAGTTACAGGTTAGCAGATACTGGAAAACTAAGCTAGGTATAGACTTATATGAAACAAATATTTGAGAATTTTTAATATATGAATTCGTATTTTGGTTCTTTATCCCAAATATAACTAACACAGTGCACAGTCTCTGCATTGTTTATATTAAAAGTGTATTATTTCAAATCTCTCTCTCGAAAGTTGAAAAATACATGAAACCTGCATAATTTTTAAAGGAACTAGCATATGTGGTCAACATAAAAGACAGTTTAGTCCTTTCTGTTTATAAGAACACAGAATCCCTGGTTTTGGGTGACAGTTAATTTCCTCTAGTGTCTTTATGCCCTCTGGCTATTAATGCATGCTGATTTCCAAGTATTATTGAAGGGGAAATCATAAATATATAAGAATGAAAAGAAAAGCATTAATTTTTGCTAATTTTAAGAAGAGAATTTTAAGTCAGTATTTTGGTTGAAGAATATGCAAATTATAATGATGGCCTAAAAAATTATGTATAAAAGTCTGCTTGTTATCATACACAAAACTGTTATCGAGTACAGATGTTCTCTCTTTTTTTTAAAAGTTCAATTTTCTCATATTTAAGCAAACCATATGGAATTCATTTTCATCATTTCCAATGTTTTTAGACATTTTTTGAACAAATGCTTTAGGAATCTGGTATGTGAATGTTAAAAAGTCTCTAATGTACTTTTATTCTTCGGTATTAAAAAACTACAAGCCAATAATTTAGGAACTTAATACTGACTAGATTAACTGTAACCTGAAGACTAGTAAAAATGAAAAGAACAAAACCTTGTTTCTTAGTTTTGTAAACACAACCAGGCTATTCTTTATTCTTTGGGGGGCAAAGTTAACCAATTTTGGAGCCAAAGTTTAAAGAGTTCTGTTTCAAAGATAACCTCGTTCATTAGTTGATAGTCAAATGCCCAGCATTTTACTGTATAGTAATTACATAGCTAGTATTCCAACATGCTGAATTCTTGTTAATGTATGCACACCAAACACCTTTTCTTCTAATACTTCCAACTGCACTAAACTACTTGAAATCCTGACTAATTCTTGTCCAAACAACCACCCAGTATCCAGACTCTGAAAAAGGTAGAAGGCCTTTCTGAATTCAGAACAATGTAGAATCAAATGTGGAAGTAAGAGGGAAAAGTTGAAATACAGATGTTTCCCATTTAGTCAGTGTGCAATCCTCCATACCTTCTAATATCTTTAGGATGTATCCAGCAAGTTTACACCCCCACCCCTTTCCTGGTGGAACCATCTGGATGCATTTTACTAAACTTGTCCTACAGGCATCTCTAGCATGGCTCATTTTATGCAGTCATGCTCTGTGCTTGTGGCACCTATAATTTGAATGATATGGGATAATCTGTTAGGATTATTGGGAACAGAGGCTCTTGCCCTAGCAGTAGATATTATACTAAGTAATATAACGCCCTGCCAGATCCACAATGCTATGATGAGCTCCTGTCTTGTGTATAGGGGCTCTCATTGCATTTTTTAAAATAAACATCTAAATCACAGAGTGCATTGTATTCTTTCTAATACTCAGTACAGTATTTTTGCACATTAAAATTCTTGACAGAAGGATATGAAATGAGCCTTCTTGCAGGTAGGGGGTGCAGTGCCTTGTTTCTTCAGATGCAAGACTTAAACCTGAGACTACAAGACATGGGTTGTTCCAATTCTTCGTCTTCTTCCATGTCTAGGCTAGATGTGAAACTGTCAAAATGAAGGCACCTTTTGGTGAGTTCATCCTAGTGTGAGAAAGATTAGCCAACAACACAAGGTTGCCATTACCAGGGTACACCCAACTGTGGTTCAAAAATCTTTTAGGAGACTCTTTCTGTATACACCACTTCTTCCCAATATCACAGTTGCTTGGCCTCAGTGAACCAGCTATAACTCTAGGCTTAAGAGGTGGGTTCTCTAATGTCACAGAGATGGAACAGGGAAGGGTTGACCAGAACTACTAGTTCACTAGTTCATTGTGGAAAATAATGCAAATGGAAAAGGTCCCAGATACTGGGTGAAAGCTGGGTGACCTGGTCATATGGCAGCTGAGATGGAGAAAAGGTCCTGAAGTTTTGGTGGCCTAATAGGAGTTAGTTAGTTAGTTAGTTAGTTAGTTAGTTA
This sequence comes from Furcifer pardalis, assembly GCA_030440675.1. Lineage (NCBI taxonomy): Eukaryota > Metazoa > Chordata > Lepidosauria > Squamata > Chamaeleonidae > Furcifer > Furcifer pardalis. The sequence goes on from CP126891.1 coordinate 78,950,178, forward strand.
GTTAGTAAGTATGGCATCTTTCTTCTCATCGGTACCCAAGGCAGATAACAACAGCAAAATTCATATAAGTTAAAATACAATTTAAAACTACAGTGGACCATCGCTTAACAAATTTAATGCTTTCTCAGGGACCTTTTGTACTACACAAAATTTGTAAAATGAATTTCCCATAGGAATGCATTAAAAACCAAATTTTGTTAACTAAAACAAGGTTTCCCATAGGAATGCATTGAAAACCAATTAATCCGTTCTGAAAAAAAATTGTTAACCAAGCCACTATTTTCTATAGATTTCCTTTTATTATGTGATTTTTGTGTTAAACGAGTCACTTGTTAAGCAAGGGTCCACTGTATGTATTAAAAACAAACAAAGGTTAAAAATAATTTTAAAGTCAGTTTAAAACATTTAAAAATATCTAAATTATAAGAATAGAGCAATCTCTAGACCCCCATTTGATGCGATGCTGAAACCTGTTTGCTGACCGAAGGACAGGAAGGAGGGGACCCATCTGGCTTCTGAGAGCAACTTTACATCCTAGATGATCTTGCCTCTGGCATAGAACACATAATTAGTTCCACAAGCCTGGCTTGGCTGGTAAGTTTTAGGAGTTTGTAGGGCAAAATGTAAAATTCCCCAACTCTGGCAAGAGTACTGAAAAAGATGGCAAGGAGAACAAGTCTGGCTTCTGTTCCTCTGATGCAGTACCTCACCATCAAAGTGGTGGCTCAGTGGTTATGAAGCTTACCTTGTTAGCTGTAAGGCCAGCAAGTTGACAGTTTGAGACCCGGGTACTGCATGGCAGTCCCAGCACCTGTCAACCTAGCAGTTCAAAGGCAAGAAATTCCAAGTAGATAAATAGGAACCACCTTGGTGGGAAAATATCTTGGTGACATGAAAGGAGCCTCATTCTGGTATCCCCTGAGCAGAGTTTTTACAGCAAAAAATCCTTTCAACTCAGAATAATTTCTGACACAAAATTATTATTATACCATCAAAGTGTGCAGGTGTGCATGTGCACGTATGATTCGGAAACATTTGATCAAGAACAATGTACAGAAAACTGTATAAGTTCTCTGACTGTTTCTGAACATTGCTAAGCTCTAACATATTCATTATATTGGAGGAAATACCGCAATGATTTTTTCCACATTAAGGACAAAAGGAATGTAAAATGTCATTAGAGGGGGGGGGGGACCCAGAAGTCAGGAGCCTGGATGGGTTACAAACTTGGTAATCAGACACAGAGCTTTTCACCTCCAACTGCATTGTTGCAAATCCAGATCCATTTAATCGTTTCCAAACGTTTTTACTATCTAGCAGGGTTTCCCCCCTTTCTTTCTTTGCAGTCTCTGTCTTAAAATGGCTGCTCATAGATCAGATTCCTGTAAACAGCTGACCACCATCATAAACAATAACAGCTAATTTCTACTGTAAGCAATTGATCAATAACTGAGCAGTTAAGAAGTTTCCTTTTTATGGCTTACTATTCCAGAACGGACTTCAAGGAGTATTTTAAAGATGGGTTATTGGGAATTTGAATGTTGTTTCTTTAACTTTCTTATGTTGTTAAAGAGTGCTTTTGTCACCACTGCTATCCATGTGCCTTATGTGTTGGCATGAAATCGGTGTTATTAGTTTTAGAAGCAACTGCCTGTTCATGATTGTGGGAATATGGACATAAATAATTGAGTTTGGTGGTAACTTGAAATACATCAGCATTAGCAGAATTCATGTGTACACACATGTACAGATATTATTTCTCTACTGGCAATTTTGGACCTTTTTCTCCAATGTGAACAATTGCTTCAGCTGAGGTTAAGTATAACAGTCTTTAACAGAACATAAAATCTATTTTATAAAAGAAATACCAACATGCATAATGACATGGCTCAGCTTACACTGGCATATATTATTACCTTCTGGAATAAAGAACTTTACTATTGTGGAACTGAGTGAAGCTTTTGGAAACTCTGAGAAGAATCTTACAACTACTGTACTTCTAAATGTACCAGTTAAAACAATTTGCTAAGCTTTCGATTTCAGTTATATCTTCCACCTTCCTTCATCTCCCTTCTTCAGTTGTGAATATGCACAAAAGACTTGTTTAACCACTGATTCCATTAATTCAGTGGCCAACCGGCTATCTTATAAGAAATTCAAACCAATGCCTGTGCAATAGTACACTTTACTCATATACTTTAACAGCTGATACACTGGGGTACACAGAAAGAGCCTCCTCAAAGATGGTGGCATTTTTGAACCACAATCTGGCATACCATGGTAACTTTTTTTATTTTATTTTTTTTATTTATTTAGTTCAATTTATATGCCGCCCTACTCGGTGCAACCAACTCAGGGCGGCTCACAAAAATTAACAATATATTACATAATCACAACATATCACAATACATTTGAAATTAAACCTAATAGAAAATACAGTATAATACAACAAAACAAGGAAATAACAGCAGATACATCAATGTTATGCATATATATCATAAAACAACGGCAACCTGGTGTTGCCAGCTAATCTTTCTCACACTAGGTCAGGCAAAAGAAACTGCAGAATGAACTCACTAAAAGGTGCCTTCATTTTGGCAGTTTCACGTCTCGCCCAGTTATTGCATATTTCACAGTTTCAGCGCTGGGTCTGTGGAAACACTAATTATATATTTTAGCATTTATTTATTAAATTCATAACCCACCACAGTTAATGTAACCACTACTCTGGTTGGCTACTATCATCAACTGCTATAACAATTATAGCATTTATCTAGTGCTTTAACTATTATTAATAGTTTGCAACTTTGCAGGTGCTCTTCTGTAAAATAGATTAAAATCCAACATGAACGTGAAATCAGACTTCCCAATACCCACCTCATATAAAATATCAGGGTTACAAGTCATATTCTGAACTATATCATTATAAGAGCAACATCTCCCAGTTGATAAGATTAAAAGCTTCTTTTTTTAAAAAAAGGTGCTGTGGACTACCTAACCCACTAACACTACCCTTTGTTTGGCTTGTTGCTCTGCCTTTTCTAGAAGTACCCTCATGCAAAACTAGGCCCCCATCTAGGGGTCTTGTTTAAAAATGCACATCCACCCTGGCGGTAGGACTTGCAATTCCTTTTCTGGATGCTACTCATGAATCTCTCCTCCTTCCTTCTCCATCCTTTTATCCTATCCCTCTTCCTGTTCTTTCCCCTCCCATTCCAACTGTTCTACTCCTATCACTTTTAATCCTTTCTCTTCCTGTTCTTTTATTTCTACTTCTCTACATCCTCTGAATGGATATGAGCTTCAAGTCCACCAGTTCAGATCCAGGAAGAGCTTTATAGCAAGAAAAAAACATTCTTGGGGGTACACAAGAACAAAAACAAATTAAAAGACGGAGCAAGGAACTTACTGGGCAAGGAACATCATTAAAAGAGGATATTGTTAAAGAACTCAACTTCCCCTACGTCACTTGGAGGACCCTAAATAGGCTGAGGGTTGGAGTCCCTAAATGTAAGACCAACATGCTCAAGTGGGGACTGATGGCAGATAACAATACGTGGTGTGAATGTGGAAAGATACAGAATACAGCTCATTTACTGGCTTGCTGATTACTGCCAGAAACATGCACTGATGAGGAATTAGGTTTGGCCAACAACAAAGCCAAGAAAATGGCTTCATTTTGGCAGCCCAAGGTTTGATTAGGGCATGAAAGAAGAAGATTTCTATTTCTGCTGTTGCCTTCTCTTTCCTTTTCTTTAAAACAAAACCCCAGCCCCCTCAGATTTATGCACTCCCAACCAACCAGGGATTTTAATGTCTGAAACTCCAGTCTGGAAACTACAGGATATGTTTATAAAGAATTTTCAATCTATTGTCTATTTCAGATTTATTTAACTTGTATTTGCCCAATCTTTCCAGAACAATGTATATTCTTTGGGAAACACTGCCCTAGCTTTATTCCTTTCCCCTTTGCAAAAATCTTCTCTGTGTTGCCGCCATTTTTGTATATGTGTTGCTGAAGTGAGCACTATTTCCTAAACACGTACTTAACAATCATGCTTTTTTTTTTGGAAGAATGAGTACAAAAATCACCTGTACCATACACTACAAGCAAGTTAATGCTTTTCAGTATTAGTTTTGACATTTAAATAGTTTGGAAGTGCCTCTCTTCATAATCACCTAGTCAATGAGTAAAGAACACTGGTTTAGTGCAGAGACAATTTGCACAAATTACAGAAAACTTGAAAACAGAACATAAAATTCATGAGTCCAAAATGCAGCAGCCAGGCTGATTTCTGGGACAAACAAATTCAACAATTTATCTAACTGGCGCTCTGTCATATTCTGTGCTTAATTCAAGGTTCTGGTTATGACCTTTAAAGCTTCAACAGTTTAGGAGTTTTCAGAGCTTCTCTCTCAGGAATCAGCTACCCATTTCACCTGTTCCTCTTAGTCCTTCTTGGAAGGAATTGGGCCTTTTTGGTGATGGATTCCAGTACTGGAATAAGTTACCAACTGTGATACATGAGGCTCCTTCCCTTCTTGTGTTCAGAAACATGGAAAAAATAGAATTGTTCAAATCCACCTTCAGTGACTGATTCTCCTGGCTGCTGCTAATGTTAATTTTCCTCCATCATTCTATTGACTTTTAAACCTACAGTATATTGTTACATCTCCATATTGTTGAATGTATTTTGTTATGTGGGATTTTATGGGGTTTAGGTTTTAACTGGTGAACACCCAGAGTTAGGCTTTCATTAATGGTGTAGTAAAGATTTAGTGGTTAAGACGCTGAACTTGATGACCAGAAGGTCATCAGATCATCAGGTTGAGACCAGAGTGCTGCAAAATGGAGTGAGCTCCTGTCTCTGTTCTAGCTCTTGCCCCCCTAGCAGTTCAAAAGCAAGAAATTTGCAAGTAGATAAATAGGTTCCACTTTGGTGGGGAAGGTAACAGTGTTCCATGTATTTTAGTATCTGGTCATTCTTGCCACATAACTACAAAAACATCCGCAGATGCAGACAGCGCTGGCTCTTTAGCTGTAAATGGAGATGAGCACTGCACTTTACAGTGGAATATTACTGGCTTTCAAGCAAGGGTGACCTTTACCTTTACTATATATTATAAACAAACAGTGTAATTAGCTATGTACTGTACTTAGTACATATCCCTTCAGAGGTAAGCCCCACTGAGCTTAACAAGGTTTTTCCCTGCATAAATATATGTGCAGTTGCAGCCACAAAATATTTTATCCACAGATTATCTACACATTCTCCACAATTACCCCACCCTACCCTTTTGTATCACATCTCTGTTGCCATGATGGCCAAAGTAATTTTTAAAATATTAAATCCTAATACCATGGCCTAGTACCAAAAATATATTGCTTTGCATTCAATTGCAATATTTCTCCTGAGGCCAAAACATTATTTTCACAAAGGATAATACTATGCAAAGTAACAGGAAACATACTGTGAATAATGTCTTACATATGAAAATTTCAAAATGATTGCTAAAATATTGGTTGTGCACATGCATGCTTTAACAGCTATGAAAAAACCTGTGAGCTTTATATTATTGCAAAGGAACTGACAGCTTAATTAATATGATGTACTTCTTTTTAAAATAGTGTCAAACTGTTCACTGTATCCCAAATGTTGAATGAGCCTGACTGATAAAAAGTTGCCTTTTCTATGAACTTTCAAATATCCACAGAATATTGTGCTTTGTGAGTAATGATCATAGCATTATAGAAATGTAGAGCTGTCAGAGGCCTCAATGGTCTTCATGTACAACTAAAAAATTCCCCCAGGAAATCCAAAGTGAAAACATCCCTGACAGATAGATACCTTGGATACCTTGGAGTCGTTATTCAGCAAGGAGTCCCTGCATGAGTGGACATTTGCGTGAAGACATTCCGCACAACTTCTGTCCATAATGATCTGTCCCTGGCAGTTCTTCTCCATGTTAGTCCAACATTTTTAAAAAAAAATAATTATTTTATTTTATTTTTTGAGAAAAACCTTCCTATCTGTGAGGTGGTCTTCCTCTGTGTCTCAGATACTGATTCATTATTCTGGCACTCCATCTATTGTCATTTGTGCATGCAACATGCAACATGGCAAGCCCACCTTAATTTGTTTGTCAGGTATTATGTTACTACGTCTTTCAGCAGTAAGCTTCGCCTGATATCTTCATTTTTTACTTTATTGCAAAGTGAGATTTTGAGCATTACTCCATTTCTCCATTACTCATTGTGTTACTTGCAGCCATTTTCGTTCCACAGCTGTTAAAGTCTACATTTCGCTGTCGTATGTCATTGCTTTCAAGACTGTAGAATTGTACAAATTTGCCTTTGTTTCTGGTTTAGCTTTTTTCAAGATGGCTGACATGTCTCTGTATTTATCCCACATGGCTTTCTGTCTTCTAGAGATTTCTTCTTTTATGTCATTGTCCATCCTGACTGCTTGACCCAAATAAACATAATTTACCAATTCTTCTATTTGTTCTTCCCCAATTTTTATTCCACACAAGACAGCTCTTTTGGTTTCATAAACTTGGTTTTAGTTTTGTTGACCTTAAGACCTATGTTTGCACCTTCTCTGTCAGCTCTAAGCATTTGTTGCAGCTCTTCTGTTGTAATACGTATCAGGACAACAATGTCATCCGTGAACCTCAAATGGAGAGATGGATACCTTTTCAAAAAACCTCCAGTGATGGGAGTCCATGATCTTCGAAGACAATGCCTTCCTTTGTTAAACAACTCTTTGTCATGTTTAGTCAAAATCTCCTTCTTTAAATTATGGAACCATTACTTCAGATACGGGAAATCCTGGGAGGTTCACAACATGCATTTTTAAAAGCAAATGCAGCCAAAACCCCATTTGAAGTGAAATAGGTCAATTATTGAATAGGTTATCACATTAAAACAAGCATGGAAGTGAAACCTTTATAACAAGAACATCCACTATTAGAACATATGTATGTCTAGTGAATCTATTTAAAATATTATATTTCTGGTCCATGACTCTTTTGTATCATTTTTACCCATAATTTTATTTCGTTATTTCCTACATTAATCTGTTGAAAGGTATGCTTTCACATGTTTCAACTGTTGAGAACATCTTAATTTCTGGAGCTGTGCAAAATCTAGTGGGTAATTTTAGTCTGTGCATAACAGGTTGTTCAATCTAGGAATTTGAAGATCCTGAAGACCTGATAGCCCCCAGTTTAAATCAAGCCTTACTAATATCACGCAAGTTCTTGGCTTGTTTATTATTTGTTGTTCTTGGGTTTACTGCATAGTTGTGCTGTGTCATATAAGCAACATTGAAAGGACCACAAGGCATGTGATCTCAATAGTTGCAAGTTACAGTCCTCAAACTTGTCCTCTGATAAAAGGTAGATTTCATCAGAAAGGAAGATCTGAGAAGAAACAGTGGTAGATCATTGTCATGAATTGAGACATGATTGATTGATTTCTTTCCATCCTAAATGTGTGATTTCCCACCTTGGGTACATTCCCATCCCACTTACCCCAAAAAATCTAAAATTCAAATGTCCACACTTCCATACTTACCAAATTAAGCATATCCAGTTATTCCTGTTGTGCAGGAGCCCACGTTATACCTATATGTCTTGTATGTGTTGAAGATGAATATGAGTTGATAATCATGATTCAGCACTCATTGTTGTCAATATTTTGAGATTCAAAACTGGACTAACAATTACTCAGTGTCCTCAGTTTGAATAGATAAATTAACCACCTAATCCTTTGCATCCTTTGGCCAGGTGGACCCTATAGGATTGCCAGATTCCAGGGGGGCAGCTGAAATCTATGTTTCCTCATTTCTTTTGGAAAGGAGAAAAATCTGAATACTGTAGTGTTGAAAGAGAAGAAAGTTTGGGTTCACCCCACCCTGCAAGATTGTTCCAAACCCTGACAGCCCATCTTCACCTATTCCCAGCCAGGGGAAAAAGTAGTTACCAGGGTTGTAAAATGTTTGGCATGCCAGAATGTTAGGATGGTGATTTTGGAGAAAGGTGGTGGATACATGCAACTGAGTTGTGTGTGTAACAAGACAAGAAATGGAGACCCATCATCATGACTTGTTTGTTTGTTTTTCTTAGCAAGACACATACAGTAATACCTCGCATAACAAATTTAATTCGTTCTATATGAATTTTTTTGCTATGCGAGTCAGACTCGCATAGTGAAAATCCCTATTGGAAAACTCGTATAATGAATTTTAGGGGGAAAACTCGTATAGTGAATTTTTTTGTTATGCGAGTTTTCCCCATAGAAAGGCTCACTGTGTGAGTTTTCTATGGGGAAAGTCTGACTCGCATAGCAAATATTTTCACTATGTGAGTCAGACTCGAATAGCAAAAATATTCGTTATGCGAGTCAGCTCACTTTTTGAAAAACGCGCTTGTTAAACAAGTATTTCACTAAGCGAGTTGCTTGCTAAGTGGGGTTTGACTGTACGTTTTATTGATGCAGTCACTCCACAAAGCACAGCCAGTGACATCACAGAGGCTCTGCCTCTTTCATATCACAGGAAATTTCCTCTGGTTTTTAGGTTCTGCCTTAGGTTGGAGAATAGGAAATGCTTCTCATTTCTGTTTATTCCATCTTGCTAGGAACAGTCTACAAAAGGGGGCTGGTGATGAGTGTTTTGCAAACAGAAGGTCACTATTATTCAAGACCATAAGTAATGCCAGGAAATGCCTGTCTACCTAACAGTGCCAGAGAGCTGCAGCAGCTCACAGCAAAGAATACAGATACAGTGGTACCTTGTTTAAAGAGCAAACTGTGTTCTACGGGATTGCTCTTTAAGCGAGTTTGCTCTTTAAATGAAACACCATTGTAAGTGATCAATTGTGACTTTTGGCAGGGGGATTGGGAACCCCAATTTAGTTGTTAAGTGAGTTTTTGGTTGGTTTTAGTTGTTAAGCGAGGCAACCATTCAGAGAAAATTCTGCTCTTTATGTGAGAGTCTCTAAGCGAGGCGCTCTTTATGTGAGGTTTTACTGTATAAAGGAACCATAGGTCTGGTTCAATAGAAAGCAAAAAATACATATGTTCATAATTTATTCACCAACTCCTGTAGGAAACGGTTTCACAATCCTTCTATAGTTTGTGTATACATATTATAGTTATTAGATAACATGTATAGAATTGATGTTGTTCCAGTTTGTTATGTGCTACAGACTTGTCCAAAGTAACTTCTGCAATCACATCATAAGAAGGTGAATGTAAGGATCTTTTTTTAAAAGAGAAAACACTTCCTGATCATTAGATATGATTGCATTGCTAGGTACTTTTAGCATACTCCAGAGAAATCAGCTCTGCATTAAAGTAGACAGTAATTAAGCTACTGTCAGTGGCACAGTAAACACTAGTGACCTTTTTAAAATCTAGGTCTTAACATGCAGATTAGTCTGGGGCAATTTGGTTCACACTTGCATGGCCATTTTCTTGTCATTACCCTGAAATATAATAAGATATTTCATTATTAGTCTGAAACTTTAGCACAGAAGTTGCTGGAATCATCTCTAAATTTATACTTGAGTTACTGGACTCATTATTTCAAACATCTTGGACTGATTCAATATCAGTAACGATTCATTCTTTTGATTAAGAAGTGACTCTATCTGTAGATGTCAGATAATTACTGAGATGACCTATAATGAGAACATTTCACAACTCTCTGACTTAAATATCTTATTCCCTCAACAGCATAATGACTTCCTTCTAGATCTTTTTATAGTGTGTCTATGCTCCTGGGGTTTCTTTTCATGATCAGTCACTATCAAAAGTTGCACCTATCATTCCTTTAGACAAAGAACAGTAGTGATTCTGTACAACAAAAAACCCTGCAATTTGTCCAAGTGATATTTCAGGGGTATGTTCATCTCTCTTTCTATCGTCTCGCATGTGTTTCCAAATCCTTTTATAACCTTGCTGATCTGGTATTCAAATCACATATTTCCACAGTAGCAAAAGATTACATGGGCTATTCTTTTGATCCTAACACATGGGAATACAGCTTTTCAAAGTTACGAAGAAGAAACAATAACTTTTCTTTTTTACTATGAGCTTTGTTCCATGAATACTTAACACAAGGTGCCATAGCACAGAGAAAGCTTTTTAATGCCATGAATTTTGCATAATTTCTTTTTAATCCACCCCCCCCCCCAACCATTCATGTGGATCAAGATGCTCTGATGTTCTCACATGTGTGTTGACTCAGTCGTCCACTGCTTTTTGTTAACAGTGAAAAATTCACCAGTAAATATCCATAGTTTGGAGAGAGTTTTTGCTTTTGCTTTGGTTTTTGCAGTGATATTAATAGTGTCTGAATCCAAGTAACTCTCTGTTAATTTCTCCCTAAAGTTCCTGAACTAAATGGCCTTTAAGCAGGTTTACATAAAGTTCATAAGATTTTCAAAACATTGTCCTATTTCTGTCTACAGAGGAAGAGAGGAAGCTTCAATCTGCTAATACCTGTATCCTGAAGTGGCTCACTTACTAAACTATCTGACAATTCTAGACATAAGAGTGCTTGAGGTAGGCATACTATTCGAATGTTAGGATTGCACCAAATGGCATATTCCTCCTCCCCACCTCCACCCCTGCCGTTAAATGATCCTATTTAGAAAACACCAGCCCACATCAAAAGGACTGGTGTGGCTGATCCTTATTTGTTGCCCATAAAATCTGACATAAAAATCCTCTGGCATATCATGTGCCAGAAACACATTTCCACCCTCCTTCAATAGTCTTTTGGCATCATTGAAATCAACATCAATGATAATTACAACAATAATAGTGAAGCAATATGCATCAGAGCTGGTATACATCCATTTCCATCAGCACTTTAAAAATACTTCTTTCGGGTGGCTAGGAAAGGAAGAGTCTGGCCAGGTTATCCTGCAATGGTAATAGAGTAGAGTATAGACCAGTGTTTCCCAAATGTTGGGGTTGGGACTTCAATTCCCAGAAGCCTAAGTCAGTACATTGGCTGGTCAGTGCTTTGGGGAATTGACTTAGGCTTCTGGGAATTGAAGTCCCAACCCCAACATTTGGGAAACACTGGTGTAGACCATACTGCCAGCAACCCAATGCCGAGTGTCAATGCCAAGTGTTAACTAACCTGACAATCCTGAGGACTAATGGCCTTGGGTGCCAAAATCCACAGGGAAGGGTGATGTTCCCCGAGTGGATTAAATCCCACTTGAATCCATCTTGATGGAGTGCAGCAGCTTCATCAGTCCTAGCCTGGGGCTGATGGAGACTTTGCATGTAAAAAGGACTCAGGACCAGAAAGTAACTTGTGGAACTGAATCAGTGGCATGGAGGGTTATGCTGTGATACAGAAGGCAGATGAAAGGCCACAGCATTATATTCTCTGAACAGTCATCATGGCTGATTGCTGATTGCCATGATGATTGCCAAAATTTGGACTAGGATATGGGAGAAGGAGGAGTAAGGGGGAGGAGGGGAGGGGAAAGGAAGTGAAATGCTCCTGGCTATCTGACTGCTGGTGCTACATACCTTGTTGTGCCCAGAGATGGGATGACAAAAATTCTACTACCACGCCATGACATCACGGACGTCATGGGCATGGCCAATGTCATGACGTCATGACGTCATGGGTGGAGTCAATGTCATGACATCATGACGTTGTGGGGGGGGGCAAAAATAAAAATAAATAAAATAAATAAAATAAAAATAAACACACACACACCCCTCAGCCCACCCAGCCAGCCAGACAGCTACAACACAAACCCGTAAATAACTTAAATAAATAAAATAAAAATTAAATAAAAATACAACCAACCACCCAAAACACAAATAAATCACCCACCCACCCCAAATAAAAAACCCTCACTTACTTACCTTCCTTGGGACCGATGAATCCCCATGGCCCGGGGCCACCCGACAAGGCGCGCCGCCCCCGACTGCCGCCAAGTCTCCCTGGGCCGTCTGCTGCCGACAAGCCCCCATGCCCTGGGGACGCCCGGTGGGCTGGGGTGAGCACTGTGGATGTAGATGTAGATATTTAGGTTTTTCCTCAGCTTGATTATTTGATGTATAAATGCTTATGAGATGTTATATTTCTTTGTGTTTGTCTTTTATCAGTTTAATAAAAATAAAAAATAAAACTAGCCAATTACTAGGCTAGCATCGCTCAAGCAGTAGTTTGCCCCCACCAGAAGTATCTGGATGCTGATGGTAACCACTCTGAGCACCTCTTGTAATTACTGAAGTCAAATGTGACTGGTACTCATCTTTTGTTATTGGTATATATTGAGTACAGTATTACAATTTTAAAGCAGTTTTTTCCTTTCTTAAAATGTGTGTACATTTTTGTACTCTCTGTCTTTATTCAAAGTTCCATACATCTGATGATGCTACCTCAGTCTAAACTCCGAAGAAGAGAATTATAATATTCTTGTTGGGCTTTAAATTTTATAGTACTCATTTTTTTAATGTTTAAAGTTCAATGGAGAAAAAATATATTAAATTAGACAGCACAATTAGTATGTTATTAGCAATACAGGTCTCTTAATAGGAAAAGGATGGACCATAAGGAAGGTTGAATGCAGAAGAATAGATGCTTTTGAGTTGTGGTGCTATAGATGACTCTTGAGAATTCCCTGGGCTGCAAGGAGATCAAATCAATCAATTTGGAAGGAAATAAACCCTGACTGCTCCTTTGGAAGGACAGATGCTGTAGCTGAAGCTGAAGCAGGGGCATGCTGGCAATGCAAAAAGGCACTGGACAGAGAGAGAGTGGGTGGTGCCTATGGGGGTACTGCATGATGTCATGGATTTTAGCTGTCAGGTGACATACTTCTGCCCACCTCTGGGAGGCACCAGTTACTGGGGCACACTGGGGCTTGTCACTGTTTCCCAAATGGCCAGCAAGGGGCTGAGCTTAAGTACTTTGGCCACCAAATAAGAAGAGAGGACTCATTGGAGAAGGCACTAGGTAAAATTGAAGGCAAAAGAAGAAGGGGGCAGCAGAGGATGGGTTGGTTAGACAGCATCATTGACATGATGGGCATGGATCTGGGCAGACTCTGGAGGATGATGAATGACAGAGGAACCTGGTGTGATGTGTTCCATGGGGCTTCAAAGGGTCAGACTCAACTGTGGAACCGAATAACAACAAATAAAAAAGAACAGTGATGAACTGTAGCCTATCTCTTTCATAGTCCATAAAATGTGCAGAATAAAACCTGTCAATCTGTAATGTGTTACCATAGGTCTAGGTAAGGGTAGGTCTGGAGGGAGGCAACTAAACAGTGCCTGGTGGACAGTGGTCCATGGGGTCGCAGAGGGTCAGAATCAACTGTGCGACTGAACAACAACAAACCCTTTCCTGCCTGGACAATGAGTAATCCTTGGCTTGTTGCAAGATTCTTTATAGTTCTTATTGCTTCATTTTTACTTTTTCAAGTAACATAGTTGCTCCATGGAGAGGGGAATAACTGTTTGTTTTTTCACAAATTAGATATGACATAAGAAACAATATGCACTACATTACATGGGCAGATGTATGTAATTTTAAAAAAACCAACAACCAAGGTTACATGTTTACCATTACTGAGCCCTCTTCTGTTTGGTGAAAAGCAGCATGTAATATTTAAAATGTCAGTTTTCCAGAGAGCTGTTTTGCACAAAGTTCCGCACTTTTCACATCACATGAAATGGCTTGTGTATTCTTCATTATATGGCTCACTTTGCTAGCAGTATTATTGAGCTCATTTCTCATAAGATTTTTTCCTTTTGAATTGACCAAGGTACGACCAAACATTTGTCATTAACAAGTGTTGCCAAAGGTCAATATGCAAAACTACAGGTGAATTATGCTATTTGTTTCTTCTTTTGGTTCATAGATATAGAAATGTATTTTCCACAGTTAATATATTGAAATATTTTCTAGCTAAACAGTGGTATTATTAGATAGGGGTCTTTCAAATACCACATGACCATTTTAGTGAGGGAAGGGGTCGGCCAAAAGTCATGAAAAGTCACAAGGGGAGGGGGTTTGGCATGAAGTCATGTGAGTTCAAAAATTTACCACCACCCCCGGCCAGGTGGAAGTCAGGTGGAAGTCCTGGGGTTGGATGGCAGGCATCCTCAGGCTCCAGGCAGGACCATCCTCCACCGTTCAAGCTGGTGTGGCTTTTAACCCCTCCCCCAGCCATGCTTCTGCCGTTTCTCTTCAATTCAGGGAAAACGGAAAAACCACATGATTTAGGGAGGAGGTAGGGTGTCAGTCAAAGGTCACAGAAAGTCACAGGGGGGAGGGGGGTCAAAAAGTGGCCTGTTTTAGGTCATGTGGTATTAGAAAGGCCCCATATTACTTTATTGGGTCATTAAAATATTGAATATTTCCTGTTTGACTGACAGGAGAAACATGCAGAGGCATTGTGATTCCCATTCAGAAGAGTTTGAAATTAGATTTAGTTGGCAAACTAGAAAAATATGTTGAATACAGTCAAATTAAAAATATTACCTAGCAGCTAGAGGAAGATGGAATCCTCAAGTGGTGTATGGACACAGTTAAGTAAATATAGAACTTGTCTACACTGGTGCTCTTGGTCTGGGATAGGTAAAAGTCTCCCTTGTTCAAAAGTCATTTGTGTCTGACTCTATGGCAGGGGTGCCCAAACTATGGCCCAGGTGCTGGATCTGGCCCCCAACACCAATTCATATGGTTCACAAAGCCCTTATCGCTACCAGAAGTGGAAGTAAAATGCGCCCATATGGGTGTGTTTTGCTTCTGCTTCTGGGAGCAACAAGGGCTTCATGGGCCAGATGAATTGCATCAAGGGTCAGATGCAGCCCCTGGGCCATATTGACCAGACCTCTGAACCACATGACTGGCCCATGGCCCAAAAACTTTAGGCACCTCTGCTCTATGGGATGCTGGTCATCTCCATTTACAGCCAAAGAGTCAGTGCTGTCTGAAGACATTTCTGTGGTAATGTGGTAGGCATGACTAGACACCAGAGTGCACAGAATGCTGTTATCTTTCTCTCCAAAGAAGTACCTGTTTATCTACTTGCAATTTCATGCTTTCAAACTGCTAGGTTGGCAGGAACTGAGACAGATGATGGGAGCTCACTCCATCGTGCAGCACTCGGGTCTCAAACTGCTGACCTTCCAGTCTTCAAGTTCAGCATGTTAACCACTAAGCCACCACAAGTTGACATAGAGTGGCTTTTTATACAACACTTTTGATTGAAGAGGAGGAGCAAAATGCTCTTTGGTGCAACTCCCGTGTCCAGACTGTATTTTCATTCGTCTAGGGGACTGCATCAATTTCTGCTTTACAGTTGATTGGAGAATGAGTTCTTCCATCAGGTGCGGAAGCAATTTCTTCCTTTGAGTGATCAGAGTCAGATCAGTGAAGAGGGGAAAAAGGCCTCTTTGTATTGTACTTGATAGGGGAATCACTTATCCTGCCAGCTGTAAAGTAGCTGTTTGGTTTTTAACCAATGCCTGCCTATGGGTTGTATCAGTGGCAGTCATGGGAGTAAAAGCTGCACTATAGCTTTTATTTATTTATTTATTTATTTAGACTTATATCACCGCCCGCCCACCATGGCTACTCAGAGTGGCTTACAGTCAACATGATTCCCAGTTAGATATAATGTGGCCCTGCTCTATCTTATCCTGTTCCAAGCATGCAACAAGATAAAATACAGCAGAACAATTAAGTAGACTCAACTCAAAATGGAGCAGGTCGGGGTGGCTTAGATCCATCTTGCATGCACATGATCAGACTAACTTGCCCCCAACTCATCCCAGTGGGCTATATGCCCATGTAGACAGCCTCATCTTTTCAAAAGTGCCTTCTCAGGCTACAGAATTTAAAGCCTTTGCAAAAGAGAAATAAATACTGTAAGAGCAGATACACTTTCATATGGAAATCTACCAAATTTTAGAAAATTTTATTTATTGGCTAGACTATTTGCTGCAAAAGCTCTGCAAAAATTCCATTCTGGGAGGTCTTAGTAATTGCAATTCACTATCATGCTCAGGTACTAAATGATTGTCTGGATTTTGTTTGACAGGGAAGGGAGAAGCAGTCTCTGCTTGAACAGAGTAGCTGACAAAAAGAGGATGTGTGTATGAAAAAGAGAGACAGAAAAACATATAGAGGCAGAGAGAACATGACCTGAGGCAGTTAAGAAGTCCCTTGTGTGTAGAAATGCTGCAACATTTGACCAACACTTTTCTTAAAGTTGAGTGATGCAGTATGTTCTCCACTTAAGAGATATGAACAATTAAAAAAAACTATCCTAAGGCCAAAAGAAAGACATTATGAGAAAACAGCCTATACTTAGAGATGAAAGCATGTTAATGTTGGAGAAAAGTGATTTGGACTTCATAAGAATTCTATCCTTAAGTCCTGAAGACCTGTTTCCAAACAAAACAAATTGATTTGCAATCTCCAGAAGATGACAGTGGAACTTAAAGACTTTTATTAGTTAAGGAATTTCCTCTTCCAGCCACAGATTATCTTTAACTTTAGGGTTTGATGCAAGATCCTTGCAATCTAAACAGACCTTTGAAAATGAGGCAGTGATTCATTAAAAACAGAAGCCAGAAATTCAATAGAGAATGGCAAATTTCACAACAGAACTGAAGAAGAAAGTGGACCACATGATGACAGAAATAGATGCCATCAACATTAGAGGTGCACAATGAA
The DNA here is from genome assembly GCA_030440675.1 of Furcifer pardalis. Classification (NCBI taxonomy): domain Eukaryota; kingdom Metazoa; phylum Chordata; class Lepidosauria; order Squamata; family Chamaeleonidae; genus Furcifer; species Furcifer pardalis. The sequence goes on from CP126891.1 coordinate 78,966,914, forward strand.
AATTGTCATGTTTCTTTCATTTCAATTTCTTTTGTGAGTGCCTCTTTTTTTCTTTTCTTTTCATAAAATCACAGAATAATGGAGTTGAAAGGGGACAATGAGGACATCTAGTCCAAACCCCTTCTCAATGCAGGAATCCAAATCAAAGCAGATCTGACAGATGTTGTCCAGTTTTCTCTTGAATGCCTCCAGCATTGTCATGTTCCTTGTCTACCATTCTTTTCATTTACTCTTTCCCAAGTTCCTTCATTTTGGATTTTACATTCTTGTTTTAATATTCATCACTTTAAAAATTCCCAAACAATTTTTAAAAAAACTACCATAATAACAAATAAATTGTTCTGGGTTGAAAGGATTTTTGCTAGAGAAACTCCACTCAGGGGACACCTGGATGAGACTCCTTTCATGTCCCCAAGAGCTGGGACAGAGACAGGCACTCAAACTGCCATGCAATACCCATGTCTTGAACTCAGTGGCGTAGCATGGGTTTCAGCTGCCCGGGGCGGTGTGAAATTTTGCCGCCCCCACAAAAAAACTGCTGCCACCCCCACCCCACCCCCATGATGCAGCAGTGTGTGTTAAGGAGCACAGGAGTTGGGGGGGGGGAACAGTGTCACGAAGGTGACAGAATAGGGGATGAAGACGCAGGTGTCCAAATGGTTTAAGAAGTAAACCTACAAATGTCTGGGGCTTACCTCCTTGCCAAGTTCACAAACAAGAGGCACCCCTTTTTGGGCCTGTTTAGGCACCTCTTGCAGCTCTTTTCCCCCACAAATTTCTTCTCTCTTCCTAGCCATGCAGTGCCTGCGCCAATTTTGAGGCCAGGAACCACACCAACAGCAACCAGCTGACACAGTCCCAACGCTCAGGGTGTAGGAACACTTTGCCAACCCACCCCCCACCCCATGAGGTGAGAGGGAACTCATGAGAAAAATAGCACCTATTCCTTCAAAGATGGGGCAAGGTTAAAGGAAGAAAGGAGGGCATAGTAACCATTCCCACCCTTGAGCCCACCTGAAACCGTGGCTGCTGATAATAATTTCATGTCAGAAATTATTCTGGGTTAAAATGATTTTGCTGCAGAAATTCCCCTCAGGGGATGCCCGAATGAGGCTCCTTTCTCATCCCCAAGATCTTTTATCACCAAGTCAATCCTTAATTATGTGGAGAAGTTGTCTAATAAAACCACTTTCCCATCAGCTAAGTTACCCCAACACCTCCAAATGACCTCCTGCTTCCAAAGTTCTGTGAAGCTGACATGATTTGGCCACCCCTGACACTCACACATATATAAACCTCTCAGTACATAAAACATGTCACCTTTGTTTTGTGTTTAGCAAATTAAACCTTGTATTTCTAAGCCACTGCAGCCCTCAAATTGTTAGATGGGTACATACAAAATAAACATTGTGCATTATACATTTGCTAATTAGTTTACCACACTTAACAACTAAAACCAACCAAAAACTCACTTAACAAATAAATCGGGGTTTGCAATCTCCCCCCCCCACCAGAAGTCACAATTGGTTACTTAAAGTGGTGTTTCACTTAAAAAGCAAACTTACTTAAAGAGCAATCCCATGGAACACATTCGAAAGCAAGGAATTTAAAGTACTGTACAGCTCCTATCTCTGTTCCAGCTACTGCCAACTGTACAGTACTTTAAATTTCTTGCTTTCAAACGGCTAGGTTGGCAGGAGCTGGGACAAAGTTAGCTCACTCCATCATCCAGTACCTAGGAATTGCAAGATTAGTGTCTTAACCACTTCAGCCACCGCAGTCCTTGAGTAGTCACCAGTGACTAAATACATAATTACCCCAGGGGGTGGGGGGTGGTATTATTATAGATTTCAAATAGTCTTATGTTTTGCCGTTACAAATGATAACAACCTAAAAAGAAGAAAGTTATTTAAGGAGTGTCACTTTGGATCTGGACCATGGGGATACTGGCGTGTAGTTTGTACTGTTTTTTTAACTTTAGATAACTTCAGATAATCTTTTAAACTTCATGATTTTATATGTTTTTATCTTTTACCTCTGTTTTATTATGATGTAAGCCGCCCAGAGTCGGGTTCTCCCGAGTGGGGCAGGGTAATAAATTCAATAAATAATAAAAATAATAATAAAAGTTTGAAAAATCAGTAAATGAAACCTTTTACCATACAAAAACAGTTTTATTCATAAAACTGAAGGGAGGGAGGAGCTTGATCAAGGAACAACATTAAAGGAGGATATAGCTGAAGATCCCAACCTCCCCTACATCACATAGAGCAGATGTGCTCAAACTTTTTGGGCCATGGGCCGGTTATGTGACTCAGGGAGCTGGTCATTATGGCCCAGGGGCCGGATGCAGCCCCCATATGGGCACATTTTACTTCTGCTTCCAGGAGCAATGAGGGCTTCATGGGCCAGATGAATTGGCATTGGGGGTTACATCTAGCCCCCGGGCCATAGTTTGGGCACCCCTGACTTAGAGGGACCCCGAATAGGCTGAGGGTCCCTAGAGTCGGATACGACTGGCTTTTGAGCAAGGGGCAACCTTTCCTTTTCCCTTCCTGCCCCCACCAGCCCCGCAGGAATGCTGGAGCAGCAAACCAGACCCCAAGCCTCGCTCTAGGGAAGCTGGAGAGGCAGCAAAAAGATTTTCTCCTCCCCCCCTCTCAGCAACTCAAAGCCTCTTGCCTATAGCCATGCAAATAGCAAAACTGGAAATAGAAGCAGTAAAAAGTTTTTCTCCTCTCTCTCCCTCTCCCCCCCCCCCCTTTACCAAACTGAATGGCTAGAGCAGAGAGCTTTGGAGTGAACTCTAAGCCTCATGCCTATAGCCATGCAAATAGCGAAACTGGAAATAAGCAGTAAAAAGTTTTCTCCTCTCTCTCCCTCCCCCCCCCCCCTTTACCAAACTGAATGGCTAGAGCAGAGAGCTTGGGAGTGAACTCTAAGCCTCTTGCCTATAGCCATGTAAATAGCGAAACTGGAAATAAGCAGTAAAAAGTTTTCTCCTCTCTCTCCCTCTCCCCCCCCCCCTTTACCAAACTGAATGGCTAGAGCAGAGAGCTTGGGAGTGAACTCTAAGCCTCTTGCCTATAGCCATGTAAATAGCAAAACTGGAAATAGAAGCAGTAAAAAGTTTTTCTCCTCTCTCTCTCTCTCTCTCTCTCTCTCCCCCCCCCCCTTTACCAAACTGAATGGCTAGAGCAGAGAGCTTGGGAGTGAACTCTAAGCCTCATGCCTATAGCCATGCAAATAGCGAAACTGGAAATAGAAGCAGTAAAAAGTTTTTCTCCTCTCTCTCTCTCTCCCACCCACCCCCTTTACCAAACTGAATGGCTAGAGCAGAGAGCTTGGGAGTGAACTCTAAGCCTCATGCCTATAGCCATGCAAATAGCGAAACTGGAAATAAGCAGTAAAAAGTTTTTCTCCTCTCTCTCTCTCTCCCACCCCCCCTCCCCCTTTACCAAACTGAATGGCTTGAGCAGAGAGCTTGGGAGCGAACTCTAAGCCTCATGCCTATAGCCATGCAAATTGGCGAGATCATAGGGAAGCAGGGAGAGGGAGAAAAACAGCACCTTCAGAGCACAGGTTTAGCAGCAGTAAACCTACCTCCACACTCGTGCTGGCCTCCTCTGCCTCCTTCCACGGGGATACAGCAGCTTCTCTCTCAACACAGGGCCACTTTTGCCGCCCCTTGGAAATTGCCTGGGCCTGGGAAGCACGTGTATATCGCAATGCTTGCTGGGAGATTATGCCGGGCCCCTAGAAAATGCTCAGGACTGGCTGGCTGGATCACGTGAGTGCTGAAATTGCCGCCCCCTAAAATATGGCGCCCGGGGCCTATGCCCCCCCCGCCCCCCCTTCCTACGCCACTGCTTGAACTGCCAACTTGCTGGCCTTCCAGCTATCAAGGCAAGTTTCTTAACTACTGAGCCACTATAGCACATAACTACCATAATGAAATAGAGAAAAGTGACAGAAAATCAATCCAGTCCAAAAGGGAACATAGAAATCAACTCCCCTCCAATCAAAGCTACTAGAATATGAGGAGATTTTCCTTCCTCTACCTCTTGATGGTTTTTCTTGTCTTCTTTTCTTTGAGTACAGTAAGCAGTTCAGGCCCAAAACTAGCAAAAAAGATTATCCAAGAAACAAAAACACACACAAACAAACAAACAAAGGGGAGGGAGAGAGAAAACTAATCTCAAGCAGTTATCCTGGCACTGGTAGGGACTCTGACAGTGGGGTGGGGTGGGGGGCAAAGAAATTGGGGGAAATACCTCCCATAAAAGAACGGGATGGGGTCAAAAAGGATCCAAAATGGAAGTTTAGGCAGACAGGCATGGAGCAAAAGTAATTCAAGACTGAGGGCACCAGAACTCATCAGCACTCAGCAATCCCACCAATTTGGAAGGGGTAAAAGGTTGTCCTTGCTCGAAAGTAGGTCATATATGACTATAAGGTTCAGTGCTCATCTCTATTTATAGCCAAAGAAGGAAGCACTGTTTGCATCTGTAGATGTTTCCGTGGTCAAGTGGCAGGCATGACTAGACATGGAACACTGTTTACCTTCTCACCAAAGCGGTATTTATTTATCTACTAGTAATTTCTTGCTTTCAAAATACTAAGTTGGCAGGAGCTTGGACAGAGACGGGAGCTTGCTCTGTCATGCAGAACTCAGGTCTTGAACTGCTGACCTGTTGACCTTCCAGTCATTAGATTCAGCATTTTAACCACTAAGCCACCACAGTCCCTCCATTTGATCGGGCTGTGAAGCAAATAAAACTTCTCACCTGGTTCCAACCAATCTAAATATTTTTACAGATTCAAATTTCCCACTGTCCCCTTTTGTTTATTCTGATCAGCTGCAGATATGTTGTTGAATTGGGGGAGGGGGAATCATGGATGATTTGACAGATAAAGGTGAGTTATTTCTAAGTTAAGCAAAAGAGGAAAAGACAATAGAACAGAGAACTTTCATATACTGTACCCCTCTTTTGTTAATATGAAGTATTCATATTTTAAAGACTCTCTTTCAGCAATTGATGAAAGAACATGAAGACAACAAAAGGCCCTCTCTCATGTTTTTCTCCTTTTCTCGGAATGTGAAAGGCTCATGTATAGTTATCAATTACATTTTTCTGGAGGAGAAAATTCCAAAAGGATATTCAAAAACAAAAAAAAATTAAACACAAAAACCAAGGTCTTATAGATTGAAAACATTTCCTACATTTCCCCACCATTCATAATCAATTTGAGAACAAAGAAATTGCTATTCGAAGAAGGAGAAATATTCAGGGGAATTCTTATGTCTCTGTTTTTTGAATTGTTGTGTTTGTTGGGCTTTGAAGGAAAACAAGGGTTCTTTGTGAGTGTTCTCTCTTTCAATGAATAACCAACTTTCTGCCTTTAGCCACCCTAGCAGTTTGAAACCAAGAAATTTCAAGTAAATAAATAGGTATTGCTTCGGTGAGAAGGTAACAGCACTCTGCGCACTCCAGTGTCGAGTCATGCCTGCCACTTTACTGTGGAAACGTCTGCAGAAACAGACAGCACTGGCTCTTAGGTTGTAAATGGAAATGAGCTCCGCATCCTAGAGTCCTATGCAACTGACTTTTGAGCAAGAGTGACCTTTACCAATACCTATCTCCAGGCCATATGAAAAACAAAACTTAACAAAACTATCCGCACATCAACCTTCCCCAAATGGTACCCTCCCGGGTGTATTGGACTATAGTTCTCATAATCTTCAGCCTCCATATGTCTATGGTCTGAATTATGGGAATGTTGTTGACCTGACAGCATCATGTTCAAACCAAATAAATTATATTTTTGGGCTACAATGCCCTACATCCCAAACCAGCACGCCTATGGGTGAATACTGGCTGTTGGATTCTGGTGGTTGTCAATGCAGGCTTGGAATTCTGGAAGCTGGAGTCCCCTATCCCATCCCAAAGTAACCTTTTTCAACTGTGAAAAGGTCGAAGAAGACTCCATTGAATATTACAAGTACCAAGTGCAAAAATAGCACAATAACAGGCTACTCTGTGGCAAAAATGCAAATTAGCCCAGAATATCCATGGGAAAAGTTGAATACAGAACAAAGGAAAGGCAGAGACCCAATATCCTTCCTGGAATGGATAAAGGAAATTGAAATATGAAACAGAATGTTTGTCTCAGTCTGGATTCAGCAGATGTTGAATGGGCTCTCGATAGACATCTTTCTTTTGGACTAAAATGATGCTCCATATTTAAAAGAAGATGTATCCATGAAGTTTTGGATGGGGAAATGCTGCAAACAGAAATGTTTCCATTAACTGAATATTTTGCTTTATTTGTTGGATGCTTGGCCTGTTTAGATATGACAATTTCAGTTCATGGTTACAAAATCAGATTATGGGTGAAGTAACATCCTCGTTTCTTCACTTGGTATGAACATTTTATACCTTATGTCCATGAAAATGGCTCGTGCGAACTTATGACCCAATAAACAAGCAAGGGCAGGAGAAGAGAAACCTTTTTACTTTCTTTATCACCAAACAGGGGATGAATATATCTGCAACCACGTGATTCATTTCATTTGTGAATGGGAACCAGTGAAGTATGACTCCCATGACAAGCGTTTTGGGAAATTGGAAGAATGAAAAGTGGTGACTATGACCTTCCTATATGACAGCTTCTGACAAGTCTCTGTATAGTGGTTGAAATTCCAATTCATTATACTTCCAGAGTTCATTGGTGAGACTGTATTAAGCAATGCTCGCCTGGTGCTGAGAAGCTTTATTTCTCACTAATTTCCATGTGAGTTAGGAGGGCTTAGTCATTTCCTATATTGGATGTAAGATACAGTCTGAATCCATGATTGTCACAGTGTGTCTAGGAAGGAAGAATTATTGTGCATATTTCTGCCTGTTAGTTGTTTTTTTTTTTAAAGAGTATTTTTTTTATCTGAAAAGATCCCTGTGGAAGTGCTTACTGAATATGATCAACTCTACATATATATATATATTAAATTTAGAAATTTAGCTTGCTTTTTTTGTACAATAGAATATACAGCAATAACTGTGGGTGACATTTTCCTGGCTTGTCTACTTTAAAGGACTTCAAAACAATTCTTCATCCAGAGTCAGCACAAAATGGCTTGGCTAAAAACTTTGGGGAAACAGACCGAACTGACTATAATTATTTGACCAACATGCAAATAATTTCATCCTGACCCAGAAATGTTCTTTTACACACAGTAAGAGCACTGCATGCGAGCAACAGTTGTTCTGTGGATCGTGTTGAGCATAGAAAACTAAAACAAATGTACTCTGCCCCAAATGTTTAGAAGTCATTTGTATAATGAACCATTATTCAGATTTTTTGCACATTTTCAGAAGAGCTGAAAATGGTAATGTAGGCTGATACTGTTCATCCGACTCTGCCAGATAGGTACAAAGATGCAGCTTTGTCAATTTTGATGAGAAGGGTCAAATAATTCCTGCATTTTTATATTAGAGGTGGAGCTCATAAGCAGCCACAGTCACTGCCACTCCCCATTTTGTTTTTGTTCCCCCCATATTTTGGACTAATATTGTGTAGAAACCTGAACGAAGAATGCCAAAAATGCTCTTAATGTTCTCAGCTGGGACAGGCTGCCTTGATGAGAAATAAGAAACCCCTGAAAAAATGATATACACAATACATATGTAAATGCTGATTTGTTTCCTCCATAATTTTTAAACACCCCAAGAGCCTGATTGTTGTTGTTGAGGAGGAGGTTTTGCACATTTTCAGGACTGATTTTTGCACATTTGCCTAAATAAGTGAAAGGACAGAAATAATATTTACCTTGTTGCACAGTAAAAGCATAGCAGTGGATAGGTTGTTTGCATTTTTGTGATCAATCGTCAACCTTTTGTTTTTGCTTTCTATGTGTATATGAGTGTGTGCCTGTGTATGCAAAAAGGAAAATATGTTCATTTCATCCGGAGAAGTGAGATGTATTAAATGCAGGAATTGGTGTATATATATGGAACTTGCCTCCTATGCCACCATGTCAAGATAGCCTGTCCCATCTGAATTCAACACAACACAGAAATTTCTTCAAATACCTAAATAAAAGAAAGTTTTTTCTAATAAAGAAAATGTACTATTCTCTGTGAATATTGTGCAGTTTAAAATTCACATTGGAGATTTTTTTTAATGCAACAAGTTGTATTGCAGCATTGCCTTTGGAAGTACTTGTGCTCCTGATTTCAATCCCCATATCCAACCTGCATAAAAGGAGTGGCCTGATCCACAGGCATATCAACAAAACAGAAGTTGGTAATCTGTGGAGCTCCTACCTGCCCATTCAAGAGCAATCTGCCTTCAAATACTCCATATTCCTATGTGACTTTCAGCCATATAGTGTATTGTCTACAGCTATGTATCATTCCCAGGAAAATCCTTTTCTTTCCCCAATGGCTGTGATGATTACAGCTAATCTCAAAGGGAACTGGGGAGTTCATAGGCACAAACAACTATGAATGATGTCATCGTCCCTGCTAATAAGAAACTCTGCCCCTTTTTTTTTTTTTTAGCCTTCCATTTAATATGACACTATGAATGAAGTGTGTGACCTCACACAGGAAAAATGCTCAGTGTTTTCAAATGGCACTAGTATAAAATATACCACTAAGGCAGCTCTGTATTCTCCATTCCCAGAGAAAATTCCTATGGGGACCCATAACAGTCATTGGTTTCTTGCTTCCTCATAGGATGAGCCCCTATTGAAAGAAACATCAAACTCTTTCAGTACTGATGTGGTGCCACAGCCCTTGATATAATCCTTCACAATGTGCTACCTATGTCTCCTCTGGCTGTCTTTGTGATACATATTCATTCAGAAATATCCTCACATGCTGAAGTCTAGTCCTCTGAAGAGTGGTCCAGGTTACTCCTTGTGGTATTGAATTCTTGATGTGTCTTGCAATAAGATAAGCCTGTGGCTGTTATCAAGGAATGTCAGTTCAAGCACTCCTGTGCTTAGATAATGTCAACTAAACAACATGGACTCTCAGGAGTTCACATGACTTTTCTTGGTTAATTTACCTTAGAGAAGAACCCTGAGTCCATATATCTTTTGAAATATGAATCAGCCCCACAGAATTAATGCTAACCCTATATACTAATAATTACAAGTGACAGGAAATACAAACAGAAGGCAGAGAGTTAAATATACCGTATATCAGATGCAAGATGATTATTTTTTTATGCATATATGTATTACTTCTCATAAGATAAGTCTTCAGCATGGGCTGTGCTGTGAAGTGATTTGCTTCAGGCAGCACTGTGATGGGGGAAGATGGATAGATTAAAGTAGGAATGGGTCTCTTTGTATAGAGTTGAAGAATTATTAAAGTATTGGTCCTAGGTAGAAAGGATAAGATATTTGGACTCCATTTCAGGCAGCAAAATGTCATGGACTGGGACTTTAGATCTTTCAAGATGAGATATCTACAAAGTAAATAGATAATGTGAATTGCAGTTTTTATGGGAACACAGTTTTCAGCTGCATCTTAGGCATAAACAAGCAACGAAAAAGTAATAATTGCTTAGAAATGTCATTGGTTTTTTCCCTTTCTGCCTGTGTGATAGGCAGCAGTGTATCAAGAAAATATATTTCTTCTGGTGGTAAAGAAAGATAGTCACCCAAGGTTCTCATCAATATATTGCCTACTACTTAATTTTGTTTTGTGACAATAAACTGTTTTTCTCTACTGAGGTGTACTTTTTTTCAAGTTCTTGGCCTAAAGGTAAATAAGAGATAAGTAAGACAAAGTGATAATTTTTGTGCTGGTTACATTACTTCCTGTGCCTTTTCTTTCTCACACTTCATGAGAGGAGTGGGGTGAAGTAGGATGGGGAGCCGAAGCAGACTTCAGCAGCAGGAACTTTACAGTCATCATGCGGCTTCTCAGGTTTTCTCTAGTGAAAAAATTAACACAATCCAGTTTAGGTTCCATCTTAACTCAGAACCTGGAAAACTGGGCAAAACCAAGAGATACAAAAGCATGGTGTATGTTCAGCTACTGGATTTCAGCCAATATCTGTGTGATTGCACCTTACCTTGGATACATTAGAGTCATTATTCAGCGAGGGGTCTGCACATTGGAATACGTCTCCACAATAACATTATGCACATACAAATGGACTTGAGAAATCAAGTCCATTTGCATGCTCTTTTTTTTACTTTTTTGGGGGGATGGCCACTTGGATATCACATCAGCAGCTGGCTAGGTGGACCATGATGTTATATATAATTATACAATAGAAAGAAATACAAACATATAGCTGCCTTAGTTTGACAGAATAATAACAATAACAATAACAATAACAATAACAATAACAATAACAATAACAATAACAATAACAATAACAATAACAATAACAATAATAATGATGATAATAATAATAATAATAATAATAATAATAATAATAATAATAATAATAATAATAATAATAATAATAATAATAATAATAATAATAATAATAATAATAATAATAATAATAATAGCAACAAATATGAAGGCAAATGCCTATTTTATATCAATCTGATACTGTTAGCCAATAAAGAAGAGTATGGGTAGCTGTCTTATACCGAATCAATGTATATGCCTATCTCAGATTTGGGACAAAGTGGACTTGATCCATGAAAGCTTACATTTAAATTCAGACGTTAGTCTTTAAGGTGCCACAATGTTTTTGTCTTTTGTTATTGTTTTGTTTACTCTTTGATATGCTTGCACAGACTAACATGGCTACCACTTCAAACATTTCACATGGGAGAAGTTGTTTTTTAGGCTATGCAAGCCAAGGAACTCTAATGTACTCCAAAAGTAATCTTTGAATGCACTAGTTTATCTAGTATGGTATCAATTTCTCTTCAAGGTCTAAGGCAGAAGTCTTTTGTGCAGTGATGGGATGACAATTTTTTTACTACCACGCCATGATGTCATGGATGTCATGGGCGTGGCCAATGTCATGACATCATGACATCATGAGCAGAGCTGTTGTCATGACATCATGATGTTGTGGGCGGGGCCTTAAGAATAAAATAATAATTAAAAATAAAATAAATTAAAATAAATAGACACACACACAGAGGGGGAGGTGCTCTCCTCTGAGGGCTGGTGCCGCCTGCCCAGGCCGCCATCGCCTCTGTCACAATTGTTGCCTCCTCCGCCGTTTCTGCACATGCGCAGTAAATTGGAGCCATTTTGGCTCCATTTTTTTAAAAAAATTCTTTCAGTGAGGCGTCTGGAACCGGATGCCTCAAAAGTGGGCTCCCCTCCCGGAGAACTCTCTGGGATTGTTCTTACCGGTTCCAGGGAACTGGATGGAACCGGGGTCATCCCATCACTGCTTTTATGTCTCCAACTTTCTAGCCTCTCTAACTAGAGATACCCAAGACTGAACTGGGACCTGCTGCATGTGAAGTGTGTGCTGCAGTCTTTCCACAAGCTTGTTGTACTATTATTACCCAACAGCTAGAAAATGGAGATGGGTGCATTCAAAAGAAAATCAAGTTTTACCTGGCTGCCCAATGTACTTTTAACCTTGAATTAGCAGTGCTTGTCAGGTGGTCCAGTCCTTCAGCTAGTAGTTTAACTGTGTTGCCTGTAGTTCAGAAACTGTCATACTATGTTCTCAGGCACGATGAGGAAATCCAGGCTTGAAGCTTCTGCATTCAGGACAGAACACTCTCCCCATGTTATGTTCTTCTTAGTTTCCTAGCAATAAAACCAGGGGTGCCCAAACTTTTCAGGCCATGGGCCAATCACATGGTTCACTGGGCAGGCTATGTGGTTCCTCCCACTGGAAGTAGAAGTAAAATATGCCTTGCAATCTGTTTTGCAACAGATATGTTTTGCAACAGGATGAGATAGATTTTAGGTTGCCATTTTCTCTGCTTAAACCAGGGGTGCCCAAACTATGGCCCACATGTTGGATCTGACCCCCAATGGGAGTGCTTCCTCCTTCTCCCTAGCACAGAGTTCACCCCACCCCTCTGCCCAGCAGCCCTATGGGAGTGCTTCCTTCCTCCCCTGTTGCTGTGTTGGCACTTTATGGTAAATAATTGGGTTTGGGGTTGCAGTTTGGGCATTCAGGCTCTAAAAGGTTCACCATCACTGCAGTATAAGCTCAGTCCAGCAGCATGGACACAGGGAATCATATGAAAATATATAATATCAAATTCATTAGAATGCCCAGACACATATCCAGCATCCCTGGAATGTAGGAATACAAGACACTGATTTCCACAGAGTCAGATCATTGGTCAGTCTAGCCCAGTGCTAGCAATTCTGAGTGCCAAGAGGCCTCTGTGGTTTAAGACAGGATTCCTTCTCAGCCCCACCTGGAGATCTCTAGTATTCTCTGATGTACCTCCATCCAAGAACGAAGCCAGTCCAAAACTACTATCAGATGAAATTGGTATATTTCAGTAGAATATTCAGGACAAGATGTTGGAAACATCATCATAGTCCACTAATCCATGCCCACACTACTGATAGCTCCCACATGCCACACAGATGGAAGGTGATCAATTAATGTACTTAGTGACACTGCCTGATGTCACTATATGAAATGTTCTCCTGGTAGCAATAGCAATTACACTTATATACTGCCCCATAGTGCTTAGTGCACTCTCTGGGTGGTTTACAGGTAATTAACATTTTGTCCACAAAATCAAATCATGCTGGGTACTCATTTTACTCAGAAGGATGGAAAGCTGGGTCAACCTGGATCCATTCAGGATGGAACTCACAAAATTTTGGCTACAATATTGTAGTTTAACCACTGCACCACCAGGACTCTTCTGGTACAAGGTACATCATATACTTCTCATTACCGGTAGTTTGTCACTTAAAGTACAAGAGTGTCCCCTAAATCAATACTCCCCATGGTTTTTGTTTGAAAGGTTTATTAAGGTATTCATTTCATAATTTTCAGAATCTCCGAGTTTTGGGGATGCAAGGAGAAAATCTATTTTTAAGCTTGCTCCTGATAAAACAGATTTGCTTCATTTTTAAAAGCTGTTTTGTGGTGTTGGTTTTCCTTACGTTTATCTTCACAAGAAAGATGAGCCTCTCATCCTGATAGTCATCTTTCAGTTTCTTAAATGTTCTTCTCCCGCATTTAATCTCCCACTCTTTGCCAAATGAGCATAATACACTCAAATTTTAGATGATAAGCCAAAGAGGAAACATTATTTGCTTTTTTAAAAAAAAGCATTAAAATACTGCTAACAACATAAAAAAACCCAGTGAGATTATATTAAGATACACTTTCTAAGGCTTCATTGTTTCTCTGTTTACATATGAAGAGTAAGTGAATGAATTAACGTGATATTTTAAGTTACAGATCTACCAAATAGCCATATTTTATGTTTCTGCTGAATAAGGTCAGTGCTGGGAGCCATCAGGCCTTGAAAGGGATGCCATTCCACAGTCAAGACACAAGAATGAAAAAGAATCTTTCATGGATTTAAGTATAATCGACTGTGCCCAGTACTGAGCACAAAGGAGAGATCCCTCAGCAGATCCCAATGATCAGGGAGTTTACAGAAGAGGTTGCCCCATATGTATTGATCTTGTCGTTTAATCTCTTTAGGGATTTCCATATCATTAACTAACATTCTGAAATCAGACCTACAGTATAACAATAACCAACATTTTGATTCCTTTAGAACTGGCCTATATATGAATATTCACCTGTGAGTTCTTTAGCCAAGGAGTGTTGTATCTTTGGCACCAGTGGATGAACTCTAGGTTTTAGTAGGAATGTTAAATGAGGTAACCAAAGGTACTTCACTTCTTTTAGGATTAGGTTTCAGCATTTTGGATAGCTTCTGATCCATCTCTGATCTCAAGAAACAGGGTTAGATTGACCTTAAAACTCTCTGATCTTGACAGCAATGCAACTGCTATATTTTGCAAGGATACATTTGATTCCATTACCTGTTCACTGAACACATCACATGGTGTTGGGGAAGTTTTATTTCTATTTTCCCCAGCTGCTACACACAAAAGTATTCTAGGCACAATATCTTAAAATATTATTAATTAATTTATTGCATGCATAAGCCAAATAAAATCAGAACACATTATATAAAGTACAATACCTTAATAATAAAGAGATGCAAGTAATATTAAGATTGGCCAATAATATTGAAATTTGGAACAAAGCAAAGACAGGTTTTCCAAAGATCCTGTGTTTGCAATACCTGATTGCCTGTCTTTTCTCCTCCCTTATATACCTTCTAAAACTGCCTTTTTTCTATTACATTAGGTCATGTCACATTTTGCAGTTAGTGTTGGTCACTTTTGTGGTTAGCAAGAAACACGTGAGACACATGTTGTGAGGCATGTGTGACCCTGTCTTGAGTCATCTGCTGAGGTTCCTCTTTTTATGTCAGGTCACCATGACATAACCATAAAAAACAGTTTTACCCACGTGATGACTCCCTTTATATCATTTTGATTCTACTTTTAATATGGCTGCACTTATGTCAAATAATGTGAATCAGAATTTCTCTCACACAGTGGACTAGATTCAGATAAATGAGAATTGAAAATTGGTGGAAGGAACATAAATAATTTAAGATAGAACATGACTGTCAGAAAATAGCAATGACTTGAGAGGGCCTTTAATAAAGGTCAAGGAAACAAGTCCCAAAATAGGATTGCAGATGAACATTAAGTATACAAACATCATGACTACAGGAGAACCACACAACTTTAATGTTGACAATGAAGAAATTGAGATAGTGAATGGTTTTTTTATACCTTGGATCATAATTAATCCAAATGGGGACTGTATTCGAGAAATCAAAGGAGGACTGAGATTTGAAAGGACAGAAATGAAGGAAGTAGAAAAGATCATCAAGTGTAAGGATGTGTCACTGGTGACCAAGACCAAGACCATCCATACTCTTGTATTCCTGAGTGCAAAAGCTGGACAGTAAAGAATGCTGCTGGGGGAGGGAGGAGAGAGATGAGTCATTTGAAACGTGGCTCTGGAGGAGAGCTTTGCAGGTACTACGGCCTGCCAAAAAAGACAAACAAGTGGATCCTAGAGCAAGTTAGGCTTGAACTCTCTCTGGAAGCAAAAAAATATGATGAGATTGAAGCTATCCTACTTCAGGCACATCATGAGAAGGAAATACTTTATGGAACAGAAAATGATATTAGGGAAGATGGAGGCCAGCAGGAAAACAGAAATGTCAAACATTTGATGGATTGATAACTTAAGGTTGCCAGAGGCTACCAATTGCAGGAGTTGAGCAGGGCCTTTGAGGACAGGATACTTTGGAGATATCTAATTCATAAGTACATGAATGGCTGTGGTCAAGCTGTTCCAGTCTACCAAACGTCATAACTGACTGCCCAACCAAGGCTGCCCAAAAGTACATCAAGAAATCAAGTCAATTTCCATCTACAAAATAAGGGGATACTTCCGCAACATGGGCACACTCCTTTATCAGGGCGGCAACCCCAGCCATGGCAGGTGACTTACTCAATTCCCATTTAGTGCATTCCATCTTATCAAGACTTTATAGCTTTACTAACAAATTGCAAACCTTTTAGTAGCTCCTGGTGTAACAGTTTAAAGGCCAGCTAATTTCTAAATGGATCATTATGATTTTGTAGGAGCAGAACAATTAGAAATGGCTGGTGTTCATTTAATTCACTGCTACTATTTCACACCTCTTTTAAAACCTTTGACATCCAGTTAGACTAGAATAAAGGCCTCCATAATTTTTATATACTAATGAAGAAAGGAATTGTTTTAGATAATTGGTGATATACAGCAATGCCATCAAACTCATTGTACCGAAGAATCTTTTTACTATTATTTTTTAAAAACCATATCCTAACCTCAGCAAATACAAACAGAGTGTATTTTCCTGTATTCTCTGCAATGACATTTGCAGTAAATTTAATTTATAATATTGTACCAAGTATCCACTGCTGCACTGTCATTGAGATTATTGAAATGATAGTTCTGCAAGATAATCTATCAATCCAAACTGCAGAGCTTGGACCAATCTCGTCTATATTAAAATTACCTTCCCTGTGAGAAACCCATAATTCTTCTCCTTTTCCACACAAGTTTGCTTTCTGTTTTGAGTTTTATGAATAATTGCTTTCTGCTGATCAAAAAGGAATTATAATCTACTACATATACTGCCATTGATCACTATATGTTTTAATGTATAAGTAAAAATATATTTATGTTTCAAACTAAAACTGACATCTCTATAATAAGATCCTATACACACCTGATAGCATATCCCATACCATGCCAGGAAAGGCAGATTGGTCAGGTTACATTAGAAAACTGCTGCATTAAAAATAGGATGTAATATTAATAAAAAGAGAGAAGGGCATCTTGGTAAAAGACTATGTGATGAATTAAATATATAGGTTGCATATCTACGATATACACATCTCTCTTGGAATGTTTTACTGATCACAACAGTATGTCTGCAGACCTCAGCAGTTTGATACATCAGTACTAATTCGCTACAGATAAGGAATTAGTCCAGGAGGGGGAAAGGTACCTGGTAGACATACAGATGCACCTCCTCTGAAGTCAGTTAAGAGGAACTAAAAAAGAACCACAATAGTACCATGTGAAGTAAGAGTCTTGGATCGAAACCAGATGTCATAGCAATCATATCAATTAACCTTCCTTTGCTATTCCAAATAGTCCAAATGGAGTTTCCATTAAAAGTGAATTGAGTAGAGGATTAAGCTTTAGTCCAGAGGTGTGTTCTGGCCTGATTTAAATATATATTTGGAGAAAGGGACCACATTCCATGACATACAAGCTCCAGACATAGTTTTGATTCTTCTTTTTGATGCATAAAATATGTCACAGCTGTGCTATAAAAATGTATCAGCCATCAGGAAAGACAATCACTAACCCTTACAGAATGGACATGAAATACAGATTTTTAGAAGTGGGGAGGAAGTATCCTCTAAGGAAAACTCCAATCTAGTTAATCTGTGACACTTTTTTTTCCAGTCTCGGTTCCTTTTAAAAGGGCAAAAAACTGAGGAAAATATCTAAACCTTTTGTATTGAAATATTAGCCTTTTGGGGGGAGGGGAAATAATGTAAAATCATTTGGCAGTTTGTAGCTCTTTCTCTAATGCCCTAGAAAGTAAAATGCAAATATTTCCACTCAAATGGATTTGTGCATCTCTTTTTTTCTGAATGGATGTCTGTTTTTAAAAGCATGTGCCAATTAAATAATCTGAAAACAATTAGCCAGATGTTTTGCTTCAACCTCTGTCTATCCATTTACAAGTTGTGGATTTGTTACGTGCTGCCTGATTCTAAAAGCCATGGGTTGTGTGTTGTCTGGTGCCATACATCCCAGCAGAATGGATTCTTTCCCCCACTCCTGATCCCCAAAGCAGATTTGGGGCATTCTTGGGGAATAAGAGGAGAGGGGGAAAGAAGGATAACCCTTTCACAGAAGAGGAAGGCCATTTACAAAATGTTGTTTGTAACCTCAGGTTTTCCAAAAAGATTGCCTATTCCTTTTTGAGAAGGTTGCTTTCAATTTAATTTCTACAAACATTTTTAGAATTTAAAATAATTTGGTTAATATGCTTTCTATAAAGTGGGATAAAATGCCCTAAAATATATCCTCCTATTAATTTGGAAACATAGTGCATTGTTGTGTTTTGAAAGATTTTTTAAAATTCTCTTTTATTAACATATTGATTTTTTTAAAAAAATAAAGAATAAATAAAACCATTGCTGAAAATTTGGGTCATGGAATATAATGACTGTGTGCTGTTAGGTCAGCGTGTATATCAAAAATTTATACCTCATTATTTATGGTGTTGCAAGGGAATCCCATGTGATCAAAATACAAATTACCTTCTCAGAGAATGTGCAACATTTACTGAGTATAAAGCATTGAGATAAAAATGGCATTGTAACAGGAATGGAACATTATTTCCAACAGGAGGTGAAAATTACTATCACTTTTATGCAGAAAAATATATTTTGCTTTAAGTGAAATGGTGGTTGTTCTTCTCTGTTGGCATATGGTTTTTCACTCAGGATATATTTGCAACTGCCCTTGCCTGTTATTCAAAGCTATAAATGGAAATAAACAAAAATGATATTTCCAGGCTACTATTCTAAACATGCTTAATATCTGAGAGATGGAATGGAGTGCAGAAATCCTCTAGGTTTACTCCTGCCAATCCAGGGAATCCATGTATGGTACAGTCAGCGTCCATCATCATTCAAAGCTGCAGAGCCCCCTGCCCCATTATACAATAAAATCATTCAATAAAATCATTCAATACAATTAGAAGAATCATGGTGAATCAAACCAAAGCCTTCAGTTGATAGCCAGCCATTTGCTTATGGGTAGTCTGTTAGCAGGATGTAGGTACAGCAACTACATCTTCTCCAGTAACAGATAACATACATCTGATTTGTTCCTATGTGTTATCACCAATGTACAGTAACCTTAATAGGGGTTTCAAGGCATGTTGAGATATTTAAGAAGTGGTTTTTCTAATGCAATCCACACTGAGTCGAGCAGGAATTTGAACTCTGGTCATTGCTTCTGACACTGGAGGTGATATACTGCCATCCTGACTATGACTACTACTACTACTACTACTACTACTACTACTACTACTACTACTACTACTACTACTACTACTACTACTACTACTACTACTACTACTACTTCTTCTTCTTCTTCTTCTTCTTCTTCTTCTTCTTCTTCTTCTTCTTCTTCTTCTTCTTCTTCTTCTTCTTCACCCAAATCCAAATATTGGCAATCCTCATGAAGACGGTCCTGAGAATATAATGCAGTGGCATTTCATCTGCCTCCTGCATCACAGCATGACAGCCATACCACTGACCAGTTCTACAAGTAACTTTCTGGTTTTGAGCCCTTTTGACACACAAAGTCTTCATCAGCCCCAGGCCAGTATTGATGAAGCTGCTGCCCTCCATCAAGATGGATTCAAGTGGGATTTAATTCACTTGGGGACCATCATCCTTCCCTGTGGACTTTGGCACCCTAGGCCATTAGACCTGAGGGTTGTCAGGTTAGTTAATCGCCATCTGACACTCGGTGTTGAGTCGCTGACTCTACTACCATAGCAGGCTAACCTTGGCAGGCTGCCATCTTGACTAGTAACCATAAATGACTTTCCATGAATGTAAGCAGTTAAAAGCACTGCAAGTTGGCAGCCATCACAAAATTTGGTGATACAGTATTTTTGTTTCATTACTTTTTTGTTTTTGTTTTCTGATATGCCTGAACTACAGACTAACACAGCTAGTATTCAAATTTTTTTGGTGGTGTCTCTGTTCCTGTCATCTATTGAGCACTGCAGCAGTATGGAGCCGCCATGCAAATTTTATACAATGCCCTGACATTTCATAGCATTATTGGTGCAACCTTTTAGATTTCTGGTCTATGGTTAAGTGGATTGAAGGGCATTCAGATGATGGCTTCAAGCTGCATTAACACATTTTCCTTGTCGGTCCCATTGCAGCAATCTTATACATAATTAATCCCATAGAGTTCAGTCATTCTTATTCCCAGGTAAATGAGTGTAGAGCCATTGACTAATCAGGGAAGCTAGGTATGAATCTCTTCCACCAAGATTACTTAGTAAACCACTGAAATGAAGCAAAGTTTCCAATGAAATTTATTGATCTGGTAAGAAAAAACACCTCCCAATCATGATTTTGAAACCTGAAAGGAATCCTACTGACTTTGCAAATTGTAATAAAACCAGAAAGACATATGTGATTTTATAGAACAAGGGTGGCCAACCTTTATGCACTGTGGGCCTGACCACACCCCCATAACAACTGAGTGGGTGGGAATCATACCCCCAGAAGCAGAAGTGGGTGCATTTACAGCAGACTTAAATGCACCCACTTCTGTGTTTATATCAGCCATGAGTGCATTTGTGTATGCACAGGGATCTTTTATGGCTTACATAAATGTGCCCGCTTCTACTTCTGGGTGTGGGAGAGATGGATACAGGCCGGTTGGAATAGTGTCATGAGCCAGGTCTGGCCTGTGATCCATAGGTTGGGAACCCCTGTTATAGAATGTCCTAAACAGAACTACATGTTGATAGAGGGAATCGATACAAAAAGAGATGAAAGAAACTGGAGCTTTTTTTGGAGAAAGTTGCACAGGATGGAGAGAAAAGCCACCCAATCAAAGCAAAGTGCTTTTAAGTCTCAATGAAGATATCTTGAAGCATGTGCATAAATCTTTCCAGGAAAATTAATTGCTTAAATTTGGCAGGGTTTTGCCCATTAGTCAGAAACTGATGAGGAGTAAATACTTGGCTAAGAATTAACATAAAACACACAACAGGCAAAATCAATTAGGAGACAAACATCTGGCGGGTAAGTTTGTGCCATATGTTTTGACCAACAAAGCAAAACAAAGGATTTTATACTGTCACCACGTCCAGTTCTGTTTTATAAATTGCATTCCATTTCATTAGAAGTATGAAAAATATTAGGGGAGCTTTCATTCATCTATGACTGGCTGCCTAATTGGAAAACAGGTGCTATATAAAGCTTTAAGAGAAACATGCACTGAAAAAGAAACGGTTAGAAAACTATTTGACAGCTGAAAGTAGCTGACATCCAGGAACCACCATAAATTGTTTATGTAGATCTTTAATTCTTAATACGTTTTATTCAAATAATTCTCTTCTTTTCAGTGTTCATAGTTTATCCTTGATAATAACTAGAGGAAAAAGTTAGAACAAAAAACCCTGTGGGGAAAATGTCACAAAATTCACGTACAATATTAAACGCTAGCAATATCAAAAACTTATTCAGGGGCTATATTTTTCCTACAGAAGGCATAGTTTCATAAAGAATACATTTAAAATATCACTCTGCAACAGAAGTGTACATACACGTGCATATGCATGCTGGTGTGTATAGGTTGCTTTTGGAAAAACAGCGTATCAAGTTCAAATGAAATTTAGGAATGTTAATCTCTTTTGCAGCTGCTATTTTTGTTTTATAGTATTGTTACAGCTGTTTTTAATTTCTTTTAAGAAATACTAAACCTTTAGGAGTATTCCCTAGCGAAACGCCACAGTACAGATAATTGGTTTCATTGCAATTCAGATTATGAACATCATTTTTCAGTTGTTACTTTCAAAACTCTATACACAGCTAAATCTGCAAGCTATTTTCTTTATTTTTGCTACTATCAAAAATATAGAAAGGTTAACAAAAAGCACAGGGGAAGCTTCACAAAGCCTTGCTCTATGCCTAATGAGCTGTTGTGTGAAGTTTGGAAATATTTATGGATTGATAGACTGTGCTGACAATTTATACAGAAACATATTGCAAAGGCATTGCTAATTATGAAATGTATACATTGAGGGCCAAATTCATTAGATTTTCATGGGATATTATAAATTTACACCTATGGGCAGCAGCTATGCTCCTGTATCCCATGGGTGTTACTTAAAGGGAAGCAGACTGTGTAAAACAGGGCTTGTATTCTTTTTAAAAGGGTAAATTACACCATAAATACAATGTTTTGATGTTGTTGTTAAAAATACAATCATTAGTATGCTTTCTATAGTATGGTACACCTTGTCTACCACTGGAGCTATACCTAACACACTAAGCTACTTCAAAAAAATAATATTTCAGGATACCAAACAGGGATAAGATGAAATGTTCAGGTCCCAAACACAATTTGGATGTCTCTTCACAGTAGCTCAGGAAAGCGGAAACAGGCTAGTTTGTCTGTGTTTTACAGGATGCCTGTTATAGTGCAAGACTGGAGGTAAGAATTATACGTAGGATTTTTCTTTCCTCAACAGATTTTCTATGGAATAGAGGACTTTAACCCATACATCATGGCAAGAATAATTTTTACATGTTCCATCTTGCCTGTATGAAAACCAGGATACAGCTTACCAACTTTTTTCTGTTGGAGAGAACATGTAGTTCGAACAGACACTTCTTCTTAAGCACTTAAAGCAATTTGTCCAAAGAAGCTGAGATAATAGCAAGACAAAGTTAATTAAAATTAAATCCAACGTATAATCTAACACAATGTGACTTCTTTTGCTCTACACCATGCAGAAATCCTTTACAAACATTCACAGCAAGATGCTTAGAAACTGAAGGTAATGGTAGTAGATGCAATCTCTTCCTTGTGGTTTTGTTGTGGGTAATTGTTCCTTCAGTGGAAGGATGCCATTAAATATACTCTACTTGGAAAACAAGAGGATATCATAAAGCAATGCTGTGTACAAATGAAGACTTGTAAGATATCCTGGTAAGATACCATACATTTTATGCTGGGAGCCATTGTTTCTTATTTAATCCTTATATTATCCTTCAAAATTATACCAAATTTTGAAAATACAGCCAACCCCAAATATTTTGCTATCTGGAGCAGAGCAGCAAATGGCAAATCTTCTCAACCATATGTAGTACCAAAGGTAGGAGTAGGGAAATAGTAATCTATGTATAATTAACACTTTCCTGCTCCAAATCAGCTACCTGTAGTAAGTAGCTCATTCTGACTAATTGTATGCCTTGCCCAGTCCACTGCTCAACAATGGCTGACCTTTGTTAAGACCCACTGCCATTTCTGGAATTGAAACACACAGATAGCTATCATCTGCATGCTGGTGACATTAAGCCCCAAAAATCTGGACAAGCTCTCTCAGTAGTTTCAGATATACATTAAAGAGCAAGAGGGACAGGACTGAACTTTGAGCGACACCACAGACCAAAGATCAGAAATTTGAACAGCAATCTCCCAACACCACCTTCTGAGTTCTCTCCAAGAAAGCCTGGAGCCAATGTAAAGCAATGCCTCCAGGCCAGTGATGGGATGTACCAGGTTCGCACCAGTTCACCAGAACCGGTAGTAACTTTTCCCAGTGTCCCGGAGAACCGGTAGCAGCTTTTGGGGGGAACCACCTTTGGGGCTTACCTTTTCACTGGTTCCCCCACTGCGCATGCGTAGAGCACTTGGTGTGCATGCTTGCCTACAGTGCTTGGCGCATATGCACGGCCTCCTTGCTGTCCTCCCAAGCAGGGAGAAGGAAGAGAAGCTGCTATCCTGAAGCTCCCTATAGCCTGCTCCCCAGGGTAAGTGACTCACCTTTGGATGTAGTGTGTCTGTGTGTATTTTAATGTGTATTTAATACATTTACCTATATTGACGTACTACCACAGTTCCTAAAAAGGCCAGGCGGCTGGCGACCTGGCTTGGGGTTTTTAAGCAAAGTCTTGGAGTTACCTCATCAATAAGCTATACTTATGCTGTTCCAATTGTTGTTCCAATTGGAGAACCCTTAAGGAGGTACAGCTGTTTTACATTTACATTAAGGCATATTATTCTAGAGAACTGGTTAGGCAAAGACTTAGTACCTAACTTCTTTAACTGTTGAAAAGTTGAAAAGTGCCAGAATGAAGCCATCTTTTGGTGATTTCATTCTGTAGTTTCTTCCATCTGACCTAGTGTGAGAAAGATTAGCCAGAATAAGCTTTAAGCTCTGGTTTAAAAGCTCTGTTTGATCTGTGTTTGGGGTGGGAGGTGGGTGTTTGGGAGGGGTTGTATTTTAATGTATTATTTAATTAATTAATTAATTAATTAATTTACGGGTTTGTGTTGTGGGTGGGTGGGTGGGTTGAGGTGTGTGTGTGTGTGTATGCTTATTTATTTTATTTTATTTTATTATTATTTATTATTATTTTTTCTTTGGCCCCGTCCACAATGTCATGACATTGGCTCCACCCATGATGTCATCACATCATGATGTTAGTTCCGCCCACACTGTGATGACATCACGGTGGGGTAGTAAAATTTTTGACATCCCACCACTGCTCCAAGCTGTATTTCCATGTGCTGTTAGCTGCTACTGACCATCCAGCTGACACATGGCCTGGAGGGGGTAGCCCTCACCTCCAGGTGTAAATTCCACCCAGGGACAGTTTGTTCAGAAGAATGACAGTACACTGGCACAATGCATGTAGATGTATTTGTATGCAACAGAGCTGGATGAAACGTATTACCAGACCCTCTCCTCCTCATGAAAGCTTCTCTACATCTGCCAAAATGTAAAACAAAGAATGAGGTGGTCTCCAGAGGGGAGATAAGGGGAGAAACCCACCATGAAATGAACCTTTCCATCAAAAAACATGTTCTTTCTATCCAGATATAACAAACAACACTACTTTATAACAGTCAGATGAGCTTCAGTTGAGGAAAAGTGTTCAACTTGATTCTTCATGGTGGTTCAATTTTGCTTTAAATTTCTAAAACACAGATGAGCAATATTTTTCCAGTCAGGGGCCTTGCTGTCTTCAGGACAATTCAACCTGGTATAAATGATGAAAGGACTAATGCCACCCCTGGAGAAACACGAGCCCAAAGAAAGAGAGTCTTCTCTCTTATCTCAATCCATTTCCTCCTCACCAAAAGGACTGCCAGGAAAACAACAAATTGCTGTTGGCAGAGGCCTCAACCCTTAAAAAAGGTTTCTAAAATTAGGCCAAGAACTGCCAGCAAACACACCAAGGGAAATGAAGAAAAGTAATATTATTATCATTCTCATTTTTTAGACCATACCAAATGTTGGAAATTTATGGCCTCCCTACAAACCAATGATCAGTAGAACAATTTGCATCCCTCTTAATATTGGCATATTTTATTTTGCTCTCACTGAATTCAGAGGAGTCTCCACACACACACAAACACATATACATATTTTATTTGGGAGAATCCAAATGTCACTTTTAGAAAAAACCATCTTGCCACTCAACTTCCAGAGAAAACACAGACACCAATGTTGGTTGAAAACGAGGGCCACCTTTATTAAATATAACTCTGGAACCAAACAACTTGTTCCAATCATAAGCTCTTTGTAAGGAGTCATCGCAGCACAGGCTAGGTTGTTAATTCTATCCATTGTGCCCCTACCTTGGGCCAGGAGGGCCAAGTCCTTCACTGGACTCCCCTCCCTTCTGCTACTGACCTTCCAGCCAACACACAGCCTAGAAGAGTTAGCCCTCATCTTCAGGTGTAAACCCCACCCAGGGACAGTTCAGAAGACTGGTGACTAATCTTGGGCCCTTAGGGGACCCTATTGACTGCACTACCTGCCACAGGCCAAAGGGCACTCCTAGTGACCTGCACCCCCACAAAACAGGGATGGTCCGAAGACTCCTCCGAAGATCATCCAGGAAATAATCACTTCCCACAATGGAAAGCTCCTCATTGTCCTCCCTAAACATATCTGGCCTATCTCTGGAAATGCTACGATGTGAAATGTAAGACCCTTCCCTGGCAATCATGGACTCTCTTATACATCTGTTGAGGAACAGGCGAGACAGTTCAGGACTGCCAAAGAAACTGCACCCTGAGTCATGCCATGTGGTCAATACCTCAGAATACACCACATGCACGCCAGGCCAAATGCTCACCTCTGCTTCCAGCACATGCATGGCCATATCATATGCAGTTGCCTCCAATTAGACCCCCATGTCCTCCCTCCCGACATGAAGCATCAGGACGTCTGGGAGCCCAAACGGAACCAGTAATGCTACCCTCATCACCACATCCCTCCACCTCAAACCAGGGATACCAATCCAGCAGGTCCAAAAACAAAGGAGGCCCAAATGAAGAACATGTACAGCTTCAGCTGTCCATCTCACCGCTGTGCAGACTCAGCTGTCTCTCAAAATAACAGCCATTGCTGGCAGCCCAGGCAGGTCACTTGAAACAGAAGACTATCATACAAGTGAAAATAAACATGCAGGACACACATATTTATTTATTTATTTATTTATTTATTTATTTATTTATTTATTTATTTATTTATTGAATTTATTACCCCGCCCCACTCGGGAGAACCCGACTCTGGGCGGCTTACATCGTCATAAAACAGAGGTAAAAGATAAAAACATATAAAATCATGAAGTTTAAAAGATTATCTAAAATTATTTGAAGTAAAAACAGTGCAAACTACACGCCAGTATCCCCCTGGTCCAGATCCAAAGTGGCACTCCCTAAGTAAGCCACTTAGTATGGGAACCCGTGTTCCCTGGTCCCCAAATATGTCCTGCCAGCCAGGTTTTCAAGCCCTTCCGGAAGGGCAAGAGCTCTGTCTGCAGGCGCAGTTCGATGGGCAGGAGGTTCCAGAGGGTTGGGGCGGACACGGAGAAGGCCCTCCCCCTAGTGCTAGAGAGGCGTGCCTCTCTAGCTGATGGAACAATGAGGGAGCCTCTCCGATCCGCCCTGGTGGGCCGGACAGATGTTCTTGGGGTGACGCGGTCTCTTAGGTATCCTGGCCCACTACCATATAGGGCTTTAAAGGTAATAACCAGCACCTTGAATTGCACCCGGAGACATACTGGCAACCAGTGCAGCTCCCGGAGTAGCGGCGAAGCACGAGCATAACGCCCACACCCCGCCACTACCCGGGCCGCCGCATTTTGCACCAGCTGGAGTCTCCGGATGGTCATCAGGGGCAGCCCCATGTAGAGCGCATTACAGTAATCAAGTCTGGAGGTGACCAAGGCATGTGTGACCATGAGCAAGGAGTCCCGGTCCAGGAGGGGGCGTAACTGGCGTATTACACGAAGTTGTGCAAAAGCCCTCCTGGCCACGGCTGCCACCTGATCTTCGAACAGTAGCCGTGAGTCCAGGAGGACCCCCAGGTTACGCACCGGGTCTGTCTGGGGCAAGGCTGCCCCATCCAGCACCAAAGATGGCAACTCCTGTGTTAACGCAGGCCCCCGTACCCACAGCCACTCAGTCTTGCCAGGATTCAGCTGTAGCCCGTTGTCCCCCATCCAGACCTTAACAGCCTTCAGGCACCTGGAAAGGACTTCCACCGCACCACTTGGGTCCCCACGGGCAGAGATGTATAACTGGGTATCATCTGCATATTGATGATACTTAACCCCATGGGAACGGATGATCTTGCCCAGCGGCTTCATATAGATGTTGAATAAGAGAGGAGAAAGTACCGAGCCCTGAGGCACCCCGTATTGCAGGGGCCTAGGGCTGGACCTCTCCTTCTCCAGGCACACCGACTGGGTCCTGCCTCTCAGGAATGAGGAGAAACAGGACAACACAGTGCCCTGGATCCCCAGACCCTGGAGCCTTCCCAGAAGGATACCATGGTCGATCGTGTCAAAAGCCGCTGAGAGATCGAGAAGAGCAAGGACTGACGGCTCCCCTCCGTCCCGCTCTCTCCAGAGATCATCCACCAAGGCCACTAGTGCGGTTTCGGTACCATATCCGGGCCTGAATCCTGACAGAAACGGGTCCAGATAATCCGCTTCATCCAGGACCTCCTGTAACTGCAGCGCCACAGCCTTTTCCAAAACCTTACCTAAAAAAGGTAGGTTGGACACTGGACGGTAGTTGGAAATTACCGTGGGATCGAGAGACGGCTTCTTCATGACTTAATCATGGAAGGTCAGAAGTCCATCCACCAGGCTCCGTACCCCTACAGCCACCAACATAAAGAAAGAACTCCAATGCCCTCAGGCCTCACCAGAGTGCTCCACAATACAGTAGCTGCATGCTACAATTAAGCTTTGCTCTCACAATGAACCCATTGCTTGCCACAGCCTGCAAATTCAAGTTGCCTTGCCCAGCCTCCATACCTCCTGTGGCAAAAGTTCCCGCCAAAACTTCTCCATCTGTTGACAAGATAGTGCATTAGCAATCTCATTATGCAGACCAGGTATGTGCTTGGCAAGAAACAGTATGTTATAGTGAAGACAGTGGAAAGTAAAAGCCCTCATGAGCCTCATGAGCCTTGGTAACCTGGAAGAGAGGTCATTGATCACCTGCACCACCGCCAGGTTGTCACACCAAAAAGTGACTGTGGAATTGGCCCACGAATCTGCCCATAACCACAGGGTCCCTACAATGGGAAAGAGTTCCCAAAGGTCAAATCCCTGGTTATCCCGGCCAAATGCCATGCTTCGGGCCATTCACCAGAGCACCAACGATCTTGGAAATAAATACCGAAACCCTAAACACCAGCTATGTCAGTGTGAACTTGCAGAAAAAGGCCTAAGAGCCTTGCAGACCTCCAAAATGAAACCCAGTTGAAGTCAGTCAATAACTCTCCCCACCACCACCACCAATTTTTAAATCAGCCTGCATGTCAGCCGACACCCTATGGTGATGAAAAGAGTCCACTATAACCTGCAATTCCTTCAAAGTCACCTTCTGCTTTCCCATGACAGCCCTTATTCTATGCCTCAATTCAACCAGTTTTTCCTTGGGAAGTCTGGGTGGTTGTGCTACAGAATCCAATTCTATGCCCAAAAAGGAAATACATAATGCTGGGCCTTTTGATTTTTCCGGAGCCAACAGCACCCCAAGTTTGGAGAATATTTGTTACAGTTCATTCATAAGAACACTGCACTCAGTTTTTTCCAGCCCTGAACACAGTTAAAAATCATCTAAGTAATGAACAATAGAGGATGAACCCGACCACCCACTCCAAAAAGGAGCTGAACCATTCAAAAACAGTGCAGAGGTTATTTATGGTAACTTTGGGCCGCACCCAAACACCCCATACATATATGATTGGCCCTGTCTAGTGGTCTGATATTCTTCTCTGGTTCATGATTGGCAAATGACATTCTATTGGTGTAATTGCACGGGCAAATGCTTGCCTTCTGTTTACAGTTTAGCACCTGGTGAAATGGGACAGGGTGAATCAAACAGCTAAATGTTGTTTCGAAGTCACTTAATAAAAGATAACTGAAATGATATTCTTTTGAGCATGTGGAGTTGTGTTCACTGACCATTTTTATTCACTGGAGTGCATAATAACCTGGAAGCATGAATCACACTTTGATAGTTCAACATATGATGCTATGCTGGTGTAATGTGTGAAGTGTGCTGTAGGAGTCAATGCGCTCCAATGGTCTGTCCCTGAGTCAGCTAATGAAACGTGTCTCGAATTATTTAAATTTATGTAGTTGGGAATGATTTGGTCATACATTTGCAACTCATTCTTAAAACAAGGAAACAACATTGTCCTTTAGTTCTTTTGCTTGCTTCTCCTCAGGGAAAATATTGGTCTCTTATTTACAGAATATAAAATAACTGGATGTGAACCAAAAATTCTGCTGTGATATGTGTGTTGGGGGGACCCCATTAATACTGAGAGGGGGTGTCTAACAAAGATGAATTTGTTACTAAGATAAACAAAAAAATCAAAACTATTTTGTTGAAAGCACTTTTGCCCTGCCTTCTGTCGGTGAAAAGTGAAATGTAGTCAGTAAAAATAATAATTGAATTATGGTTATGTGAAAAATAATATGTTTAAACTTGTGTTCCTATGCTAAAACTTCACCAGTATGAAAATGAATGAGCTCACCTATGGTTTTACTCTTTTGTGTTTGTAATGAGTTTTGGAGAGAAGGACATAGCTATGAAGATTTCAAAATTCCCATTTCTCACCCATCCAACCAAGCACCCTTTTTTGGGTTCCCTTTCTTTCTTCTTCATCAGATTTCATTTCCTTACTGTCACCTCTTTTTAAAACTTTAAGACTCTTCATCAGGCTGGGCAATACAGATCTTGGATTGGGAAGATAAAATGGGTTTTGTTATTTTATCCAGAACTACAAGATATTGAGTGGATGGAATGTCTGCTTTTCTCAAAAACCATTAATTATCCTGTCACCTGAAAACAGGTTTATCTCCCTAATTAATGGAGAACCACAGATGCAAAAACCTCAGGTTAAGTTAAATGCTGGGGACTTCAGTGGCTTAGTGGTTAAGACACTGAACTTGCCAACTGGAAGGTCAACAGGTCAGCATTTCGACACCCGAGTGCTGCATGACAGAGTAAGCTCCTGTCTCTGTTCTAGCTCTTGCCAACCTAGCAGTTTGAAAGCAAGAAGCTGCAGGTATATAAATAGGTACCACTTCTGTTGAAAACTGGACTAATGTCAAAGCATTTGGCAGACAGAATGGAATGTATGGATGAACATATGGGAATACATGTGAATATGTCAGGAGAAATTAGAAAGTTACAGGATGGAGATGCTTAATGTTTACTTATATATCTTTACATTGCTTTGTTATGCTCCTTTCTCTCTATTTCCATTTCTAACTACTCACTACTGAATAGTTTAGTTGTTTAGTTGGATGGGAGTTAGATTCCTCACTGTGGCAGGAGCTGGACTCAACTTCACCATTTGAACTTGTGCCTGAGCTTGCTTTCTGTCCCTTTCCTCCCTATTTCTTTATCTTTTGTGTTGTGTTTTTTCAGTTAGTATCTTATGGTCAGGACCTATTTTATTCGGGTGTCTGCATGTACTATAAAAAGAGGTGCCAAGTTACTCTAAGCACCTTCCTAGTAGAAAAGCAGGGTAACATATGTTGTACTTGCTTGCTTACCTACCTACTCGTTTAGCCTACTAGATCCCCAACGCCTGCAATCTACATGAATTATCTGCCATTTAAAATGTGATCTGTAATTCCTGTGCATATTGGCCTATCGAAACATTCAGTTTCAAGCCTAATTGCAAAAGCTATACTTACATTCTGGAATGTCATGCTGTGCTCTTAAAATGTGAAGTGGCTAAAGAGACAATTCTGTTTGCCATGTGCTTGAGTGAGAAGACGCTTATCTAGATTTGTGAGACTTGATTCACAATTATGCCCCATGTTACTTTTAGAAGACCCATCTGTGACTTAGAGCAAATCAAAATGGAATCTGGGATGTGTAATACATGCCTCTATACCAGATGCTGGGGATTAAAGGAGTGAATATCAGCCTCCTAGCCTGTCTATGAACTTCCCAGAAGCATCTGGCTGGCTACTGACTGAAGACAGAATGCTGAGTGATATGGGCCATTGCTCCAACCCACGATGGCAAAGTTTATAATCTTATGCGCCCCCCTCCCTCAGCAGATGGATGACCTCCAGATGGACACTCTCTCAAAAGTTCATCTATACTCAGCAGCTCACAGAGAAAGATATGTCTTGAAAATATTGGGTTACATGTCAATCTGTGTCTTTTAAAATGCATGGGAAGTGACTTTGGTGACTTTTCTATATAAAATCAATTTAAAATAAATAAACATACAAACATACAAAATTATTTTTACTCTGTAAGTAACGTCTCTGAAAGATTTGCCAGCAAGCACTCATGGAAACTTTCCTGCTCAGCACTAAACACTGTGGACACATAAATGGGAAACTTGCTAGCATGTCAGGTGATGGATCTGGAGGTTTTTGTTGGGCATTGGATGAAAATCTTTTGAAAAGTAACAAGCAACAACAAAATACCCAATTCTACTTACAAAAAGCAAGATTATGGTGCTTAAATTACTATTCAATTTTGTTTTTGTTTTTACTGATGATTCACTAAGGTTCATCCCTTGGGACTGGTTTCCATACCAACTCACAAGTCCTGAATTGCATTAGCATTAGTAATACAGTGGAACCCCGAGTTATGACATTAATCCTTTCCTTGGGGGTTTTTGTATCACAAAAATTTTGTATCTCAAAGCACAGTTTCTCTTAGGAATGCATTGAAAATGAAATAATCCATTCCAGAGGTCAGCAAAAAAGTAAACAAACAAAAAAAAACATTTTTTTTTCTATTCCAAACTTTTTATAAAGTGCACTTTGGAATTTTTCACTAAATTTTTGCCACTTTATAAAGAAAATTGAACAGATAAAAGACATATCCCTCCCCATCCACCCCCATCCCACCCACTTTTTTCTGGCCTCCAGAAGGGATTAATTGGTTTTCATTTCATTTTCAGCACTTCCAACAGCAGCCTTTAGTGGCCAGCTCTGGTAATGTGTTGGACTCATCTCCAACAATAAGCTGTGTGCTTCTCCCACCATCCAGAAGAGCCAAAAACGCTGTATTTTAGGTAACAAAATGCACTGGAAACATGATGAAAATTCCAGAAATGGAGCAGAAATGCTCTCCATACCCTCCCACCACTGGGTGAAGTGGTGGACGCTGCCCAAGCAGCTGAAAAAAAATGGCACAATTGTGCCCACCATGCAAAAAAACCCCCACCCCCACCATGTTCATATGGCGAAAAAACGCAAGTCAACGCATCATTTTCTTGGGGTTTCCTTTTGTATGGTGAGTTTTTCATTACTCAACCCATTCGTAACTTGGGGTTCCACTGTAGCTTAGTCAAAACTACATTTATACCTCCTTCTCCAAGATTTGCAAGTCAGTTTTACTGAAGATTGTTTCTGATCATAAATCTGACCATAGGCAATCAATACTGATTTAGAATAAGGAGATAGGACTTTAGTTTGTGACTTATTTGTTTGTTTATTGATTGATTTATAATTGTCTTCATTTCATCCTAGGTTTACAAATGAATCAGTAAAAATGATTTGATCTGGGAATATTCTATTGACATTGATGGACCTGTGCCACTCAGAGGAGAGGAAGCTGTATAAGGGCTGGAACCCAAAGTTGGAGAGAAACCAAACTGTTTTCACATTTCAAAGAAATGATGTGACAAGTAGTAGCATTTTGAGCAAAGTGACAGCTGATCACTGCCCCCCAGTCCTAAATTCTGTTGACAGGACAAAGAAATGAGGGGAAAGATGGTGCATGCCTTGATTTAACATAATTCTTGGTATGAGCACATGGGGGATGTGGATCTCTCTGAGGGTTAAGTGCTTTAAATGGATGTGAAATTTGAGCACACTCCTGAAGTGGGAACTCTCTGGAGGAAACTTCATGCATTTTTTATTTCTTGAGTAAAATAAAAAAAGAAGTTTGATTCAATATACAGATGTTTTCCTCTTTGATGTTTGAATAGCTATGGGAAAACACATCTAACAGCTCTCAGCTGTATTTGTTTAGCTCAGGTAGCTGAAGATTTACGACAACACGTAGTTGAGAGAACAACTGCATTGTGATTGTAATTGTTCGGCAAGAGTGAACAGTAATTCTGAGCCAAGTAGAGCTTCAAGGTGGAAATTTATCTCTTGCAAATGTGTCTTACTTTCTTTATTGATAACAGGAACTACTGATTATTCCCTTTTTCTCATAATAGATTCCAAATTTGGTGAGATTACATAGCATTGAAAGGCATGCAGCGATGAGCTTGAGGAATATTATATGCAGAAAAAAATACATTTTGGTGCATCCTTGAATATTTGTCAAGTTCAAATATATCCTTATGATAACAGATGTATTCCTGGTTTTTCAAAAATAGCTCCTAGGCAGATGTCACTTGGGCAATTTTCCTCATTAATCCACTTTTTTTTACCATCACTACTGATAGTGGTGACTAAGGACTCATAACCCAATCAGAGTGCAGCTAAGAAGTAAGCTATATATTTCCAGAAATATAGATGGACAATGGCAATACTATGACCATTCCTCTCCTAGGTTTAAACAGTGGATGGACAAGACTAGCAAAAGAATGAACATAACAATTCTCTCCATCATCCTTCACAAGATGGTGCAATAGTTTTTGAAGCCAGGAGCCTTTACTATACCTGTTGTGTTCTCTGTGTGATGAATATTCTTGAGTCATATTCAGGCATTCAGTAACGGGTAGGAGAGGACAATAATTTTACTTCCTCTGTTATTGCACATGTGGAGAATACAATCTCCACAAAATAGTGAGGTTCTTCATGTCATTACAAGCTCTATTTTTCAGGATTCTACAGTTGCAGTGCAATATATCTGCAGAGCATCAGGTTGAGAAAGGCTGATTTAATGAAACACGCCTTGGAAGTTTTGCAGAGGTCAAAGGAAATATCTCATGGCATCAGGATAGACAGTGGAGTTGCTATGTTTGTCCTGTCTTGTCTTCCATAGTTAGGCAGATCTTACTGAGGATTTACAGATGGTATGTATGGAGAAAACAACAAACTAAAAAGAAAAATAATTCTGAGCATGGGAAAAAGTGCTGAGCCACATCATGTAACATACAGATTGAAAAACCCTTATATAAAACCAGGGAGCAAGACCTGTCTTTCAATGGAGGAACAGAGCCTTGTGTCTTTACTCTGCTCATATAAATTGAATAAATGTCACTCTTGTTGAAGAGAAATGAAGAGTAATTGATTTTTCACTATATCTGAGTTCACTGAAAGTAGGTTTCAATGTACATGGGGTTGTTTCCCACTACTATGCCCATACTTTCTCCAAAACAGACAGATTCTCTTAATAACCGGTCCCTAAGCTAAGCACATGAAAGCAATTAAATAGTAATTATGCAACTAATTAGAAAGCCTATAAAAATGCAGGCCTGCATCCAAACAACATCATTATAACTAGAGACTATAACCAATGTAATGACTTTGTTGCTGCTGAGAAAGCGACATACAATAATGGAGGATAAATTACAAAAAGGGACACATTTATCAGTTGAAATAAGGCATGTGAGCTTGATCAGAGAAAGGATGAATCAACTTTTCTTCTAGAACAATTTCTCATGGAATATGCCATCTAGCTACATAATTTCACACTTCTATTTCACTACATCAGCAATTTTTCACTCTCCCATGGACTTGCAGTCAGAGCCTACCTTCTCAAATGTTTCTGTCTCTTATTCAAGGATGCTATGATACTCTTGTAGCAAAGGAAAAAACAGCTTGTGGTCTAAAGTAGGAGAAGCTGCTTCAGGGCCATAGCCAGGATTCTAGATTGGGGGGGGGGGGGAGAGTGAAAATAATTCCAGGAGGGGCAAAAGATTTTCAGGAGGGGCAACAATGTCACACTCACATATATAACATTGGCATCACTGGATGGGTTGGGTGGGCTGTTATTTCAGGAGCCCCCCCCCCACAAGGTCCCCCTGGCTATGGCCCTGAGCTGCTTCCAGATAATCTTAGCATTTTAAACAAGCAATTTTCAATCCTTCTTTAAAGTATGGCTATGCTTGAAAATGTGCGATAATTTTTTGAGCTGAAGGAGTGGATGTATGAATTTCCTAGTGTCAATATCCCCCTAAATGCTAGTGGAGTGAAAAACTTCAGTGTAATAATGTGCAATTGTCTAAACAAGAGAAAATGCAAATTCTTCTTGTGCATTCAACTTTGAGGTGCTTCAGTGTACAAATGGCAAAAATGCCTTGTCTTGGCATTGACATAATGCCAGAGTTGGTGCCAATGGAGCCTCCGAAGAGAGGAGTCTTTCATTGTTGCAATACTACAGTAGAAAAGCCTTCCCTTGTGTCTCCATGTAAAGATCTGCCTAACTATGGAATAATGAACTATTCTTCATGGTGGGACATGAAAGAAAGCATCTCCAGTAAATCATAGTTGTCAGGTGGGTTTCTGTAGAGAGATGCACTTTTTCAGATACAGTATCCAGGTTCCTAGCCTTATAGGACTTTGTAAGTCATTGTCAGCACCAGGAGTTCAGACAGGAATCATTCTTCAGAACTAGTATAATGGGAGTAATGAAGGATGTTCTTGATACAAGTCTAGTGTCTGTGTACTGCAGTTGCTGCAGCACCTATATCATATCTAATTGTATCCTCACATACAGTGCATGTAGTAGACCAAGAGTCAGCAAATTTGGCTCTCCAGATGTTCCTGGACTTTAATTCCTAGAAATCCTGATCAGCAGGTGTACTGACTTATGTTTCTGGTAATTGAAGTCAAAGAACACCTGGAGAACCAAGTTTGCTGACCCCTGTAGTAGACTAATTGGGAGATTCCACTAAATAAACACAGAAGTAGTTACTTTATCCCTCTTAATGTTACAGTATCCCTCTTCATGTAATTTATGCCTTAGTAGTCACAAAAATGGGACTGAGATGGATTAGGGGTTAAGACACTGAACTTGATGACTGGAGGGTCAGCAGGTCAGCATTTTGAGACCCAAGAGCTGCATGGAGGTTTGAGCTCCCATCTCTGTCCCAGCTCCTGCCAACCTAGCAGTTTGAAAACAAGAAATTTCAACTAGATAAATAGGTACCACTTTGGTGAGAAGGTAACAGTGTTCTGTGCACTCTGGTGTCTAATTATGCCTGCCACATGACCACAGAAATGTCTGCAGACACAGACAGCATTGGCTCTTTGACTGTAAATGGAACTGAGCACCAAACTCTATAGTTGGATATGACTATCGTTCAAGCAAGGACAACCTAGTCACAAAATTGAATTAATTAGGTGCAGGTTTTTTTTTTTTTTACTTTCTCTGAAATTGTTCATATACTTGATAGGGAATGCTGTTATATTAACCTGCTGAGCTTTATGCTTGCCACTGATCCTATACCTATATAGGATCAGCAGAAGGCACAGACCATTATAACTGGTGCCAAAACAAAGTAGCTTCCTTGTGTGAGAGATTGAGTCCTTATGGATTATTTATTTATTATTTATTAGTTCAAATTTATATTGCCGCCCACTCGCCGTGGCGACTCAGGGCGGCTTACAGAGAATACATTACATTACATTTCAATAAGTTGGGGTGGGCACAGGGGGAGGGGCGGCAAGGTCCTCATCCTGCTCTGGCTTCTTCCTCCCCTGGCAGTTGGTATAGGCACAGGGGGAGGGGCGGCAAGGTCCTGATCCTGCCCTGGCTTCTTCCTCCCCTGACAGTTGGTATAGGCACAGGGGAAGGGGCAGCAAGGTGCTCATCCTGCCCTGGCTTCTTCTTCCCCTGGCAGTTGGTATAGGCACAGGGGGAGGGGCGGCAAGGTCCTGATCCTGCCCTGGCTTCTTCCTCCCCTGGCAGTTGGTATAGGCACAAGGGGAGGGGCAGCAAGGTGCTCATCCTGCCCTGGCTTCTTCTTCCCCTGGCAGTTGGTATGGGCACAGGGGGAGGGGCGGCAAGGCGGCAAGGATAATGAGATTTTCTTTTCCTTTGCCTGAATTACCAACACCATCAGTTTGATCCATGGAAACCGGAAAGCTGAGACAGGGCCAACCCATCCATCTTATCTATCCAGGTCTCTATAATACACAACAATTTAGACAACAGTCAGGTCATGGACAGTGAGTGTTTTATAATGGACTGATATTAAGTCATCAGAAATTCCAACATACTGAAGTGTGGACTAGTAGGACAACCTGGATCTTGAGTGACAGGATAAGGACTAAAACATGGGATAGATTTCAAGCATGTATTCTTCCTTTGTTTCACCTGGCATGTCCAAACCCCAATGCCGTACCCCCATGCCTACTAAAACACAATCAGTGCTATTCCATTCCCTTCCTCTCCACTAAGATTCACCCAGGCACATATATATGTGGTACAGGATCAGTGGCAAGCATAAAAGTGCATCAGGTTAATATAACAGCATTCCCAATAAGTATATCATTAATTTCAGGACAAATAAAAAAAATGCATATAATTTGTTACAACTAAGGTATAAATTAAATTATGGCTATAAGATAAAAGGTTAAAGGGATATTCTGTGATTTTAGTGTTACGTGCTTATATTTGATGAAGATACTTACATAAATTTGATGCCAAAATTAGTAAAAGGATCTGGAATGCATCATCTAATAATCTGTCGTTTGGAGTTATATTTTTGAAAGACAGCTCCTTTGGTCAACATAGAATTACCCTGCCAAGCTCCATACATAAAGCTATATGGTGTGCTGGTAGTTGCTGCTGCTGCTTTGTTACCTTGAATATGATTCCAGAACACTCAGTTTTATATATATTTAAGCTGAAAGCTCTGTCTTTAAAAGGAACAGTGTTCTTTCCTATTCCTGTTTCCACTGTCAATAGCTCTAGTGTTGGCATGATTCATGTTTACTTTTGTCATGCCTTCTAATAACAAATCTCAGCATCACTGAGCAGTAATTAAATGTTTATTTAAAATATTCAGGAGATCTCAAGAACATATGGGGACTGTAAATGCCTTGTCAAAATTACTAGAACTGCTGCTGTATTAAATTATTCATTTATTCAAGGTACAGAATTTTAACAAGGTTTCATATTGCATTTATCTTGATTGCATTAAATCAATACTACCAACCTTACAATCATGTTTAGATTCCCTTCCCACCCAATCTTTAGTAGCAATGGCCTCAGTTTTCTTACTGCCTCAGCTGGAAAACACTACACAATTGCACAATATGGTTGGCAGCTGCTAGAAGTTATAATGGTATTTAGTTCTGTTCTTGTGGTAGTGTTGGTAGTAGTGGTGAACAAATTCTAGAAGTTTGCCACTACACTTTGAATATATAAGGAGTATTTTTCAATGACCATTTGCTGGTTAACCATTAAACAATGGGTGAGATCCTGCTGGTTAGCATAATGAGTCACACTAAGGTAGGCCTATTGAATCAGTATGAACATGGTGAGTCAACTCTTCCATATGTTTCATTGATTCAAACAGGCCTACTCTAGTGCTACCTATTAGGCTAAGCAACAGGATTTCAGCCACTGAGAGGAGGATGATTGTAACTGTATGGAGTTCTAGTCCTTTGGTCAATATAGTTGCAACAATTCTGAAACAGGTTTTTCTAGCAGGCAGGAAAACCCCATTTTCAGTCTCTCAATCTCTCAGTTTTTGGTACCAAAGTATATGCTTATGAATGCACAACATGCAGCAGAAGCCAATTAGGTGTGCTTTTAAAAATCACACACACACACATGAATACAAGCATGCACACACATACTTTTCAATCACATAACTCACAATTTTCCTTGGCGAAGAAGCTGTCAGAAAACCACATTTTAGAGCAGAGTTTTGCCTTCTGGAGAATTCTATAACAACCATAAAATGATTGTTTATCCAAAACCCGAATGTAGTAACCAGGAGATAACAAATAAATTTCCATGCTGAAAATGTCATACCTGTTGAATTTGGCCTGTGCAAATTGGGTGAATAATTTATTTCAGTTTATTTCTTCTTCTTTTTTATTTGCAAAGAAAGTTTTATTTTTCCAATCAAACACCAATGTCCACATGTATACCTTTGACAACAATAGACACTGAAAAATACCAAAACAACAAAGACACTCCTATTCTACTCTCATTTAGCACAGAAACAGAACAAAAAGATAAGAAAAAAAACAACAAGATAGAGCAAAGTAAGATAAAATACGATAATAAAAGTAAAAAAAGAAAGAAAAAACCTCGGGGGGGGGGGAAGAAAAGAAAAAATGAAATGTATCTTCAGACACAACTCCAACCCCTCCTGTAGTATTTTATTTTTTAAAAGATATATATTCTCATTTTAGTTATTTCCCCATTTTCTATAAATACGGTATTATCTATTGACTTTTTTTGTGTCATGTTCTTTCTTTTTCTCTTTTGTCATTAGTCTTAACCATTGCATATTACTTTTTCCTCTTTACTCAATTACTTTGACTATATCTGTTAGTATGGTAGATAGCACTATTTCATTAATATTTTCCTTTCTCCATATATTACTTCATATAATTCTTTGGTCCACTATTAGCATGTATGGTTCTTACGTTCGTCTCCTCCACAAGTGTCCTATATCACCAAAAAAAATCAGTTTATTTCAGAGGAATTTACTGACACATCTCAACCACATCTGCAGAAGGCATGAGAATATGAAGTTGGATCATTTTGGAGACAACACAATCAACAGCGTTATCAATTTCTACTTCTAGCTTTGTCTGTACTCGAGGATGGTGGAAAGATCTTCATGTTGTTTCTTAGCCTTGTTGTCCTGGTGTACTAAGGCAATGGACTAAAAATATCTAATTTGCATAACAATGACTAATGCTTCATCTTCATTATTGCAAATGCTAAATAAAGGTTTCTGGGTGTGTGCGGGTTTTTTTAAAACAACACTTTTTTCCAGTGCTGGAAGGTTTACTTGTCTAGAGTGTTCACAGCTCAGCTCACAAAAGTATCAGAGTCATCAGCTGTAGCAGATTTCAGTCACTAGCAACCTGAAACTTAATTGAACCAGTGACCTAAGGGTGAAAGGGTCTGTTT
Organism: Furcifer pardalis; assembly: GCA_030440675.1. Classification (NCBI taxonomy): domain Eukaryota; kingdom Metazoa; phylum Chordata; class Lepidosauria; order Squamata; family Chamaeleonidae; genus Furcifer; species Furcifer pardalis. The sequence goes on from CP126891.1 coordinate 79,006,868, forward strand.
CCCATTATCAGTTCCCCAAGTCGTTCAGTCACAGTATATTTTTCTTCAGTCTACAAAAGCATCAATTGGGCCAGTAAAAGTATGGCTTGTTCTTGGACATTTCACTTCAGAACAGTTACTGTATATTTCTTTGCCTTAAGGTTCATTGCACTTTGGATCTCAATTGCAACTAATGGTCAGGTTAGGAAGGAACATCTTATCTCATTCCATTTTACACTAGCTCAAGACAGGTTTCACCTGTTCAGCAAAAGGCAGAAGAAGGGATATATGTGTGTCATATATTACATTGCTTACTAAGAAGAGTGAGCTGTTTGCTTGTTTCTTCATATCCTATCTTTCTCTTTTGAGAGAGCTCTCTTGAGGTACCTAAGGGGCATGAGAAAGGTGTCAAAAACTGTGTGTGGTATGTAGCAGGTAAATAGAACAGTGGTGGTGAACCTATGGCATGCATGCCAGAGGGGGCACTCACAGCCCACTCTGTGTGTACATGTGCCATTACCCCAGCACAGAGTTCACCCCACCCCTCTGCCCAGCAGGCCAATGGGAGCACTTACTCCCTCCACCCAGCATAGAGTTTTCCCGACCCCTCTGTTTGAGCACTCGGTCTCTAAAAGGTTCACCATCACTGGGATAGAAGATGTTATACAGACAGACTAAACATTAAGAGGTTCAGAATATTTAAAAGAAAGAGTGAAAAAGAATGACTTCTTCAAGGAACTCATGTTGAACTATGGAGTTTGTTATCACATGGTGGAGTAAAATTCAGTAGCCTTCTAGTTAAACTCTTGGATGACAATGGTGCCAGTGGTTACTAGTCATGGTGGCTGTGCATTATCTCAAGAAATATGGACAGTTTAGTACAGGGGTCAGCAAAGTCAGCTGTCCAGGTATTCTTGGACTTCAATTACCAGAAGTCCAAGTCAGTATACCAGCTGATCAGGACTTCTGGGAATTAAAGTCCAAGAACATCTGGAGAATCAAGTTTGCCGACCCCTGGTCTAGTATAGAGTAGAACCAGTGTAATATAGTGGATAAAGTGTTGAATTAAGACTTAGGTGACCTAAATCTAAATCCACAGTAGCAAGTAGCAACTTCTTGAACATCTTATATATCTTAGGAAAAAATCACCATAAGTCACAAGAAACTTGACAGCAAGTAGTAACACAGAAGTTGGTTGTAGAAAGCAATGCAGGCTACACAATTCCAAGAATGCTACTGCAGTCATGAAATAGACTTTCTGTAGGCATTTGAATGGAGACTCAGTGAACAAAATGCTTTGCTCAACCAAGATCCACCATGACGTCTAGGCACAATTCAGATCTTTTAAGTCTATTTGATTCACAGACGGATCCTACAGTGGCAGGTACAGTATGACCCAGGTTACGTTTGCTGTGGGTTATGACCTGGAATTTAATTAAAATTAAAATCCAGGTTACGACCTATTTTCGGGTTATGACCGAAAATCACACGGTAATTTAAATCTAAAATGGTGGTGGCCACCATTTTAGATTAGCACAGCACCGCTTACTGCTGTGAAGGTACTGTTGTCCATATTGTCGTCAGCATTTCTTCAGCTAGTTTTGGGCTGTTCTCCACCCGTGCAGCCTTTGGGAGGGTTGGGGGATGTTATCCAAGCTGTTCCGGAATTCCCCCAACCTCCTCGGACAGCGCTGCAGGCCCAAATGCAAACTTGTTTTTTCGCATGTTTGGGGCTGTATGGGTGGTGGACAGCCCAAAATGTGCACCTGACAATGGCAATTTTTCCATCCATTTTAGGCTGTGGAAACAGAGCGGGAAAGGTCCCTAAATAGCATGAAAAAGTAGGAAATCGCTTTGTCCTTTTTGTGGGGAATTTTTTTTAATTTTAGGGGGGGTATTGTATTTTTTTATTGATTATTTTTGTTCGGGTCAGCAACTTTTTTTATTTTCAATGGATCCCTATGGGGAATTGTGTACCGGCTTACAACTATTCCGGCTTATGATGGAGGCTGTTGGAACGGACCTCCGTCGTAACCCAGGTTATTACTGTATATGTATATAGCACTTGCACTCCAGTATTCTGAGAGCTGGAGGGTGTGTTTGTTTTACACCATTATTCCCACTATTTCATGGACTTCCTTTGTTGTCCAGAACTACAGCCTTAGTGGGAATCTCCATACACTTTAAATGGGAATGTAAATTTTGACTGGATTTGGCAGTCTGCCTAAATACAAAATATTTATTATTATATGGGAAAAGCAACATGTGAGGTTATGAAAAGTTCATTTCAAGTGGGTGCCTCATAAAAGAATCAAATCAATATTATCATTGGTTCATGCTGCAGGTTTTCCACAGATCTGTTCAGCTTCATGGAAGTGTTTCTTTTCATTCATTTTTCCAGAAGAAAATAGATTGCATCCTTCCTCTGTATTTAGACATAGGATAATATTACTTTCCTCAGGTCTTATTTCTTTTGGAAAATAAGCTGGAAGGAATACTTAAATAGACATTAGAGAGCTGCCAAATACATCTTAGTGGTGTCTACTAATTTCTATCACCTCCTGATTTATACTGTTTGTGCCAGGGTGCTTTGGGAGTCCATATTCTAAATATTTCCCATAAAGCAAGATTTCATAGGTTTCATTTTAAAGCCCAGAAATCCCATAATGGTTGGCTGAAGAGTTGTTATATATCATTTTCTAAAAAAGATGTAAGAGAGTTCCAAATGTAGAGAGCAAGTTTTTTTGCTCTTTATTGCTCATAAGAGTTTATAATGAGGGAAGTGATTCCCAAGATACATATTTAATCTTTTTTCTTTATGTACTTCATCCATTGTATCATCACACAGGTCAGAGACTGGTAAACCCAGCTAGCATAAATTCCTGCAGCCTTTCTCATGCCGCCTTTTTGTAGTTCAGAGGTAGAGAGCATCATAGTTGTGAAATGCTCAACAATGTTGAGAGCTGCTGCTCCTAAACTCCAAAGGACCACAGTGCTGTTTGTTTGATTGATTGATTGATCAAAAGATTTTTATACTGCTCTCTTGGCTAGGGCAGATATGTATACATTTGCTCTACTGCTATACATGTGTGATGCTTCTTTTCTGTCTCTTAGATATTTATACTGCCCTTTTGGTCAAAAGGCCATTCAACTGAAACTTCTCAGTGGGGGCTTCATATATATAAACGGACAACATTAATATACATAAATTGCTTTTATGTTCACTATCCTGAATGGCCCTTTGGTCAAGAGAGCAACATAAAAGTCTAACAAAGAAATAAATAATTGACAGACAGACAGACAAATAAGCCTCATACATGTCTAGCAGAGAGAAGCAAAATGTTCTTAACAGACTCTCTGAAAAGTTCAGTCTTCATAACCTTCCTGAATACTTAGAGAGAGAGAGAGCCAGATGGAAACTTGTAATAAAGCACTCCAGGTCTCTTTGAGGCCCCTATTGATAAGGCTCAGTTCCTTATAGTCATCTTCCAGGCCTCCCTTGTTGTGTTGGGGGGGGGGCCGGCGGCGGCGATGACGCAGAGTTCAGATAACTGGTCTGGGCAGAATCTATCTGAAGGAGATGCTTCTGTGAGGAGGAGGAGGAGGAGGAGAAAGAGAAACAATAAATTTCACAAAGATTTTAGTAAATAATAATTTAAGCAATTTATGCAAAAAAAATTAACTTTGTAAGGCTATTTCTTTGTAGTAAAAATAACAAAGGAAATGTCACCTAGATAAAACTGATAGAACAACTCATAGGAAAACCTTATGTATTTTTATACACACTAGGTATAAGTGCATACCTTCAGTTATATAGGTACTATATATCTGTATGTCTGATGTGAGTTTAATAAGATTTTAACCACCATAGGTTGATTTGTTCATGTGTCTGTTTAGTGTTTTTGATTTTATTGACATTATATCATGAGTGGAATTTGATTTCTGTGAGTTGGGTGGTTTTTTGGAATGCTACTTGTATTTTACTGCCCAGACTAGTGCTAGTTAGTAAATCAAGTGGTGTAAAAGTATTATGAAGGAAGGAAGACAGACAGACATGCTAAATGCCAGTCATTTTTAACGACCTCAACTCATCAGTAGGTTTTGCATCACTCTATATTAATATTGAATGATGCAAAGCTGCTTGGAGTAATTTGACAATTTGTATCTTACCAGCATTAAAATTTTGCAGCACCTCAGGCACAGATATGCAATAATATATGTGGTTAAAAGGCTCTGCATCCAAATGATCTGCGCAGGATTGTAACTGCGTATATGACAATTTACTAATTGCCCTCAGAATCCAAACAATCCAAACATTGTTCCAAACATGCTGACATTTATTCAGTGACATTTTCCAATGTTTACCATTGTTCTCTTTCCTTTTTAAACTCTCTTTTAAGCTTTTACACCAGTAGTATTTCCCCCACCATTCCTATCCTTATTCTTACCTTTATTTTCATTCTGAAGCGACATAGTTGCTTAAGGCTATTGGCCAATGAAAACAATGGCAAATTTAAAATTCACTTGAATGGGATAACAATGATATCTGTTGCTGGCAATGAAACAGTAACCAGTGCCTGTAAGATATATTTTGTTGCTGCTGCTTCTCTCCATCTTCTCTGCTGCTTCAGCTATTGATGGTGTAACAAAATGAATGAAATATCCATACAAGTCAAATAAAATCAAACACACAGACCATTTCTTCTGTTCTCTTCTATCTACTTATAAGGGAGTATCCATCCAGCATAAAAGCATAAACAATATATCTCTAATAAATTCACATTGACTTTTTTGTAATTCTAGAATAGAATAAAAAGGCCCAACAAGAAGAAACAATGTATAAATAATATTCAGCTCAACTAAAAACAGGTATCCCCACTAGGTTTCAGGTAACTGTGCCAAACACATTGATAATGAGCAAAAAATATTGGACAAATTCCTGTAAAGTATTCTCCCTAGGCTTTCTATCTGTCAGACCTGTGCATGTGTATCTACAAATATCCCACTCTATAAATACTGGATAAGTGAATCTAAAACCAGCTAAATCTACTGTACCATTCTCACATTAGTGTATGCAATTAGAATGTAGGATGTGCTGATTCCTGTTATGATCTGTTTTACATATTCTGTACAAGTGAATAGATTCCTTTTGAGACTAATATGGAATTCAGTGAAAGGGGATGCAGCTTGAAAAATATACGAGTAAGTGTGCATAGTTCTTCCATTTTTTTCTTATTCTTCTTTTATTGAATGTTGGATATTGCCATAGTTATTTTAACTTTGGATGCAGCAATTCTGAGCAATAGTTGATTCTTTGTGTTGCATCTAAACCCGTCTCCAAGGTCATTCAGCCAACATATATTTCCTTTCTGCACTTCTTTTCTCATTTACTTCACCTTCAGTGATCATATGGAACAATCTGTATTTTGCCTTTCTCATCACAAATCCAAAAATATTGTAGCTTTCTGAATTGCGTTTGATTATGGCTTGGTCTTCAGTCATTTGTCTTAGTACATTTTTTGTTGGGTTTATCAAAGAAATTCTTAGAATTCTTAGATAAATTCACTTTTCAAAAGTACCATGCATTAAAGCCTACAACATATGTAGAACATACAAATAGGCATTTTGTCTTCAAAACTGAAGACAAAAGCTGAATATGTATTTATCTTCAATAAAATGCCCACTTATATATTCCAATGCATATATCTAATCCGTGCAATGACAATACATAAATGGCTTTGTCATTGCCTCTTTCTCCTTCTAGGTACATTTCTTTGTCTTGGGAAATGTAACAAAATTGCAGGCAATTTAAAGTTTGCAAGAGGCCCTCATCCATACAGGTATCTGTTGAAGGCCAGTTTGGGATATGTTTTAAATGTTTCCACACAATTAGCTCTTTCCGTTAAGATTGTCACACACATAATGCATACTTTACCTATAGAATTTTATCTTAATTTCTTTTTTATTCTCTCAGATTTAATTCTCATTAAACATCAATGGCCAATCTTGGTCTCTATTATGACTTTAAGTGAAAATTGTGTGGTTATCTAGAGAACTGAATGTGCATTTCATCATTTCAATATATGAGATTAGGCATCACTGGCCTTAATTAATAATAATACATGTGACATTCAAAAGGTTTAAATAATTTCTTGAAATTATCTGATCCTCTGATTGGACTTTTTTAAAGATTGTAGTCAAAGGAGTCTAGATTTTACATTTCCTTATCAGAGATATAAAGCAACATAGTAAAATCAACAATTAGACTATAGAAAAGAAAATGACTATAAATTTGTCAGCAGCTGTATGAAGATGTTCCACCGTAGCTATTGCAGAACAATTATCATTCCTTTATGCAGACAGAAATTGATTTTGTAATCCAGGTTACTAGAAAGCCGATAAAGATTCATCCTTGTATAGTCAACCATATGCCTTTTTTGTCATTCTAACAATGTCAGTGTTCAATTGACAGGAGAGGCCATTGGGGTTTGAGGTTTTTGCTAGGACCTCATGAGATCTCCCTCCTTCATTATGACTGTGCCAGCAGGAAACCAGATTACACCAGTGTGATGAATTTACATTGGCCTAGCTTCAGTGGCGCACAAAACAGGTAGACGCAGTGGAATGAGCTGCCATAAGTGCCAAGGAGAATCCTGCAGGATTCACTGGAAAGTGTTTCAAGCTTTTGGCAGTTTCCTGCAGAGTTACAGATGGAAAAGGAAAGAAGAAGGAGAAAAATGAGGGAAATGCTGAAAGTTTTGTTGAGAAGTCTGGCTGAGACTCTAAACATTGCAGAGAATGAGAAATTTTTCAAATGCTCATCACATCCCTAGTCCAATTTATTGAACCATAAGGATGTAAGAAATACTCATAGCTTTCCACAATTTCAAAAAAAAGCTGGTGGCTTGACACATTAGAGCAGGGGTTCTCAACCTATGGTCCAGGGGCAGGGTGCAACCCACGACACCATTTCATGTGGCCCACCACCACCTCCACCAAACCTGAAAGTGCCATGTGTGGCAGGTAGTGCAAAATGGTTGTCTGGCCTCTGAAGCTGTCTGAGGGAGCATGAGAGAGAAAGACATTTTGTTGCTTTCAGTGTTGTTGCTTCATTTTCAATGAAGCAAAAGCTATCCTTTGACCAGCACTGGAAAATTAAGCTAAGATGGTCTGTATGGTGGCTTCAATAAAGTACGCAGAAATTTCCAAAGAGATAACTCAGCTCTTGTGTTATATTAGCCATCTCTTTTTTGTTGTTCAGTCACACAGTTTTTCTGACCCTTTGCGACCCCATGGACCATTGTCTTCCAGGCACTTCTGTCCTCCACCATCCTCCTCAGCCCGCCCAGCTCTGTGCCCACTGTGTCTACAATACCATCTAGCCATCACAAAATCCTATGCACTTTTCAACAAATGAGCCCATTAATATATAAACTTCAAGTTTGTATTATTGTTATGGTGGAGAACATAGAAGGAGCCTCATTGAAGAGTGGAAAGCACTCTAGGTACACTAGTATCTAGTGTACAATGGTACTAGGTACAATGGTGTGTAACCACTAATCCTTCTTATCTAGAATTGTTGTGCTGTAAATTTGCAGATGGGCAAAATGACCCAGCGGTCATGTTCAGGACCACAAATGACAATTTGTACAATGCTCTGACAAGAATAAAGAATGAATTCTTATGGTACAAAATGGGTTCTCGTTTATTGTTCTGTTGTTCAGTCGCACAGTCAATTCCAACCTTTTGTGACCCCATAAACCACCACACCCCAGGCACCCCTATCCTCTTCCATCCTCCTCAACCCACCCAGCTTTGTGCCCATTACATCAACAGTGCCATCTAGCTATCTCATTCTCTGCCACCCCTTCTTCTTTTGTCTTCAACCTTTCCCAGCATCAAGGTTTTCTCAAGTGAATCCTCTCTTCTCAGTTGATGTCCAGAGTACTTTAGCTTCATCTTCAATATTTGACCTTCCAAGGAGCAGTCAGGATTGATTTCTTTTAAGATCAACCTATTTGTTTTCTTTTCTGTCCTGGGTACTCTCAAAATTCTCCTCCAGCACCACTTCTCAAAGGCGTCTATTCTTCTGCACTCAGCTTTCCTTATGGTCCAGCTCTCACACCTATACATTACTATTGGGAATACCATTCCTTTGACTATGCAGACTTTTGTTTATTATGCCATAACAAAATGTGTCAGGCTGCAATCCTATGCCTGGTTAACAGGGTGTGAATATGTGCAGATATATTTAACAGAGTGTGATATATTTAACAGGGCATGAATATGTGCAGATATATTTAAGACTCACTTCTGGTGCTGCTGCTTCATTTATTCAAATTTACCTTTTTTCCTGTTATGTTTTAAAATTGGTTTTTAACATTGTTTTCATAAAATGCTTGTTTTAGTACAGTGATGGTGAACCTTTTAGAGACCGAGCACCCAAACTGCCTGTCTGTGCCACACCTTCATGCTGCATGTGAGCTACCCACCTTACCCTAGATGGGAGGGAGAAAGCTCTCCCATTGGGGTGCTGTGCAGAGGGGTGAACTCTGTGCTGAGGGGAGGGAAGAAACCCTCCCACTGGGCTGCTGGCCAGATGGGCAGGGTTAACTCTGTGCTGGGGCAATGCCACACATGCCCACAGAGAGGGCTCTGAGTGACCCCTCTGGCACTCGTGTCATAGATTCACCACCACTGCTTTAGTATGATAACGTATTTAGTTGTGTTTTAACATTATAGCTGTTTGTATTCATAGTTCTATCTGTGTTTAATAAAGTATAGAGGGATGGGCAAGCCAAAATTCTTTTTATTGCTACATTGGCAGAGGGCACTGTACTTAGGAGCACAAATTAAGGATCAGCATTTTATTATTTATATAGCAAATGGAAAGGATTTTAATATCTTTAAAATGTAATATTAATCAGTTCTAGCTATGGAATCTCAGGAATCTCATTTCTGTGTGGGCAGTTGAGGCCAAAAACACATCTAACGCATGGCAACAAAGCTTCAGAGAAGGAATTTACTGTGTATAGTGACTGGCATGACTCATCAACATTATACACTACCCCATGGCTATCCTACTTGTGTACAGTATTCAAACACCAATAATGACAGAATATGTCTGAGCACCATCCTAACTCCAATTTAGGAATGAAAGAGATGGGTTTGGATGGGGACATAAGGTCCTTGTGGTGGCACCAGTACTCTTGTGCCTAACCTCTTGTGTTTAGTGCTAGCTGCTGAATGGCAGCTATCAATTCAGTTTCTGTGGTGATTGTGTTCGGCTTGTGGTCCCCCCCCCCCCGGGTTCTATTTTCCCCCTAGGCCAAGTTCTATTTTCCCCTTGGCTTAGGCCAACATCTTGAGATGGAATGGGTTTGTATGCAACATAGCCTCAGCCAGTCTAAGTCTGCTCAGCTAGGCTAAATTCAGTCTAGCTAGTTAGGAATGTGTCCTCTCTTTCCCTTTGCAGTGCACTAAAGGGGTTGTGCCAGGCCTTGTAGTTGAACCATACCCCTCTTCAAATATTACAGCTATGAGGTGAAAAGTTTTGTTGCAATGAGGCAGAATGTCCTCTTCAGGAAGGGGCATCTGTTGCCAACTTTGCTGGTCTTTAGTGCATGTTTTTTTAAACTATGTAGGCCTTTAAACATGCTTTACTATCTTAAGAATTTTAAATCCTCAGATGTTTGACTGCATTTCTATCTGTTTGCTGTTTTATATGCTGCATGGTTGTGCTTTTTTGTTTAATTTTTTGTATAAAAGCCTTGCTTTTTTATTTATTTATACAGTGGTTTATAAATGTTGGAAATACATATGCAGAAGGAAACTATGTGCTTGTTTAATTGTCCTCTACTCCATAGATTATCCTCCTTTGGGAATGGAAAAGAATTTCATTGCATTTGACAGTCTAAATTAAAGTAACATTTTCATACCTCCTGGGACTCATTGCGAGGGGGGAGGGGGATACACGTCACCTTCAGCAAATGCACGTTCACAAGCCTTATGAGGCATTTCTAAGAAACAAAGTGTGCAGAAAACCTGTGTATGAATTTCAAAATTCATGAAATGGTTACGTGAATGGCCATGAAGCAAACAGTTGAAAAAATATACACAGAGGTGGAAACATTAAATACTATAGATCTGTACATTAAGTATAATGTAATGTGAGTAAGTAAATACATTCATTAAGGAAAAATGTGCTCCAGAAAAGTCCGTTGTCATCATTGGCTGCTACTCCTAGTATACATTTTTTCCTTGAAATCATTTTCAGGAAAAATGTCACTGGCATGAATTTGTTTAAGGTTGAGCCCAGCTTGCCATGAAGTGCCCCACATATTATGATCACATAGCCATCTCCTACAATGAAATGAAACATGCAGGATTGAACACTGGGACTGCAATGGACTGTCACAGCTTTGAGGATACTAACAAGGTGTGCCTTCATAGCTAGTCCATCCAGCATGGCCTCTTCCACCTCCATGACCATTGGGAATCAGAATAGTGAAGTACAGAAATCTAATACATCCATCTGTTGGACACCCAGTACAAGGGTTTGAATATTAGCCAGGGGTTCATGGGACATTATCAAATTTGAAACACAGATTGTTATATTTGTATTTTGTTATATTATACAACCTTCATAACTTTCCTGTAATATTCTCTTTCACACCATGTCTCACAGAACAGGGGATGTACTCACACAGCAACATAGAGGTTAAATTCTTTAAATAAATTCAATGCCAGGTATTTGTTTTGCATTTCCCCACATTTAAAATTGAATAGGGGGATTTTAGAGCTGATCCAAGAATAACAGCCAGAGTTCATCTGCCACCGCCAGCTGTGGAAGCTGTATTGATTTGCATGGTTATCTTTCTGATGTAATCACTCTATGACTCTGTATCTGGTATATATAAGGTAATGCCTGCTATTCCTATGTCTGTTGAAGTGGACTTGATCCATGAAAGCTCACATTAAAAATATAGTCATTAGCCTTTAAAGTGTTGCAGAGTTTTTATTTTTGTTTTTGCTTTCTCACATGCCTGAAACACAGACTAACATGGCTGTTAGGACATTTTTCCTTTGTGGGGTATTGTACAAAGATTGCTGCCCAGTGGAATAGTACAACCTTAAGGCCCTGCAAGTGTTCTATACACAGGTGTACATAATAGAGCCACAGACTGATCACCCGGCTGTGCATGACTCGTCCACGTGCTCCTGAAACAGCCCAGCTGTGGCTGATTAGAGAATCTGCCCAGCAACACCAGGGTATAACCGTGGCCCTCTGGGAAGGGTCTGTGGAGGAGGTTGTCATACTGAAGGAGGTTATTACTCGGAGGAGGTTATCATTCTGAAGGAGGTGGTCATACTGAGGAGGCTGTCATACTGAGGAGGCTGTCGTACTGAAGACTAGGACTGAGCTACTGAGAGAGTGTCTACAGACAGAGACTGCTGAATGAGGGCCTGCTGTTGTTGAGAGCTTATTCAACTGAGAAGAACTGCTCAAGAATACCAGTACTCTTTGCATGCTCCTGGGATTGGAGCCAACAGAGGAATCCAAGCTATCTACCTACTGTGGGGCTTGGAGTGAGAGAGACTGTTGTATATAGTCCTGTGTATGTCTGTCTTCCCCTCACTGTAAGTAAAGCGCACCTTTCCACTGAATGCATGTGTGTGTGTGTTATTGCACTAAGGCTTTCGCTGCGTAAGAGCTTAAAAGTGCTACTCTGCTATCAAGCCACACATATCGCTAGGGGAATCCCTGACAATGGCTACTATTCCCAAAAAAATAGTGAAGTGGTTTCTCCTCCACTAATTTTGCCATTGGGCCTAATTTTATTTATTTATTTATTTATTTATTTATTTATTTATTTATTTATTTAGTTAGTTAGTTAGTTAGTTAGTTAGTTAGTTAGTTAGTTAGTTAGTATGGTTTCCAGTGACATTTTCTTCGCTGAGGGGGACATCACCCCACCTAAAGGGGCTCATCCGCCTGTGGCCGTTGGCCCCTTTAGACAGTCAGGTTATTTACTGCCACCCAACACCCAATGTTGAGTTGCTGGCTCATTGGTCTACTCCATTAGCATAGTGGGATGTCTGGCCAGACATAAAAAAAAAGTCCACTGTACCGCCAAAAAGCAATCTCACAACTCTCTGCAAAACAAAGATGGAAAGAAAACACAGATTTAATTGAGAGAAACCCAGCAAAATTGAGGGATGGAAAGATCTATTTATTCATTCATTATTCCAATAGGCTAAATCAGGAATGCGACCTATGGCACCATTTCATGTAGCCCACCACCACTTCCACCACACCAGGAAGAACCATGTGGTGGAGGAAGGGCAAAATGGCCATTCCCCCCCCCCAAGCTGTTTGAGGGAGCATGACCTTTCCCCCAGCTTTAAAAGGTTGAGTACTCCTGGGCTAAATAAATGGAGAACTCAAATGAGTTAGCTACATCCACTCCATTATAGCTTTGCTCATAAAAACTAACAGGTCTGAAAAGGAAAGTCTTCAGACAATCCACAAAAGTTCTCCACAAACATCACAGCCTTTAATTCCCAGTCTTCTGGCTCACATAAAGAACTTTCACAGATTGATGGCTTCCCTTCTTTAGACCTGCTGCTCTAAGTCATCAAAACCATGACAGATAGTGTAGGGCTAAACTTTTCTTCCTCACATGTTCAGCACAATAGCTGTTTAACTAAATAAGTGGGTTTGAAGAGACTAAGTATGCACTGTGCAGAGAGTGAGTAGTGCCATGATCTGGATGAGTTTAAGAGAAACTGTTTCAGTTCTGGCAAATATTAAGCATTCCAGTCCACTGACTTATTCTGATAGCCAAACTCACTTGACTCATTCTTTCTTTCAAGACCATTTTCAGATCACATAAAATGAAGCAAACAGAACTATAGTATTTCATTGCAACTCCCTTGAATATGGTTGAGAGAGGATTGCATTTGGCCTGAATCTGTAAGTAAAGATGTATTCAGATGTTCACCTGAACACATGGGCCTGTTTTACATAGTATTGTATATCTGTCTCACCATTGTATGCTGCCATTCCTATCACAGAAGACAGTCAGACTTTCTCACTCAGTTTGTTCAGGTAGACATACCTAGGGGAGTTCTGTAGTGAGAGTTTCTTTAGATTATACATCTAGTAAAAGTTCATTTAATATTTACTTTAAAATATTCTACTTTTTAGAAGGTGAGGCTGCAATTCCTTATTTCTGTAGGTTTTTAGCTGTTAATGTTATGATATTTTAATCATGCATGTTTTCCCCTTCCTGAAGACAAACCCTACATTTGAGATACAATTGTGTGTAAAGTATCCTAAATCAAGACATATATTTCAACCGTTTTTAAAATATAGCATAGGAGTTACTGGCTTCAGTTAATGTCATACCTGTGAAGACCTGAGAGGATATAAGAGCTAAATAGTAAAAAGGCAGATTAGATAATATTATTGAAGTTGAAGAGGTAAATGAGAATGCTGTAGCTATAAAATGTGATAAGTGAAAGTTTGGCACATTTTAAAATTTTAATTATGTATAAATAATCAAATCACCAAAAGATGGGTCTTGTTATGATGGAAGAGAAGAAAAAACCTTGCTCCTCTCTGTGTTCCACCACATCTAGTTTTGAAACCCAGGGATCAGCAATATAATGCCTTCTGCCATCATAGCTAGAGCAATGTTTCTCAATCTTTGGTGTCTGGACTTCAATTCTCAGAAGTCTAAGTCAATTCCCTAAAGCACTGATGAGCCAATGTACTGACTTGGGCTTTTAGGAACTGAAGTCTACCAGTGTTCCACAGAACATAGTTTGGGAAATGCTGGCCTTGAGAATATTCAAACACACTTCTTATCATAAATAAAAACCAAATGTATGTGCTTTTCTGTTGAAATAGCATCTTCTGTCATACACTAGGCCTGGCAAAGATAACAGCAGTTATAGCAATGTTGCATCTTTTGACTATAATTTATTCAAAACTCTAAGTATTTGTGCCATTCCATCTCTGATAGAATGAATGGAATGCAATCACACCGAAAACCTCTTGAACAGCCCAAGCAGACAGGTGGCTCATGAGCTCTTAGGGATGTACCTTTCTCAACTTCAGAGTGTGGTGCCCCCCAAAACACATATTGATATAGAACATTAGTACATTATACTACTACTATTCCACTACACTACTAGTGACAACAATCACTGCTATAAACTATGTGAGACTGCTCCCCTCCCCCCTTGTGCAACATACCACTAGTGGAAGTGGAAACACCAATTTGCATTGAAGATGTGCAAATAAAACTGTGGAAACTTGACATACTCTTGTATTTACTTATGGTGATTCTCCATCTGACAAAACAAGAAACAAAAAAACAAAGGAAATTACCCCTTTGTTCTGGAATTGAATAGACAGCCCATATGGTTAGCTCCAGCAAGATCACCAAGATTGGATTTGGGCTATGTTATTTAAGGTTACAGGCACTTTTGTAGCTCAAGGAAAAGTGAGTGTGCTGTTTTCACAGACTTTACAGGTTTGATATTTGTAACCTTGAATCTGTGTTGCAAAGGAATACTCGTATCTATTTCATTCAAAATCCTGCAAATTAAGACTCTGGATTTAGAGGAAGATTGTCTGATGGCCATAACTGGAGGCTGATGGGGTGGATTACATTGTAATTAACTCAAAGCCATTGTGATTGGCCCTAAGCATTTGAATAACTCAAAGCAATAGTCAGAAGGGTAGAATCAAAGAATGGATTTGCCACAAACATTACAATACCTGACTGTGATATAGGAAAAGATGGGCATAGGAGTATCATTCCATTCATTCAGCTAAAAAAATAATAATATCAGTGATCATTCAGTTTTTTATCTGCTCAAAACTAGTCCTATTCCAAATGGTGATCATAACAACATTATATAACATTTAAAATGATTGTTCAGTTTGTGATAGGATGTTACAGTCTGTGGCAGACTATAAAATATGGCTATCTTGTTTTGAATTTTATCACAGCAGCTGACAATTTTAGGTGCTTTAAATAAATAAATATAAAAGACTAGGCAAATGTCAAAGAACAAAAACCTTAGAAGCTTCTCATGGAACACATGGTTCTGTTTAATTCAACCATCTAAAATGTTTTATTTGTGTAAAGATTTTTTTTATGATAAATGCATAGTTTCAGTTTTTCTGGTTTCGGATTTTTTATTTCGGACACATGGTAAACCATCCACCTTACACAAGTAGGCAAAACAATTGTTTGGAGTAGCCATGTATTAAATTTTACTGTGTGAAGTAGCCACATATTAAATTTTACTGTATCTAGGGTGTTCTAAAAGTACTTATAATGTTCCATATTTTCTTCATTCTCATACTGCTGTGATAGGTGGCACATTGTTGTTACTGATTTTTAAGTGCCCTAACAAGCAATATGTTTAGTTTTCTAAATGAATATATTAATTTTAAGATATGCAGAAGTTAGGATGAAAAAAAAACAGGAGTCTGTATATAAAGAACCTATTGCGCAGCTTCAGATAAAAGATAAAATAAGCCAAGAAGTATGTTCTTATGAATGCTTTAATTGTTTGGAGGACCAAAGGAAATGAAATCAGATGGAGGGGGGAGACTCCAATATTACTCACTTTTGTTCTTTGATCCACTGATTAACAAGCACTAACTCACTTTTCTGATTGAGGCGACTGTTGTCACTTCGTGCTGCTTCCAGAGCCTGGTGCAAAGTTTCCAGCTGTGGATGCAGACGGATCAAAGCTTATGATGGACTCCCTAGAACACAGTGTATCTGGAATACTAATAATAGTCTGTACTTCTTGTAAAGAATCAAGTCATTTTTCTCTACTCTTTCAAATAATCAGGGTTTCCTCGTACATGCTATTAATTGATTCAATATGCTGGAAGGAATGTCTGAACTTTTCCCACGCCTTACATTATACTCGTTTATTATACTCTACTTTAGTCTACCTCCAGAGGTTGTTTTAATTGAAATCAGATTTATTTTATTTCTTAAAAAATGGATTGATTACAACTTGTTTCTGTTTCAATGCTCTATTCTTTTTCCCCCCTAATATACAGTTGGCTCCCCATATTTGAAGGTCAGTTTTCTACTCTCTGTTTCATGTGTTTCTTACAGAAAGAATAGGAGTATTATACTACAAGTCAAAATCACAACAAATCACAGGGGAAACTGAGAGAAGGTGGTTGAAAAGGTGGCATCACCTACCCTTGGGCTGCTGAAATGTCTGTTCAACTTTTTGGAAGACACTCGGCTTCTTCTGACAGCTTTCAGGACAGTGGGGGGGGGGGGCTCACTAAACTTTCAGTAGCATTTGGTTCACCACTTGTGACATCTTAAAGACCACTTTGAAATGCCCAAGCAGTTAATACAGTATGCTTGTTTTTTTAACTGAAAATATTAATTATATGGTATGCAGGAATTGAAAAGAAAAGAAGTTTAACTAGTTTAAGCTTTTCTGAACTCTAGCCCTCTTCTTCAGATGAATCAATAAGGCTTGTGCCAAATAAAACTTGTCAGTCTTTGTTGCTTCTGCTGTACAACAGTAATATGACATTCACACTGAACATTTCTTAATGTTTCAGGAGATGTTAAGTGGCAGGTGGAGTCACAATAGTCAACAATTTAGCAAGACATGGAAAACCACTGGAACCTCTCATGCTTAAGAATCTGCTGCCATTCCTTTCAATTTCTTTTTGCATGGGATATGTGCCAGTGATGGGCATCAGCAGGTTTGCACCAGTTCACCAGAACCAGCAGCAGAAATTCTGGTTGGCCCCACCCATCCAAATTTTGAAATACAGTAGTCCAGCTTCTGACTTCTGACTGATGTCTTGGAAGAAAGAGGGCAGGGCCCTATCTCTGTTTCTTTCCTGGTGAACTTCCAAATTCAGTGTGAGTGTTTACAGTGCCGTAGCCAGGATTCTAGATGGGGGTGGTGGTTCACGAAGGGCAACTGTCGCGCGCACACAAACGCACACACATATATAACATTGGCATCCCGGGGTGGGCTGTTAGTTCAGGAGGGTTCCTCCCCCCCCCCAGCCCTCCTCTGGCTATGGCCTTGAGTGTCTATAGGTGTGGGGAATAAGAGGGAAGGATCAGCAGAGAGCAACATCTCTTGCTCCACCCACCATTGGCTTCTGTGCCAACTGCCTCACTAACCACTATGGGATCTAGCAATTCCTGTTGTAGATTTAGATTTAACTGGTTTTAGGGATTACCAGCTGGGTGACTACCCAATTGCCAGGATGAAGAGGGTACCTAAATGAATTTGATGGGTCAATATTTCTTGAGTGAAGTAAGCTGAGAGTAAGATGAAATAAGCAGAACTATTTTTTTCTTCAAAGTTCTGCATGGTGATACTGACTATAAAAATGAACTCATGCAACTCATTGCAACAATTAACTCCAATAGTGAGACAAAGATCTATTACTTTCTTTGCCTATAGGAAATCAGTCTGTGTCTCCATATTCTATCCTATGAGTAGCTTCTTGTCCACAATATAGGTTATACATTGGGGAAATGAAGTGCTGATGCATTCCCATTTCTTTCAGAACTACCTATATTTTAGCATGATCCACAAAGTGAAATGATTTACTGTACTCTACAAAGTTCAGGCTAATCTTCTTCTAAAATTCTTTGGTATGCTCCAGTAGTCACAAGATCTTTGCAATATGATCTTAATTCCTCTTCCCTTTTCAGATTCCAGCTCCTTTATTTTCTACCTAGAAGGCCCTGGAAAAGATTGCCATAGGATATAACTGATTTGAAGGCACACAATTATTGTTGGGTGGATAGCTCAGTGGTTTTGGTATCTTGCTGCAGAGCCAGAGATCTAGTGTTCAATTCTGCACTGTGTCTCCTAAGAGAAGAGCCAGATTATGCAGTCAGCGGCAAACTGCACTATCCCAGAATGTTCCCAGAAGAAGGAAATAGTAACTCCTTCTGTGTATTCTCTACCTAGAAAACTTTTAAAAGTCAAAATTGACTTGACAGAACGTAATTATGATTACAGTCACTATATGCTAGCAGAATGGATGATAAATTATTTATAAAATGCTCAGTGTTTATAATATGATGTTAAGGATTCTGAGAGATATGTGGAACCTTAAAAAACTGCATGTTTGCTTATCAGAAGCTACCCCTTGCCACTGAAGAAAAAATTGCCTTCATCAGATGATCTACCCAGCAGCTTGGAGGTCTTGACTGGGGATAAACTTAAGAAGGTGTGCAGCTGAGAAGGTCTCAGCTCAGCTCTACTCATAGAGTCGTTGTGAAGGGCACCCACATAACTAAATCTGTTCTTAAAATGACTTTTTCCCCTAAGATCTGAGGACTTTATTAAAGTGCTCAAAACCAGACGTCAGTGGTATAACAAACAGAATTGGATGAGACAGGAGCTTTCCTGCAAAGATTTAGCAACCTAGGGTAAAATCTGCAATTTTAATATATGACTTGCATCCAGTATATCTGGAATTAAAAGCTTCCCTATAATCTGCAGTGAAGTTCATTTGCTTGTAGTACTGGGCCTACCTCACAAGAATAGTAGTCTGACAAGAGCAGGTGTGTTCAGCGTGGTATGGCTCTATTATTAGAATTAAAGGATATGAAAAGTTGTCCCATAAGATCCAGGAAAGCATTAATGGAAGAATTATTAAGATATAAAATAAAGTATATAAAGGATTGGATGGGGGAAAAAACAAGAATAAGAAAGATAGACAAGATTTGTATACTAAATTTAACCTAATTTGTTAGAAATAATAAAAATGGAGAACTGGGATAAAGAATGTAAAAAGAAATATGCTGAGGGAAGAACTAATTACACAGATAAGGGATAAGGTAACTAAGATGCAAGGGATAGTAAGAAAAACATACAGGATTTTGAATAAAGAAGGGGATCCCCAAGGAAACTTAAGGGAAATATGGGAAACAGAGTTAGACACAAAACTATCATAAATATCTGGGGGGGGGGGGGTTTGGAAAGCATGAATAGCGAGAAATCTCTCCGTAAGAATTATAGAGAATAATCATAAATTGTTATGGAGGTGTTATATAACCCCAGTTCACACAAATACTACTCTAAGAAGTTTTGGCGCTGTAAAGAAAAAACTGGGATTTATCTGCATCTTTGGTGGGAATGTAAATACTGTACATACACAATATATGGTTAAAAGTATATGAAGACATTAATAAGATAATGAGAATAAAGCAGAACTTTAGTCCCAATGTAGCGTTAATTATGGATTTAGAAAAGGTTAAGATAGATAAAGATAAAAAAGGAACTGACTGTAATTTTAATAACTGCTATAAGATTATTGATTGCAAAAAAATTGGAAAACTTGAATTGCTATTGAAATTGAAGACTGGTACAAGGAGATATGAGACATAGCCTTAAATGATAAATTAACTTTTGATTTAAAGAGCAAGACAGATATGATTAAGAAAAATCAATTTTGGTCTATATGGAGTGACTTTATTGAATATGCTCTTCAAAAAGCACAAGTATATAAGCCTGTACAAGAATCGATTGATTTTTGGAAAGAAGGTAGTGATTTAAAACAAGATAAGCCTAACTAACTTTGAAGCTAAGTGGCCCCCAATGGTACAGAGGGTACATTGGGTTTGTTTTGTTTTATTTATGACAACTATAATTATGTACTTGTTTACTCATGTAGTGTAATAAGCATTTTTCTTAGTATGTTTTTATATTATTCATTTTTATTAGTTTTTATTCATGTGTAAAATTTATTTTAATTAAATAATTTTTAAAAAATTAAAATTAAGACTAGTAGTTTGAAAAAACATTTACTTCAGTCGCACTTTGGTTAGTCTGTGCTTTGTAGCTGTTGTTATTCTGAGATCATACACTATTAGGTAGGAATCAGCTGAGCTATCCAGTTATTTATGTATTTATTTATGTATTTGTTTGTTTGTTTGTTTGGATTTCTATTGCTGCCCCTTGCCGAAGCATCTCCAGGTGGCTCACTATCACCATAAAAACATTCAAATATAAAACATCCCCTGCGACCATAAAATCACAAAAACATTTAACGTTTAAAAACCATTAAACCATTAAAAACCATTAAAATCCCAGCCACAATAAGTAAAACAACTGAAACTAAAAACCTGAACAGCCTTTATATAAACCAGCTTGGGGGGGGGGGGCGCTGCCCTACCGGCAGCACCCCACACCTGCTGTGCCAGCCAGGTTTTTAGACCTTTTCTGAAGGTCAGTAGCTCTGCCTGGAGGTACAACTTGGTCGGCAGGAGGTTCCACAGGGCAGGAGTAGATGCCAATGGGACCATTAGAGAGTTAACAGATCTTACAATAAAACCTGTGCTATTTACTCATGTCTATTGGCTCATCCATGCATTTCCTTACAGTGAAAGGGAGAGTGGAAGAATAGTGGCAAATGATTCTCTTATACAGAGAATATCAGGCCTCATGGTTGGAATTAAAATCCAGGTACCTACAGTGTTTCTTTTACTACGAGCATGAAATTTACCCTTTTAAAAGTCTGGAACATGAACATGTTATTACAAGAACAGGCTATTATCAGATATGTTAATTAAAATTCAAGCTAATAGTAGTAGGTATGTGACAGGATGTACTGATCTTCACCACCAAATTGGCTGTCTTGCTAATGATACTATCATCTGAGGTATAAAAGAACAAAGTGTTAGATCAGAAAGGCTTGTGTTCAAATCCCCACTACTACTACTACTGCTACTGCTACTGCTACTGCTACTGCTATAATAATAATAATAATAATTTCATGTCAGAAATTATACTGGGTTGAAAGGATTTTTGCTGGAGAAATTCCACACAGGGGACGCCTGAATGAGGCTCCTTTCATGTTTATGTTTGTGAATTTTTATTGTACAGTAAAACCTCGCATAAAGAGCACCTCGCTTAGAGACTAACTCGCTTAAAGAGCAGAATTTTCTCTGAATTGTCACCTCGCTTAACAACTAAAACCAACCAAAAACTCGCTTAACAACTAAATCACGGTTCGCAAGCCACCCCACCAGAAGTCACAATTGGTCACTTACAATGGTGTTTCACTTAAAGAGCAAACTCACTTAAAGAGCAATCCCATGGAATGCATTATGCTCTTTAAGCGAAGTACTGTACCACTGTATAGTATTTTTGCACTCCTACAAAAATGGTACATTAAAACTAAAAATAAACAAATTACCAATGTGTATAATAGGATTCTTAAAATCTGATAAAAGACCAATGGCACCATTAAACTATTAAAAATATTTGGGATCCAAATATTTAAGAAATATTTTTCAGATTTACTGTGGAATATGAAGATTATAAACACTTTCCACTTAAATGATAATATAACAAAGACTTTGGGACAAGAACTTAGTTGTATTGTAGGATGTTGGTTTGTTTGTTTTTTACAAAGTTGTTAAAAATGGGAGGGAAGTCTTTAGAAGACTATTCTATTTTTTCGTTGTATTGTTCAAAATGTTGGTGTGACACCAGTGACATCTACAAGTTTGGAGTGCAATAAACCACTTAATATTATGCATAAAAGCCTCTTACCATATTAGTGTGGGTAATATATAATGGAAGAGACAATATATATCTAATTAAAATCAAATCAAAATAATACCCTCTTTACTCTTCTGAGACCCATCTGTTATGCATATTAATGCCATATAATAGATTACACTAATGCTGCCAAAGCAATTTACTTTTTCTGAAGTATCTTTAAAATATTACGATGTATTATTAAGCCAGACACAATTTATTTCTGGTTGCTTTCATAATTGTGCGTGGCACCTGACAAGTTATGATTACCTGAAGTAATGACAAAGAAGACAAAATATGCTCCATTGCTGTTGACACAAATACAGTGATTGCTAGGTCAAGAAAATGTTACAAATATGAGCAAGGTAATTTTAGAGATAGAATTTTAACAAGAAAGCTGTTTCCCTCGAAAAAGTATTAACTCTGCTAAGACCATGTCTTGATGGTTAAAGAATCAGGATTCTAATCAGTTTTTTTAAAAAAAAAAATCAGGTGAAGGTCACATGATGTTTGTCCTGGTTTTATGTCCTTTGAGAAACCATGCCTGAAAGGATATTTTTTTTACCCGTGCAGAGACCAGCACAAAGCACCCTCCTGATTTCTCCCTTCTCCTCTGGTCTCCTTCCTTCCATCCTTCCTTCCTTCCTTTCTTTCGTTTACTTATCCCTGCCACCACCAGCCTCTATTGCAAAGCAGTTAGGTTGCAACCACTATTCCACACCAAATACATGGTCAAGGTAAATGTCACTCATGGTCAAAAGCTGGTCATATCCAACTCTAGGGTGCAGTACTCATCCCTGTTTATAGCTGAAGAGCCAGCTATAAACAGGGATCTGCATCTGCAGATGTTTCTGTGGTCATGTGGCAGTAATGACTATACACTGGAACACACAAGATACTGTTACCCTCCCATCAAAGCAGTGCCTATTTATCTGCTTGCAATTTCTTGCCTTCGAACTGCTAGGTTGCCAGGAGCTGGGACAGATGATGGAAGATTAGTCCATCGTGCATCACCTGGGTCTTGAATGCTAACCTGTCAGCCTTCTGAGGGGGTGGGGATGGTGTGGTGGGGGTGGTTAAGGCTGTGGGGAATCCTGCAAACTTTACAAGGCAAGAGGAACAATACACAATATGTGCCTACACACATGCACACAGAAAAATACAACAGTTTAGGAATCATTACAAAATAAACAACCTCTGAAAACTTTAAAAACAACAACAACAACACATTTGTCAAGATAACGCATGCCCAGCTGTACGCCATGCTTTCCTTGGTATTTGAATTGATTCCAAAATCAAGTCTCATCCTTAGTTTATTTCAAATAGTTTATATCAGAAATAGTACCCAGCTATACTATATATGGTGAACTGAGTTATCTGTTGTTCATTGTTCTCCCTAATTGGTGTTTATAAGGTGTGCACAACTTGTTGCAGCTAATTGAAGGTAATTGGTGAAATGCTGCAGCATGGTCTGGCTGCGTGCTTGGTCACCTGCCATGCTTGCCCCATTGCATCCTGTCAATTAGATACTATTACATAAACATTACATGAACACTGAGAGGTTTCCAGCCATTATATAATACCTAGTGAGGCTAGTGTGTGGAAGGCAATGCCATCACAGATAGACCTCAAATGAACTCATCAGCAAGGCAAGTGAGAAGCTTTTTTAACACTGCAGGCCTGGCAGATTTCAACCATTATCAGAATAAAGTTTCCCACTATTACTATCTCTCTTGACTTTGAATGTTTGGTAATATGATGTAAGAACTTTAGTCTCATATAGAAGATGACTCATGTTATATTTGCACATGGAAGGTTCTTACATGTGTAAAATTCCCTAGTTAAATTCTTGTATTATAACTGGCTGCTATATGCCTGTGAATTAGGAACCCTGGTCACATAGAAACTCCAGCAGTGGAAGTGTGAAACCTGTTTTGCAAGTAGTTCAAAGAAGGATCAGCAGATCTTGGTTTTCTTGCAGGTGTCTCATTTGGCATTTTTTCCAGTGAAACTTTTCCCCTTGGGAATGCAGCGGCTCAAGTGGTTAAGACACTGAACTCGATAACTGGAAGATCAGAGTTCGATTCCTGAGTACTGCATGATAGAGTGAGCTCCCGTTTCTGTACCAGCTCCTGCCAACCTAGCAATTTGAAAGCAAGAAATTTAAAGTAGAGAAATAAGGTGAGAAGGTAAACAGTGTTCTGTGCACTCAGGTGACGAGGCATGCCTGTCACATGTCCACAGAAATGCCTACAAAAACAGACACCACTGGCTCTTTGGCTATAAACAGAGATGAGCACTGAACCCTAGAGTCGGATATGACTGGTTTTCAAGCAAGGATGACCTTTACCTTACTTCTCCCCATCTTCCATTCTCATTGTTTACTAGTGTGATGCTGCAACTATAGAGGTAGAGTAGGAGAGAGAAAACCCCATTCATGAAGCTTAATGGGAGATCCTTTTCCACATACTATCTCCCAGCCTAAGCTAATTCAAAGGACTGTTGTGATGGTAAAAGAGGAGGGAGACCATATATGTGAGGGAAGAGTATGATGCAAATATTTACGTAATCAATGAAATGTTTCTATAGCACTTTGCAGTATATCATCCTTAAATTAAGCACCCAGTCAGAATAATTTTAAAAGGGCATTATTAGGAAGCAAAGTTTGCATGTAAATTTAATGTGAGCATCTCAGTTTTTGAGACTCAATGCACTTATGGAATAGAAAACAAAATAAAAGTTGGTCTTTTTAAAATGATAAATGTACTGCCCTTGGAAGAATTACTTTATTATGAGGCACTCATAACATTACTGAAGTTTAAAATATGGCTTTTGAAGAATTATATAATTTAATAATGAAATTTTTACTTTGGTAATTATTTATTTTAAATCACAAGCAATTAATCACTAATGTCCATGTAGAATTAGTAATTCATTTAAAAATAGTTCGAATTGATTGTTCTAGAAAATGATGTAAGGCACAGAATAATTGGGATTCTGAGAAAAGTTCTTATAAGGTAGTTCATTTACCAAAGGATAGTACAGCCTTCGGGGGCACAACCCTTAAAAAGCAATGATTACAGTTAGTCCAATTATACTATAGCTTCAGCCCTTGTGGCAATCCTTATTTAAAGCAATGGGGGTTGAGCTAAATTTAGATGATGCACATCGAGCACTCTCACATAGGGAGGGGAAAGATAAACTTTATGGAGGGAGGTGGGACAGATGGGGAGGTTCAGACAGGCCCATCCTTGGCTGCAATGTTTCTATATTGAATGAAAATGAGGCTAAACAGTAGAGCACACCTGAAGCTGTTTATACAAAAATGTTTCCCTGTGTCTACCTGTCTCTAGCTGAGTATTAATATTAAACAAAAATAGCAAAGACAGATATTTTTCAGACATGTAAAATATTCAATAGCACTTTCAGAATTAAGGCAAACATTTTTCAAAGTGCATGAGATTCTATGTATGAAATGAGAGATGTTGCTTCTGGAGCATATTACAAGATTCTACTCCATGGATTCTCAACCTGTGGCCCATGGGCCAGATGTGGACCATGGCACCATTTCATGTGGCCCACCAACACCTCCACCATACCAGGAATTGCAATGTGGTGCAGGAAGGGCAAAATGGCCATCTAGCCCCTGAAGCTCTCTGAGGGAGCATGACGCAAGACCCAGATTAAAAAGGTTGAGAATTCTTGTTCTACTCCCTCCCTGCCACCAAATAATGCCTCCACTGCAGGCCTCCATGAGATGCTTCTAGACTGTGTGGTGTGTTCTCATATTCTCTCTCTCCACCATATGGCTCATGTGATGTGTAGCATGGAAAAAAGCTTCGCTGATTGCAAGAATAAGTTTGCTTCATTCTCAAACCTGCACACTCTTCAAGCCATAGAATCACTTCCAGAGCCTCTCAGATCTGAACAAGTGAGCCAGGTAAGCCTCAGATGTGATCTTTTCATGGCTTTGGATGGCACAATCTGATGAAACTCAAAGGTACTCCAAGACATTCGTCTGTAATTGAGCACCGTTGATGCACAGTTACCTAAATAGGACTAAATTACCCAACAATACGAAGGTAATCTTCAATTCATCTCCCCTGAGTCTCAGTACAAAGTAAGTGAAAGGAAACTATTTCCTGGACTAATCATGTAACAAGTTAAAAACGTGTCCACCTGTGGCAACAAAGGAGGGTATATAGAAGCCATAGGTAAGGGTGTGGTGGGTTTAAAAATCCATGTCTAATGTTGTTTGAGTGCTTATGTGCACATTCATGTACGTACACACACACACACACACACACACACACACACACACACACACACACACACACACACACACACACACACACACACACCCCACATAGCTGAAAACAAGTTTGCAACTGCGTACCTACTTCAGGTTTTCCTAATGCAGAGGAGATAATCTTTTTGGTGACATCTGCAGTAACTAAAAATAGTTAATGGAAATGGGACCCTCATTAAAACATAATTATAATTACTTTGTGGGCAACCAAATATTTTCAAGGAACACACACAACTGCACTCTTCACCACACAACTATTTCCCACTACAGTCATTTCCTAGTGCAAAGTCTGCTTGTGAACATGGTTTGAAAACTCCAAATGATCCGGAATGCAATACTCTCCCTTGGGCTGATATGTTATTTAGGCCCTTGGCCACAACATTCTTTCTGCAGAAACAGGCAATCAACCTTACCAAGAAGATAGAGCAAGTGCTGTATAAGAAAAAGTTATGATTTGGTTTTTTTCTTTTTTGCTTAGAAAAAAGATGATTGGAAGACAGCATAATGTAAATCACAGTAATTGCACTTTGAACCAAGAAGCAGATGGTGGTTCCTACTCCTCTTGTAGTGTAGAAACCAAGTTCATTAAATGAAGCTGAATACTTGGAAAGTTAGGACTGATAAGTAAGTAAGTAAAATTCTCCAGTTCATTAAAACTAAAATGGTGAGAGGTTCTGTGTTGTTTGTTTCTGTCAATGTAGCTGATATTATTCTAACAAAAATTGCACTCCCATACTGGTCATGTGGTATCTCAATAACTAGTCCCATTTCAGCCGCTTTAGGTCTGTATCTTGCTGTCCCCTGATGTGTTTCCTGGAGCAGAAGTATGTCAGATTTGTATTTCCTGCACATGTCTGCAAGGAGGACACTCTTATTACTCGAAAGTCAATATTTATTGAGATCATTGTATACTTGGTCTTGACAAAGACCTTTCTGGTAAATTCATTCTTCCATTTCTTTGGTCTGATCTGGTGTTAAAAAGATTAGCCAACAAGGTTGAGGCCCAGGGTATGCCCAACTGTATCCACAATCTTCGTGGAGGCTCTTTCTGTGTACCCCGTTAGGAGTGATAAAAAGAAGTGATTATTCGTACAAGTGATGAAAGAGAATTTTGCTTCAGTTTGCCAATTAGAATTTGGCAACACTCACAATATTCAAGTGTTTTACAAAGTGAACACTAAGAAATTTAGTCAGCACAAAGTCAAACTTGAATTTCAAATCACAAGGTGTGGAAATGGCTACTAGCTATGATCGTTTTAAGTGAAAATTAAAAATGTGTACAGGAGACTGCTATTGCACCCATTTAATCCTTGTGAACTCTCTGTGAACTCCAGTTGGTCACTGTTCAAACAGAATGCTAGACTACATAGACCATTGATCATTCTAATCAAATTCCATTCTTATGCTGGTTTTCATGATTGAGGAGAAGTCTTTGGGCTGAAACTGTTTGTTAGTCCCACCTGATGGAACCAATAAAAGGGTTGTTTGCTCTCATTAATTAATTAGGTTTAGCCTACTATCTTTTAGGAAAGGGTGTGATTAAAACCTCATGAGTTCCAATAAAGCAGTTACTACCATGCCAAACAGCAACATCAGATTGTTGTCAAAAATGGGCAAATCGCAGCTTGTGTGGCTGTGGGTACCAAAAGGAATACATACACCAAAAGTAAGAGAAAGAGAAAGGATTTATTCTATCTATTCATACAGGCTTCTCTTGTAACAAGAGGGTCAAAGATATAAATAGACAACGGCATTTTAAAGATCAGGCCCAAACAAACAGCTGAATACACAAAATTCACAATAGTACTGACTTAGTCTTAGTCTTGTATTTTGCATACCATCTCAGTTTCTTTACCTGCTTCCTGTCATATACACAAAGGCATGGGGAGGTCAGGAGGAGAACTTTCCCCCTTTAGTTTTGGGCTACAGCGGGGTTCTTTCACCCACCTGTGTGCAGTGTGCACTTTGTCTTATTTTGTTGTGCATCTGCCACCCCCACTTGCTGGTATGTGGAAAGGTTGTTTGGCATGAAGCCAGTCTGTGGTGCAGGAAAGGTTTGGGACCCCTGCTACAGAGGATTGAAACCAAAATTCAAGAAAGAGGTCCAACCGTTTCCCCATGAGCCATGGCTGAAAACCGCATGGCTTTCCTCTGAGTTGTTGTTTGCTTCTGATGGAGGCTGATCTGCAGCATTGCTGATTCAAGATTAGAAGAATATTCTGATCTAGGTGAGTCATTGTGGCAGCATTTTAAAGAAAATAAGGGTTTCCAGTCTACAGATTGGCCCATAAATCAACAAAAATAAAAATGATAAATGGAAATGAAATTATTTTAGGAAATCAAGAAAGGAAATTGAAATCCTAAGATCAGAGCGAGAACTCCTGCTTTTTAAAAAAGTAATATTGTTTTGTCAGTAGACACCCAGATTTTGAATGCTTTTCTTTTTTTGAACAATAATCTTTTCCTTTCCTGCAGAGCTGTGGTGAACAGAGATCAAAAAGAAAGTCACAATTTGCCAGCGTATCTTTAATAAAACTCAGGCTTTCCATCAAGTCTACCAAGAACAACACAATTTCTGATTCATATTTCACCATAATCCATAATGCATTACTAGAATCACCTTCTTGACTAAAAGACTTCCACAGCAGAGGCATGCTGTGGTTGCAAAATAAAAGATGAAGAATTATGGATCTACATTACCCACTGAGAAGTGAGAGGGAAATAAAACACTACCTTTTCCACAACATTAGGAAGTTCAAGTAAAAAAGTTTTAAATCAAATAATTCCTCAACATGATACATAAATACTTCACAGGAAATGTTCTGTGCTCATTTATTTATTTTAATACACTAAGATAACCAATGTTTGCTCAGGGATAAAACAGCATATCATGTTATAGCTACAGTTTAGAAGTAACTAGTTATTTTGATAAATTCCCTTTATTGTAGTTCTATTAAGGCATCCTGTATAAGGATTAATTAAACATAAGAGGAGAAGATAATGCTAGCCATGAAAACAATGGTCCCATTAAAATAAAATGGTAGTCTCATTTTTTCTTCTTTTCCTTTTTTTACCTTTTCTTTCACTTATTTATTTATTACATGGGTACCTTGACATTTCACTAAATAATGGCATTCAAGTGATTACAGTTAACAAAAACATTAAGTCATGTAATCATCATATTATAAAATGTAACAAATTGCATTAAAACAATTAATATTACAAAAGATACAGTTTAAAAGCAACAAGGCAATGCTCGTTAAATCTCATATGCCAGTCTGAACATATGTATTGTTACTCCCCTCTTAAAATCAGAGTAGAAATGGACCACAATGTAGAAGTGGGTGTCTAGAAGTCACACAAAAAACCACTAAATTCTGAACAGCTGAATGCACTTACTTGGGAATCTTGTTTAGGAAGGATGATATTTTGCCTAGGAATTGCAATAATTCTGCCTACCTTGAAGCTTCTTGAAAAAAAAAATAATACCATAAAACATCTAAGAAATTATACAAGATTCTTTTACAAAGAAACCTTCTGACCAAGTAGAACTGATGGATTTTTCTTTCTTGGTTTCTTGCTAAGAATGAGATGCTGTAGAATTCTCATCCTTAAGATGGGCTCCCCTTTCCTGCAAAGAAGCAGGTGGCAGCACAGGCAGACAGGAGCTTTCCCTGCTCTCTGACATGTTCATTACAAGCACATCAGCCAACAGAATCTGACATGAGAAAAAGAAAAAGAAGATCTGTTGTGCTGGGAAAGAGTTATATACATCAACATTAATTGTATAACATACTCATGCTGAGGACCATTTGGAACTTCAGAGCAATATTTTCAGGAACTAATTGACACAATTAAGTATTTGTCACAATGTCAAATGAACAACCTATTGAGAAACGCAAATGTATACAAATCTCTATTGAGAAATGCAAATGTATACAAATGTTTAATAAGTCCTATATATACTTTATACATGAACTTCACAATAAAATTATAATTTTTCCGACAATATTTTTAAGCATAACTTTTTTGAAGAGATAACTCTTTGGAGTCACTAACAGTGAGGCAAGAATTGAAACTCATTGGTTTTAAATTAAAACTAGCTGAAATCCCCTCTATATCACAGGAGCTCAGGGCAGATTACAAAGAGATATACGTACAACCATTTTACAATGCAAGATTTTTAAATCAATCAGCAAAATGTTAAATATTAAAACCATTTGCACTGAAATATGTAGTTCATGATCCTCAGCCCACAAAGGGTTGAGGATTGTCTGTTTGTTAAATAAAAATATGTGTAGCAGTACAAAATTCAACAATAATTAAGACTACAATTGTGTGCACACTTGCTAGGAATAAGCCTCTTTGAATTTACTATGCAATAAAGTAAGTATCATCCATCCTACATCCGGGCTTGGCCTACATTACCAAAAGCTGAAAGAAAGAGCACCCATATTTTCTTACTTCTCATCTCTTGAGTGATGTGTGCTCTGAAGTTGCCTCTACCTCATGGAGACACGGCAGTGCCATTTTTGGCATACACTGCACACCTTCTGTCAGGAAACGACATATTTCCTCATGTTTCCCAAGGCTTGAAATTGCAGTTTTTTAGCTAGGCCTCATAGAGAGCCACAAAGAAATCCTTTGTCCCTCTCTGTCTCACAGACGCATGCTTTCCAGCCAGTGTCACTGTGTTATCTTTCTAGCTAGCTGAGTTTCATGTTTTGACTCCACATGTGTGAAAACAATCCATTGTTTTGAGAATGTTTCTCTCTGTTACCTGATTGGCTAAGAGTAACCCACCTGAGTGCAAATTCTCCATTTTGCAGAGAAGTTAGTTAGTTCGATTCTGGATCTCAGTGGCATAAGACCCTGACTATGGTGTGGGATTATTCTTTTTCTTCAAAATGGTTACCTAATGTACCTGTGGACTGTTTGCTGGACTGACTTATGCTACTGACCTATGCTTTATGAACCTGATCAATATACCTGATTAATAAACCTTCGTTTGCTTCCACAACGTCTCTTCATTGGACTAAAAGGTAAGAGAAGCATTGCATTCACACACAAGTCTCTGAACACGTTACCTGTTTAAACCTCCTTGTGGATGAGAAGCAGCTAAGGGCTGTAAATCTGCTTTGCCGGCCAGCCAGCCCTCTGTGGGCTTTGGTATAGGAGGGCCAGAGCAGAGGGGGCCAGCTTGTTTCATGACACCATCACGTCTCTTTAATTTTCCCCATTCACTGCTGAGCTTTAAAAGTGTAATTTGCTTCCATCTTAAGACAAATAAAAGCTGTTGAAAATGTAATATTATACAAGATACAGAAATGGGGTTCTAAAATATAAATGTTGTATGTCATAAAATATTTAGGAATAAAAATTTACCATTTTATCCATTTAAATAGAACTGATCGTCACACAGCTTTCAACCTCAGTGGGCTTATGCTACTATGAAATGCAGAAGTAACACATGACATGGGCCACCTTTTGGAGAGTTATTCCAGTTTCCAATAGGAAAATAATTTTCTCTTTCTTTTTAGAAAAAATCTTTGTATTTCACTGCCCTTTAGTTGTCCCTTGCATGCCACAGTGAATTTAAATTTGAGACTGGAAGGCATTTTGAATACTTGCCATACTAAAAGTGCTCCAAGGCCAGCATTTAGAAGTAATTGCTTCCAGTGCAATTTCTTTCTACAACTAAAGCACAATTAACTAATGCTGTAATTAAAGTGTAGCACAGAGAACACAATTCTATACATTATGATTCTATAATAATTCCTTTATGATTGGTAGATAATGAGGAATAGCCACACTCTTGTTAACATTTTCAGTGTAACTTTCAGTTGTGGTCAAAGTTACAGTGGTACGGTTTTGCTCAGCGGCAGAGATAGCATTGGGAGCTGGTGACTGAAGTAAGTGCCAAACAATATTTTAATGAAGAAATGAACAGGTGGAAATGAAATCAGTATGAGGTTATTAATCTACAGGCAAGGAAAATACGGATTCATTATGCAAGATTTCAGGTGAATCTAGAAAACTATTTCTGCTACTGTTGTACATCTGAAGTTCTTAGGATGATTATCACATGGATCCCACCCTAGTTCATGCTGTGCCTTCTACGCTTTTACAGGAGTTGATATGGCAAAGAGGTGATCGGGAAAATGTGTTATGCATTTCCATTGTACCATTTAAATTGTTTTTAAAATGTAGCTGAAAAGGAACAAATCTAGATGCTTTTGGAAAACACATAGGAAAAATTTACATTTTAAAACTTATAACAGTAGCTAACCATTAGGAGCTCTTAGATGCATAACAACATCTTTTGTTGTTGTTTAGTCACACAGTCGATTCCAACTCTTTGCAACCCCATGGATCACCGCGGACCAGGTATCCCTGTCCTCCACCATCTTCCTTAACCCACTCAGCTCTGTGCCCATTGCATCTACAATACCATCTAGCCATCTCATTTGTTGCTGCCCCCTTCTTCTTTTGCCCTCCACTTTCTCCAGCATCAAGGCTTTCTCAAGTGAATCCTCTCTTCTCATTTGATGTCCAAAGTACTTTAGCTTCATATTTACTATTTAAACTTCTAAGGAGCAGTCAGGGTTGTTGTTTTTTTTCTAAGATTGATCTATTTGTTCTCTTTGCTGTCCAGGTACTCTCAAAACTCTCCTCCAACACCACATTTCAAAGGCATCTCTTCTTCTGCACTCAGCTTTCCTTAACAACAACTAAACAACTTTAAATTAACATTCTAAGTAACATTCTTACAACGAGACAGAATACTTAGGTCAGTATGCTTGAATAGCAGTGATTCTACAGAATTTACAGTGAAGGTTTTGCCAATCAGTCCTTACATTTTCTTAACTACTTAACTAAAGATTCTGGGATTGAATTTGGAACATTTTTATACAATGTAATGTAGTCAAACTTTGATGCACAGCAAGGAGCAGAATGCATATCTATATTGGATCTATTCTCAAGATCTACTAGAACTTTGTAGATTTAGGGCAAGCCAGTGGGCAGATTCTAACTTCCTGCTGTTGTTTCAGATTAAGCAAGAAATGATGCTTTACATCAGGCACAGAAGAATGCAAACCTACAAAAGGGAGAAGGGACCACATACGCCTGATGTTCATGCAAAACCATTCTATCTAAACAATAGCAGTGGAAGGACTGATGAAACGACAGGCTAGCTCTCTCCAGTGTTTCCTACTGGTATAATGTTGTTGCTTTTAAAAGTAGCTTTGACTGACATTCCTATTCAGCAAACAAACAAGCATTTAACAGAGGCAGTTTCAATCTGATAAAATGGAGATAAATCTACTAGTTTCCTCTCAAATATTTTTCTTAGAAGCTTGTCACAAAGTTTCTAAAAAATTTATGAAAGAGAAGAAATGTATCGTTTTTTCTCCTTACTGCAATATGCGGCTGGCAGAAGTACAACTATATATGATCTGAACAGATTACATATCAAATCACTGGACAGGAATGGGCTCTTTGAATTATTAGAACCGCCTGCATAAAAAATTAAAGTATACCCATATGAGGAGGGGGAAACCCTTTAGTATATGTCTTTAATTTGTTTCTGAAAATATTATTTCCTGTTAGAAGTAGAACCAGAATAACTGCTCAATCAAACCACAAGAACTTCTTCTACACAATGGCCAACCATGGTCTGGATACAAAGGCAACAACAGTATGCTTATATAACTGTACAACAGTTTGGATGGGAGACCACCAGCATTTCTCAGTGATGCTGGCAGGGAGCCTTACCTGAAACCCTAGACATCTTCTGCCAATTAGATTTGATAATAATGGGCTATATAGATCAGTGCAATTACATGATATACAACATCTTGATTTTATGGATGCCCATAAAGTAAGACCTGAACATCTCCATGGAATTGATATTTGGTAGGACAGTGTCACTGAGTGTATTGGTTCCATGTAACTGCCATGGCTAGCCAATAACTAGTGATGGAGATTTCCTTCATAATAATGTTTAATTTTATCTTAAAGCTTTCTAAGTGAGGAAGTTACCTAAGGGCTTTCCCCCTGTGCATACTTTTTTCAATGATTACAAGTTGTAAAAGACTATGGCAATATATTCTAGGCCAGTGGAGGGAGACACAGGCCACATGTGACCTTCCTGACCATTTTTGAATCCTAGACTTCACCTCTGCAACGGAATCTGTGGCAAAACACCTTTGAAGCAAGGTGTTAGGAGAATGGACGCCTTGTTTTAGAATTGACTTCCAGGAAGCTCAGTTTTACTCTAAAGTAAGATATTCACTTATCAAGAGCCTCAAATCCAGTGCCTTGTTTCTCAATTCTGATTATCATAATATGCAGATTCAGCAACATAGAGCTATGTGAGATGCAAATTGTGGTGAGATCTTCTTCTGCTGCTGCTGCTGTATCCAAATCTGAATATATCATCATGGTTATCAGCCATGAAGACTCCTGAGGATATAATACAATGGCCTTTCATTTGCCTTCCACATTGCAGCATGATATCTGTGCCACTGATCCAGTCCCATGAGTCACTTTCTGGTCCTGAGCCTTTTTGCCACACAAAATCCTCATCAGCCCCAGTCCTGTATTGATGAAGTTGCCACCCTCCATCAAGATGGATTCAAGTGGGATTTAATCTATTTAGGGACCCTCATCCTTTCCTGGGACTTCGGCACCCAAGGCCATTAGTCATAAGGGTTGTCAGGTTAGTTAGCCGCTGCCTGACACTCAGTATTGAGCCGCTGGTGGTATGGCCTACTCTATTACCATAGCAGGATAACCTGGCCAGACATCCTGGTGAGATCTAAGGTTTTGAATTGTTTGTTGCCATGAGCATTATTATATTTCGATTTGTATGCTGCTCTACTCAGTAAAAACCGATTCAGGGCAGCTCACAGAACCCCCAAATATAACATTAAATAAAACAATATTACAATATAAAATATAAATATAACAAAGCATTTACACATTACAACAGAATAAAATGCAATGAGGTAACACCAAATAAATCACAATATTATATCATATCACATCATAACACATTACAAAGAAAATACTAACAATAATAATAATGGAAAAAGTCATTCATTTAAAAAGTCTCATAACCACGTCCTTGATGGTCTGGCTTTTAAAGTCCCGCCCTGCCCTGCCACTCAGCTGTTCCTACTTCTCTCAGCCGGGCTACCTTGGGGAGCGTCTGGTGGTGGCAGCAGCGAGGGCAAATGCTGTCCAGTTTTTAAAGGTCCCGCCCCACCACTCAGCTGTTCCTGCTCCTCTCAGCCAGGCCAGCTTGGGGAGCATCCAGTGGTGGAGGTGGTGAAGGCAACAGCCGTCCAATTTTTAAAGGTCCTACCCTGCCGCTCAGCTGTTCCTGCTCCTCTCAGCTGAGCCGGCTTGGGGAGTGTCCAGTGTCTGGTGGCGGTGGCATCAAGGACAACAGCCATCCAGTTTTTAAAGGTCCCACCCCGCCACTTAGCTGTTACGGCTCCTC
Organism: Furcifer pardalis; assembly: GCA_030440675.1. Taxonomy (NCBI): domain Eukaryota; kingdom Metazoa; phylum Chordata; class Lepidosauria; order Squamata; family Chamaeleonidae; genus Furcifer; species Furcifer pardalis. The sequence goes on from CP126891.1 coordinate 79,042,252, forward strand.
TCAGCCTGGCCTCTCATACCCATAGCTACTCAGCCTGACAGAGTATTAGCAGTACAGTGGTACCTCCTACAATGATTTTAATCCTTTCCACAGGGCTTGTTGTTGTACGAAACAATTACTATACGATGCATGTATTGTATAGTGATTTTCCCTATGGGATGCATTGTACAATTATTATTATTATTTTGCTAAGTGGTTTTTTCCCATTGAAAAATTGTTGTATGGTTTTTTTCCATAGGGAAAATTGTTATGTGGGACACCATTTCTCCCCAAAACTTAATTGTTGTGCAATTTCATTGCTACACGGGGCGATTGTTGTATGAGGCTCCACTGTATATGCAAAAAATTCCCAATGAAAGAGCTGTGGTGGTACAACTGAGCTCTCTTATCACTGCTGGCCACCTCTTATTTTGAGTATTTCAATGTTTATTCCTAGCTTCCAAACCACTACAGAGCTGTTTGAGAAATAAAATAACACAACTCAAAGAAATTAAATTGTGTGTGTTATCTGGGTTTTGATAGTAGTGTGAAGGGAATCCACACTTCCCAAATCGGGACTGCAGTGGCTCAATCGAATAGACTGAGGCAGAAGTTAACAGAGCAACAGAATACTGTATTCACAAGAATGGAAAAACATAATAAACTATACTGATTTAGATGTGGATAGTACTTTAGGTGATTGTTACATTTGCTCCTGCTTTAAACTTTCTCTGAAATATTTCTTAGTCCCCTTCATTGTTACACCACATCTAAACAAGGGTGGTCATCAAATATTTTAAACACTGTTTACTTTTTGAGAACAGGCTACCTTGTCATCTTTTCTATCTATAATGTCATTTTCACCTTGCTTCATTCATCCAGCAACAAATAGCCACTGTGATTACCTTATGTCTGAAAAGCTTACTAGTCATTTTCTTTCTTGTGTCCCATCTAAAATTACCCCAAAATTTCACCTAACAATTGGTGAACCAAAATAAATTAAAATGAATTTCAGATACAGTAAGATTTCATAAGTGAGTGTTTAATCCTTTTTAAATAAGCCAATATCCTCATGTTATGCATGCCACTTGGAAATCCATCAAACAGAACTTAGTAGATAGGTGTAAATGTCCCATAAACATATCTTTAATGCTTGATCCAATACAGCCTGCAGTTCAGCTGCTTCAATTCCAATGATTTTAAAGGGATTCAAACATCCTGTACTCAAGAGTGCAGTCCCAGGCATTATCTATTTGATTTCTTGCTTATATCTCAAGCCTACTGTTCTATCACTGCTAACTAAACACATTTTGAGTAATCTTGCTTGTAGATAATCTAGTAGAACAGCAGACTGGAAATCAGTCAATACTGTCTTTACAGGCATTTCTGGGGTAATTGTGGAAAGTTCAGACTTGTAAAACTGCTACAATAGTGGGGAATTTTTTTGATAATAAGTATCAAAGCTATAAGAACACTGGAGATGAGCATATGATATGGATAAAATAATTCAAGTTTTTGTTAAGGAAAACTCTGATTATTCAACCTATTAGTATTCTTTGGAAGAGTGAAGAAAATAGTAGATGAAAGAAGTGCTGGTGGATATACTTTCAACTATAATTTATTTGGACTTTCAAAAAGGCTTTGATAAAGTCTCTTACAAGAGGCTATTAAGAGAACTAAGTAATCCTGGGGTGAGAGGTGAAGTTTTGTCAAGGATTAGAAATTGGTTAAGAGGTAGCAAAGATTAGGAATAAATGGTCAATTTTCAACATGGAAGGAGGTTAATAGTTGGGTGCCCCAAAGAGCTATACTAGTACATGCATTATTTAATATATTTATTAATGATTTCAAAGATGAACAGTGAGATGTTAAATGATACAAAATTATTTATTGGAGCCGGGAGTGGAAAACACTGCAAAGAAAGCCAAAGGAAATGAGGCAACCAGACAGAAGGTTGGAGAATAAAATCTCCAAGTAGCGCATACTGAAAGTATTAGCCTGAACTAATCATTTACATTATTGGGTTCTATACAAATTATTGTCTTGAGTGGGAAATGACTGGATATCTTTATGGAAAAGTCAGTGAAAACATCTGCAGCCAAAGTTGGTGGGGGAACCAAACAAAACACATGTTAAGATGTTAGGTTGAGTTGAGAATGGAATGGAGGAATATTCTGAAACATATCCTTTCCACTAAAGATAATGTAAAGTAAAATGAAATGAAAAAGAAGTCTGCAAGAGGGGAAAAAGAGTAGGGAAATGTTATGGTGATGGTTAGAGTATGCACCTACTTCAGCCAACTCCCAAATTCCCAAGCCACAAGCTAATTGGATTGATCTGGGGATGGCCCAGATTGAAGTGGACAGCCAAGGTTCAGTTCCACAGTGAGTCAAAGCAACCCTGAAGCAATCTTGAAAAACTGGGATTGGAAGATTTTTTTTAAAAAAAGAAACAGAAAAATAGCCAAAGGGAAACTTAACATGAAGACAGAAAGTCTTGTCCCCCATGAAATTCCAATGGACCAAAGAATGTATCCAGCACTCTCCAACCACTTTGAGTGTAGGAAGAACTTTTATGAGTTCAGTAAGGGCTTTAAATGCTCAGTGTATCCCACTTCTATTAATTTCAGTCAGAATCTAAACAGATTATGATAGGTCCTGTATTGCATCGTTTAGACCATTGTACATTAATTTACACTATTTTAGGTGTCTGTGTTAGACTACACTGGATAATTCCATTGACAGATTGCTCTTTAAATCATTAAGCTTAAGTTTCAGAAAAATGGGGGGGGGGGTGTTCTTCCCAACTTTCTATTAATTTTTTCCCATATGTAGTTTAGGCATCTTCCTTCTGATTTGCCACTCAGATTCAGGCCCTTGTCATGAAATCTACCTTTCAGCCTGGCTATCCAATCCCTGTCCCACCTGTTCCCATTCTTTTACCTTGAACACAGAGTGGTGTTCAGAGATTATGCAGAAATGCTAAGGCTATTAATCAGCAGCGAGTAGCGTCTTTTTTTTTTTTTTTTGTAAAATCTGCAGCCATCTTCTCCTTTATCTTATCAAAAGCAAAAAAATATTTTTAATAACCAATATCCATCTTGGTAGATTATAGTTTGAATGGTCAAGAACTAGAGTTAGTACAAGATTTCCCTTAACCAAATTCACTTCCAAATACTAGGATGGATTTTGTAAGTTTCATTAAAAAAGAAAGAAAGAAACCAAAAAGTAGATAAAACATGAGGAAAAGTAACAAAACTTCTACAAAAACATACTTATGGAAAATTCACAGCAAGCCCACATGGACAACAAAATCTTTCTATTTTCATCTAAACCTGAGCCTTGTAAGTCCTTTAGATGTTCTCTAAGATAGAGAGAGGTCCTATTTTCTTCCATAGGGCATCATTTCTGGACCCTATCATCTCCTTTGAGCAATATGGATGAAAGATATCTTTCTTCTTCGGGGAACTCCACTTTTCTGTAACATTTGGCCATTCACCCTGGATGGCTTCTTGATGGCTCTTGGATGTCTCTTTAATTCCCTTAATGTCTTTCTTCCAGACACAGCTTGAAAAAAATACTCAAGCTAGGCAGATCATTTCTTGCTTCTTTGTTTTATTTCATTCTGGTTTTTCTGTTTTACAGAGTATAGACATTATCTCTCTTCCTGGGTGAGACATTCCTCATTAATTGGTCTTTCACAGTTCATCTGATCATGAACAGAGTGAGTGTGGTTTTTGACTGACCAACAAGTTAACCCTTCTATTTCCTGACAGCTCTAGCTTTGGAATTTCATCTGGTATTAGCCAAAGCAATACTTTGATGCTTTTCTTCCTTTATTCAATTCAGAGGCACCACCAGCAATAATAACATGCAAAGCTAAAATTAACGTATCTAAAACAAAAATGAATTAAAAGGGCTAGATGACATACACCAAATTTCAGGCCATATCAACAGCATTTCCTCTTGCCAACAAAAGGTCCTCTTCATTGCACATTGAGGGGCACAGTGTACAATGTATCATATGAGCAATAGTTTGTTCTCCGCATTCACACAGGTTACCATCTACAGGGAAACCCCACTTTCTTAGATTAGCCCTTGATCTTCCTACAGTCTGTTTAAAGCTTTCCACACAGGCCATGGTTGTTCTTGGCCAGGCAGTAGAGAATCATGTGGTTGGGGGATATGAAAGGAGCCTCCCAAAGATTGCTATTTCAGCGATCAGGCGTCCCTTGGGCAATGGTAGCAACAGTGATTGTCAACAGCTAATCCTTCAATCCAGAAGCACTGATGATGCTAATTTGGATGAAGAATTGCTTGTTTCAGAATACTGTTTAAGTCCTTCTTGCTTTTTGTTCCTTATCTCATGCTATACTGAGTGTAGAGGAAATGTTACTCCCTGGAATCAATAAATTTGGAAATTACTGGCTCAAACTTATTCATTCATTCATTCATTCATTCATTGCATTTATATTCCACCCATTTGGGATATTTTCCCACTCTGGGAAGCTTACAACACATTAAAAAAATCTTAATAAGAAGAAATTAAACATAAAGAATAACACATATCTAAAGGAAAATCTCCCCCCAAGACAAGATACCAAGACACTAAGGTCATTTTCTGATGTCTTTCTGATTGTTTTAGGAGACATAGCTTAATTAAACTTCTCCATATTCCTGGTTACTTCTTTGATCTCAATTTCTTCTTCTGATATCTGGCTTGTTCTTCAGTCAGTTCTATCTCTTGCTTCATCCTTCAATTCAGATTTATTTCCTATCACTGGCACAACCCTTTGACTTTGCCACCAAAATGGAAGTCCAGGTTTCTAGACTGATCTGCTGTCAATACTTCATTCCTGATCCACAATCAGCACAAGTGTTTGCAAATGTCTCATCTTGGGAAACACAGTTAGTGGCATAGCGCTAGTCTTCTCCATCTGCATCTTCCTTGCATACATTGATCTACAGTACAAGAATATCAATGTATAAATGAATATGAAGTAATAAACCTATTAGATTAGTTATTGGTAAATAATTGGTAAACAAAAGCCTTTTTATTTAATTGGATATGGCTAATTACTCCATTGGCTGCAGTGGCTTTGTGGTTGTGACACTGAACTTGATGACTAGAAGGTCACCAGGTAAGCACCTGAAAACTGTGTGATGGAGTGAGCTCCCATTGTCTGTCCCGGCTCCCTAGATAAATAGGTATCACTTTGGTGGGAAGGTAACAATGTTCCATGTCTAGTCATGCCTGCCACATGTCCACAGAAACATCTGCAGATGCAGACAGTGCTACTTTATATCTTTGGCAATAAACAGAGATGAGCACCAAACCCTAGAGTCAGATTCGACTATCTTTCAAACAAGAGAGACCTTTACCTTCCACCTTAATTACTCCATGGTTTTATGCACCGTTAAGTATCATTATGTCTTTCATTACAAAATTATAATTTATACACAATATAATATACATAATATATATTGAATCTGCTACTGCACTGGAAGGTTTTTTTTTAAAACCAAGACATAAACTCTTAAAGAAAAAGAAAGAAGATTATTTTTACCTTACAGTACATCAGTGACTACTTTGATACTGAGCATTATACATTTTTTCAATATTATTTTTAACCATCCACAATAGTGTGCATATAGCAATCAGTTTTATGAAAAGGACCACAATATATACAATGTTACTGCATAAACTGAAAGAAACAATATGGTGGCACTCTAGTGCTGTCATTTCAAATTAGCTGAGTTTTATTAAGATGTAAAAAAAAAATCTGTTAAATTCATTTAAAGATGCCCCCTCCTTTTTATTATAAACAAATTTGCAAGAGAAATCAAGGTTGAAAAGATCTTTGGAGTGTTCCCATCATGTTTTAACCCAAACAACACTAAGCTGATGTTTTATTAAATTTGGCAGGGTGGGAATTGTGGAGGCTGTGGGTTAAAGGCCTTGTATACTCAGTGCTTCAACCCAACATAGATTTTTATAACTGAGCAATAAACTCTTGAAAAATGGGCTTTACGTAAGAAATGGTGACATAATATAGTCAAATGGATCAAGTAACCATTAACAGAATGAAATTTCTTTGACTTTCTATTTGATAAAGGGGGAAACCTTTCTCTTCTGAGGCACATACTATAGCATGTTAATTTGGCATTAATTATAGAACATGTCAAACTGTATTTCAGTCAAAGCTCCCTGTTAGTCTCCAGAGCTTTCTTAATGACAGTAATTATAGGTCATAAAGAAGTCGTCTAAAATTAACATTTCTCTCATGTCTTGATAGGAAAATGTAAATGGCTGCATAGTACAGATGTTTTGATTAGTAAAATTTACACTTCCTTTCCCCTCCCCCCCTTTTTTTTGTTTCAGTGCTTGTCAAACTTCACAGTGCTAAACCTAAGGCACTACATTTTAAATCCTTCTTATGAGATAAAGCTTTGCTCAGACTGACTGTGATTTCTTCATTCTTCTAAACTCCTGAAGAGCTCTGGGTGAATGAGAGAGATATTTTATCATATCATTTGGTCCCACATACAGATTCCAAAGTGGTGTCCAACCATACATTTTAAAACAATACATCAAAAACAATTTAATGAGTCAGATTGCTAAACAGAGTTTACAAAAACTTGGAGTGTTATCTACACTACACAGTTACAGCAGATTGATTCCATGCTGTGGAATTCTGGGACTTACAGTTTAATGAGTAACTTAAATGTTGGTCAAAGAGTTTTCTGCACTTCACTGGACCTTAATAAAGAATTCTGAGGACTTAACCAGACAATGAAATTCCACCATTCAACAGAATGGAAAAATGAGAATTAAATTGGAACTTTGCCCTGAACTGGTCTTCCTATCAGGTTGCTGGCCTTCCTAAGGGTCACTTTATGTCAAGTGGTATCCATTCTGTGATAGATTTCATCCCTACCATCTTTGACGCAGCACACATGCCTGACCCACTAATGCCTTGCAAACTCAAACAACATTGTTGCTTGTTTTGCACCTGATCTTACCCACAGTTCTTCGTTTGATATTCGATCAACCCATCATATGCATAGCATCCTTCACTTGATTGCTCTTTGTGCTACATCAGCAAAAATTAATGCCAGCTTTTCTAGGTGCCCATGTTCCACTGCCATATAATAAAGTAAGCAGAATGGTGATGTTGATGAGTTCAGCTCCTACCTTTCTTATTTTTGCTTCACTAAGCACATCCTTTATGCTGTTAAAAGTTGCCCATGCTACTTGCCTTCTTTTCAAAATTTCTTTTGTTTGATCGTGCCTTGGGTTAACCTCTTCCCCAAGGTATACACCTGAGTCAATTTATTCTACCATCTCATTTCCACATCTCATATCTATGGCATTTTTGGAGGCACTATACAGTAATGCCTCGCATAGCGAGCATTTCGCATAGCGAAAAACTCGCTTAACGAGCAGACTTTTCCCCAATAGGCCTGCTTCATTGAACGAGCAAATATTCGCTTAACGAAAAGCTTCGCGTTTGCGGGGTGTTTCAGAACGCAATGAGGGACTCCCCCGCCGCATTCCAAAACAACCTGCAGACTAGAGCGTGCTGGCTGGGTGTTTTGGTTGTCATGTTATTTTCTCTTTTCCCTCTCGCCTGCCTGCCTGCCTTCCACGGCTCCCGAACCAGCCCATTATAATGTGCGGCCGGCAGCAGAGAAGGCGGAGCTAGGACTGCCATATACTGTACATACATACACACACACACAAACACACGCCTGCCTGTCAGGGGAGGGGAAGAATTGGTGCGGCTGTTTGTTTGTTTACTTACTTGCTGGCTTGTTTGTGCACTCCCGAAGCCCCACCCCTCTTGCCGGTTCTGCTCCCAAGGCAAAGAGGCACGAGGTTGAGCCTGGCGCGGCCCCACCTCCTTTTTGCCTTTGCGGAGCAGGTTCCAAAGGAAGGCGGTCCTTGGGACTCGGCCAGCTCTGGGTGCCCTTTTACACCGGAGAAGTGGAACCTGCTCCACAAAGGCAGAAAGGAGGCTCAACCTCGCACCTCTTTGCCTTGGCAGCAGAACCGGCGAGAGGGGTGGGGCTTCGGGAGTGCACAAACAAGCCAGCAAGTAAGTAAACAAACAAACAGCCACACCAATTCTTCCCCTCCCCTGACAGGCAGGCGCCTCCTCCCTTTGTCCGCCCACTGTTGACCTATTTGCCTGGACTACCTTGCGGTCCCCCACCCAACAGCCTCTCAGGGAAGCCTCGTGGGGGGGGGCAGGCAGGTGTGTGTGTGTGTGTGTGTGTGTGTGTGTGTGTGTGTGTGTGTGTGTGTGTGTGTGTACAGTATATCGCAGTCCTAGTTCCGCCTCCTTTGCTGCCGGCCGCACATTATAATGGGCTGGTTCGGGAGCCGTGGAAGGCAGGCAGGCAGGCGAGAGGGAAAAGAGAAAATAACACAACAAGTACTCGCGACGACAGGGCTTGGGAAGCGGCGGCTGCCCCAGCGAGGCTGAACGGGGCAGGTTCGCAGAAACCGTTCTCCTCAGGCGGGAAACCTTGGGGGCTGGTTTTTGAGAGGAAGCCCCAAAAGTGCTCCCCGCCCACCCCACCCCCACGGGGGTCCCGTCGCCCTGCGTTGACTCCCACTTTGCGATCGGGGAAGATCCCCGTACCCTTTCCAAACACCCAGGTGATGCGCATGCACCGCAGGCAAAGTTAAGCGAAATACATTTCCCTATGGGAAGCGTGTTTCGCTTAACGAATTACTCGCATAACGAGCAAGTGTGTGGAACGCATTATGCTCGTTATGCGAGGTATTACTGTATATATATATCATTTTTGACATACAGTAAAACCTCATATAACACTAAAACCTGGTTCCACAAGTCTTGGTGTTATATGATTTTTAGTGTTATCTGATCCTCTATGGGATCCATAGAGATACATTGTAACCACACAGGCTTTAGCGGTTGTTATCTGAAGCATCCCATAGGATCTTAATGTTATCTGATGCAATTCTTCCCCCCAGATTCCTTAATGTTATGCGATTTTAGTGTTATTCGATACTAATGTTATATGAGGTATTACTGTATTGGTCTTCAGGCCAATATTTTGACTATTACTTATTTACTTGGTTACTTGGTTAATCCGTACTTCACACATCTCGTTTAACATAGTGGTTCGAAGCATCATCTCCCACGAAATTTTAGCAGCCTCTCACCATCGGGAGGTCCTATCAATACCGTAGCAGGGTCCAATGGTGCGTGGGGAACTGAGACTCATGTTTTTGATGCTCCTTTAGCCATTTTAAATACAACAACACAGCTGGCTGGACTCATGTTGAAGTTGGCCACTTTAGAGCAATGCACTGGCCAGGTGCATTTGCCCAAGTAACCAACCCCACTTAGCTGTCCTGGAGTTCCAGAATGGAGGACTGTTTGGGACTGCTAGGCAACATCTTTTGTGGCATGGTTGAAGTTGCCAGGGGACTACACCCCTACCACCATAGCTGTCAGACAGCAAGGGCCACTGCTGTGTCACGTTGAGGCATGAGGTGGGATTTGCAGTGTGACCATTTTTTACTATTAAAATGGCGAAAGAAACATTGAAAACACATTAAATTGTTAAAAACATTAAAATACATTAAATGGTTAAAAACAGGTTTAAAACATTACAGACATTAGAAAACAAACGGGTGCTGCATTTTGAAACATGTGAAGCTTTTGAGCTGTCTTCACAGCTAGCCCCATATATAGTGTGTTAAGCCCAGTGGGTGGTAACATGTGTCACTGGCCAAACCAGGCACCTCTCTTAGCCAGGTGGCAGGTATCAAGGGAAGGAGAAGATGGAGGCAGCTTATGGTGAGGCCCTAGTACTGCTAACAGGTAGAAGCTGAGAGGAGGTCCACAGGACTCCTACAACATGCAGCAGCCAGGAGGAGGCGGTAGCATACTGTAATCCATGGGGTCGCAAAGGGTGGGACTCAACTATGTGACTGAACAACAACAATTTTATTTATTTATTTACAGTAAAACCGCAGGTTACAACCACCTTGGTTTAAGTTTGCTGCGGTTTACAATGACAAATCCTGTGGAAATGCCATCCCAGTTTACAAATGTTAATGTATTTTTTTCTGTTTACAATGCTCAATTCAGGATCACTTTTTATTTTTCAATGCATCTCTATGGATGTTTTGGTTTACAATTTTTTCGTGTTATGACGGAGGCTGTTGGAACAGATCTCCGTCGTAACCCAGGGTTTTACTGTATTTTACTTCCGTACTTCCCATCTGGGAGATATTTCCACTCTGCGTGGTTTTTATAGTTAAAATCTCAATCTCAATACCCAAACCAACAGTGACATTTTAGGGAGGAGGGACAAAAACCCTTAATATATATTTTAAAACCACACACACACAAAAGCTGAAAGGCTGGCAAGTTGACAGTTTGAGACCCAGGTACTGCATGATGGATTGAGCACCCGTCTCTGTACAAGCTCTTGGAGACATAAAATGAGCCTCATTTGGGCATTCCCTGCGTAGAGTTTCTTCTGCAAAAATTATTTCACCCCAGAATAATTTCTTACATGAAATTATTATTATTACTACTGAAGTTTCAACTAAGGTGGAAACAATATATATAATTTTTGCATTAGAAAGATAGGCAAAAGAAAAGGAAAATAAATAAGAAAATTGTAATAAAGAACAAAGATCAGTGATACCAAAGCTTCTGGATTCATCTCTCACCAGCCTGTCTTTTATTATTCTTTTTCAGAAAGAAAGAAAATAAAATGGTGTATTCTGAAGTGTCAAATTTTGCTTACTTGAAAATAAGGAATGAAACATTCTGGTTTAAACAATGTTAATATCATCAAACATCCAGGGAAATATAGCAAATTAAAAGGTAATCACTTCGTAGCATAAAAGCCTAACACCTTATGTAATCATAAATCTAATACTTGACATTCATCTCCCTGGAAAATAAAATTAGATAAACTTTTGCAAGGGCATTCTGAACAGTCAATCCAGTTTATTAATAATTTCCTGTTTCATACAGGAAGCTCATATTATCTGGTCACAGCCACAGTAGACCTCCACAGATATTTAATAAAGCTGCTGTTGGTAATCCTCTCTGATTACCTATAACCTTCCAGCTATAACACACACTGTGAACCCGCTCCATAGAAGGACATCACACTGTCACCTGGTATGATGTTTGACAGCTTATTCTGCTACATCAAGCAGCACAAAATTACTTTTTCCAAATCCATCCCTAGTTAATAACCAAAAGCAATAATGGTATTCAGCATGCGTAATGCACTGAGAAGGCAAAATGAGGCAACAGAGAGAAAAAAGATTAAAGAGAGACTATTATGAAGAGAAGATCAAAAACTGAATCTTGTAACCTACTACAATGTTTCAATTATAACAACATGCACTGAGTACCACGTATCACTCAACAAAAGCCCATCCTGCAAATCTAAGAAAACACAAGAGAAAATTCCTATTGTGTTTACACTGGATGCATCCTTATTCTAGTTCAAACAGAGAGCACATTTCAAATTTTCCTTTCTAAATTATGCTCAGAAATTCTTCTGGGAACAGATGCTGACTTATGTCTATGGAAATCTCTGGTTAACAGAAACACATTGCTTTGATTGGTTTTTTTGTGTGTGTGTTAATTAACAAAAGCATGTGCCTTATTTTGTAGTGAAAATAATATAGTGTTTTGCTTGTGGAACATCTCAAAATTATTGTATGCTTATGCTTCCAAGAACTACTGAGCAGAGCGAGCAAATTCCTACTTCTTACACAGACAATCTGGAAAGGAATGTGCTTTCTCTCTGCAAAGTTGGGTGGGAAGGAGTAAAATCCCAACTTCCTTTTGCAAGGAATTGATTAAATGACTTCCATGAAATGAGGGAAAGACACATCTTAAACAAGGAACAATAAAGGATGATAAAATAGCTATATCTCTTTCAACCTCAATCCCCCCCCCCCAAAGGAATATATTCATGGCTAGAAATATAATAGGGCCATGCTTGCAGATCTTACTATAATTACCATTTAATTTCTCTCTCACACAGCACAGCATGAATCTCATTTAGAAATTAGCTAGGTGATGAGAAAGTCCTACAAATTGGAATTCTAACAAATGCTGTTCTGATATCCAATTGTATTTTTTTCCTTCTGAGCTTGGAATGAAAAATAAATTATCAAAGAAGCTTTATGATATTTTTACAAGAGTCAGCTATTCGAAGCAAAGATTGAATAGGACAAATTCCTAAATGTGTACATTTGCAAATGCAAATAATTCATTAATTTGTGACCTTTGAATTCAGAGTTTGCAAATCAATCCTCCCTTCCATCTCTGGCTCACCATGAGGTATTTCTTAATTTGTAATTCAGTATTTCTTCTGGGTACTTTGCCATTCCGTATTTGTGCATTCAACATTACAATACTTGCCTGTATAAGGTTGATTTGTAGCCTGACTAACTGGTTTATTTAACTTTGTCAGCAAGGTATATATAACACAGAAACCTTTGGGTTCAAGCCACCAAAGCAAATTAAATGAAGTAAGTTGCAAAGAAACTTAAATGCAAGCAAAGTTGTGAACGAAGCTTTCTAAAAACTGACATTTCCCAAATTAAATTTCAGTATTAGAAAGCACCCATTGCACTTTTGAGAAAGAGAGAGGAACCTTTAGAGAGCATATTTAAATTAAACCTGTTGGTCCCTCACCACCCAATAAATAGTTTGCTTTTCCCCCTTCGAAAAAAGTAACCAGGTTTTTTATAAAAAAAATTGAGAGCCCTGTAATATGCATTGCCACCTGACATGTCATTTTCTTTTTTAAAAAACATTTTTATTAAATTTTCAAAAGTAAATACAAATATAATACTACTAAAAATATAACTGCATAGTTTTTCTCACTTAAAAATATATACCATAGTCAATATAACAAACAAACAAAAAAAAGAAAATAGTGTTTACATACTTATGACATAATAAACAATAAAAAAACCATGTAAATACAATACCTAACTCAAAATAAACACCACAGTGCTATATACATTGCCCGAAGGATCGTGGTATATCACATTCATTTTCTTTAATTCCAAAAGCTCATTTGTTCTGGTGCTGGTTTCATTCCTCCACTCCCGCTCAGTGCATCTTCCACGAATAGCCTCCAAATTTTCCAGAATCTGTTTTCTTGAACTATACCTTTTTTAATATTCATTTCTCACGTTAACTTATCATTTAATGCAAGTCCCCACATTTCTTCATACCAATCTTCAGTCTTTAAAACCACATCATTTTTCCAATTTCTTGCTATACATTGCCTTGCTAATGTTAACATTATAGATAGTAACTCTTTTTTTATCTTCATCCACTTTTAAATTGTCAACATCGGTTAATAAAATTGAACTTGACCCCAGATTTGGCTTAATCTTTATTATTCTTGTAATTTCTTCTTCTATTCCCCCCCCCCCCAAAAGCATTTACAACTCCACCACATGTGCTCATATGTTCCCCTTGCTTGCTTACATCTCCAACAGATATCAGTTGTATTTTTATCTATTTGATGTAGCCTAACTGGAGTCAAGTACCATTTCCACAGCATTTTATAATTGTGTTCTTTTACAGACAATGTTCTGACATGTCATTTTTCTACACCATGTGAATTTGGGACCAATGAAAATGCATGTGAATGGATTACAGTTTACAGCTTCATAAAAAGAAGCTGCCATACAGAAACAGACATTTATAAACCATTACTTAATATAACTGATCTCCCATCAAGGAAGTTCTACCAGTAAAAAATTATTCTGAGTTGAAAGGATTTTTGCTGGAGAAACTCCACTCAGGGAACACCTAAATGAGACTCCTTTCATGTCCCCATGATCCGTTGTGCAGCATTCGGGTATTGAACCCCAACCTTCTTGTCTCCAAGCTCAGCATCTTAACTAGTTCTACCAGTAGACAGGGTGGAGCAACTGCCTCAACCATAGATGCCAGGGATAGTGGTGGCAGTGTTCTAATTTTTCCTCTGAAAATCTACAGCTGTTTCATGTAGGAAGAATGCTTTTAGTTTTATGGGGGAAGCCAGTAGAAATGGCTGCTTCCTGCTTTACCTCCTCAGAAGCCAAGGACAACTTTGGACCTATCTGACAATGTTAGGCATCAATGAAAATATGTTCAAATTAGCTTTGTAGGCTAAATCCAATTGTAGAACAATTGAATCATGAGGACTTGCAGAAGTCTTGAATTAACACATTCCATTCATTAGTAGGTATAATCTAGCTGGTACAGCAATTGCATTTAACCCTATTTTTTATTTTTATTTTTAAGTTAGGTTAGGTAAAATGGTATTGTAGACACAATGGGCACAGAGCTGAGCGAGTTGAGGAGGATGGTGGAGGAAAGAAGTGCCCGGTGGACAGTGGTCCATGGGGTCGCAAAGGGTTGGAATCGACTGTGCTACTGAACAACAACAATTTCCAGTGCCCTAGGGCAATGCCATCACCACTGGTGTTACTGCAATCAGAAAAGTGATTCTCAAGATATAATAAGAGTGCCAAGAAATGGCAGCCATCACAAAATGATGGAAATGTTTTGGTAAAAATGTTTTGCAAAGTAATTTTTTCCTCTGGTGCATTTGGGAGTGAGTGTTTGTATATGTGTGTGAGAGAGAGAGATAGAGAAGAGAATTAGATATATTAACTCGAGAGAAAATGTCTTCTAAGAAATGTCATCTCTAATTATGGAAGTATTACCATGATACTCAGTAAAACAATATGGTAAGTAATGAGTACAGTCTAAAAATGAAAACATGCAGGCACAAAAATGCACTTACAGATCCAAAATGAAAACATACTGACAAACATAAATGCCTTGGAATATGACTGAATGAACAGTAGGCTCATAATCTGCAAAAAAATTGTTAGAACAATATGAAAATTGTATTATGCAACAAAACAAAACAGAGCCGCCGCCCCCGCATATTCACACTACCAATCAGCCAACCAACCAAATGCCTTAAAATTTGCCTTGAGAATGCACTTTATGCAATGACTTGGATTCTTAATTCTTCTGCGATCAGTAAAGAAGCACTAAAACAAAAATAAATACTAAAATGTAGAAACCAAGATGTTTCCCATTAAGCAATTGCTTTGATTACCTGAGAAACAAAAATAACAGATTGTTACTACTGATCATTCAAATCTAAATAAATGGGAAATCAAATGTAGTAAATAGAATAACCTTTGTCTGGAGAAGAATTCAGATGCAGCATAACATCACTGTTTAGAAACTGCAACATCCAAAATCAGAATAGCTATGTGGACATTGAACCTTTGTGGCGAAGAAGGAGAAGGAGAAGATGACGATGACAATGAAGACGATGAAGACGAAGCAACTTTTTTTGACAGTTATTTATCCCTGTAAAAACCTGATTTACACAAGAAGACTAGCTATCTTGGTGGTCCTTTTCATCTCTTTTTTCTTTTTAGCTTACTTCACTTCATTTGCTTATGAGTTTGAGGGAGCATAGCCCCTTGAGTGTGTAAACAAATTCAACATTGAAGTGAGTTAAGGAGTTGTTATCTCATAATAAATGATGGTGCAAATAAGTCAATAGTGTAGCTGACAAGCTAACTATCTGGGAGCAATATAATCAAATTTTATTACTGATTTCCCATGCCCTTGTTCAAGACTCTGATTGATTAACAGAAGCTGCATATAAAAAAATATGTAAGCAATTCTGTGTCTCCTCACAATTAATAATATCACACACACACACAAAAGAAAAGACTGGAAGAATCTTCTATGTTCATATTATATGTATCCAAGAGACTATTTGCTAGACAATCCAAAAGCAGGAGAAAAAACAGACATCAGGTAACAGTGCCCAAAAAGGTAAGTTGAAGTATCACTGCATATTGTAAAATTCAGGAAAACAGCCACTGAACCTCCTCCACCTCTGAAAATCCTTTAAGATACAGTATTTCCATACTCTGGATCTTGCTCTGTGCCCAAGGAAGCTATGCTAATTGAGGACTTCTGTATTTAGTGGCATTTCCTTTATAGCAAAATTTTGTCACCTCGATAAAAGAAGAGGGAATTAGAAAAGCAAGAAGAACACTTTTGCATCCCAGATATTTATTTATTTAGTGCACTTTTATACTGCCCGTTTGGGGGGTGGGATTTCCCCACTCTGGGCAGTTTATAAGGATTAATGATAAAAACATAAGAAATTAAATATGACAGATCATGGTGGGAACATACTAATAATTTAAATATCTTATAATAAATGGTTCCTTAGCTTCTGATTCCCTTTATTTTGTACCTAGATGTTTTGTTGTGGCAGTTTATAATTATCCCCATTTTGCTGGTGGGAAAAATGAATCAATTGCTCAATGATACCAGTGGCAGACCATTTGAAGATATTTAAGTCAAAAACTAACTCCTTTAACTGCAATCTGAAGCTAAACTGAGGACAGTGCAGCTCCCTGGGTATTACTATAATGAGATCCCTACAATATATATACTTAATGAGGATATTGCTGTGTGCTGTTCCAGTGTCAGCCTTGGAAGGTATTCAGAATTTAGACTTATGTAGAGTACATTGCAATTGTTTAATCATAGGAGATAAGCAGATAGCAGTGGCAAGGTTCACAACCTGAAGGGAGAGACAGCAATTTCACAGTATGCACAAAGAGAGAAAAGACCGTCTTGATCACTTTCATAATACCATCTTTTATTAAGAATTTTTCCATACAAAGCCAACTGAAATCACATGCTGAAATAATAAGTGGTTATGCTGTTCTATGTAGGTAGAAGCACCATTAAACATTCCACAACTTAGGCAAGTTCTGCTGAAAGATATTCTGCAACCTGTCCATCACACCATTTCCATCTGTCATCATCATCGTAGGCTGCTACTCGTATCCAAGCATACATTTTTCCTGGAAGTCATTTTCTCAGTTGATGGATGTGACTCTGGTGACTCAATAAACCAATCCTGGCATGAAACATGCAACCACACACATTACATTGAATAGATGGTAGAGGGCGTAGTTGAGTTTGAGGAAGCTTCTGTGCTCATTGGCTAGCCTCTCCATGTTTCTCCTTTAAAGTGATCCGTAGCAGCAGAGATGGTTTGGTGTCAAAGTGGGCAATCAATTGTTGCTTTCCAGGTTTGTGGTTTTATACCTGATACCTTCATGGTTTGTTTCAGCTGGTCCTTATAAGAATCTAGGTTCCCCATAAAGAATTTGATGAGGAAGCCTGGAACCATTCATATAGCAGACATGCCCTATCCATCTAAGACAGTGGCCTATGATGGAAGCTTCAATTATATTTACATTTGCCTTCGAGGATTGCAATGTTGGTGACATAGTCATCCTACTTGATGTTCAAGATGGACCTTAGCTTCTGTTGGTGAAAGTGCTCAAGTTTTTTGATGTTGTGGCAATAGATGGTCCATGGAATCTTTCCATCTGTAGTAAGGGAGTAAACCAGCTTAAGTGCATCCATCAAAGCAATCCAATGATTTACCAAGATTGTAGAAGTGTTCCAGAAGAATTACAAGAGAGTTACTAAAAATGTGCTTCCAAAAGACTGAACAGATTTTCCAAGCAATTATAACAAGAACAACTCATAGATAGCTTAGCCTTATAATTTGTTTACTCATGTATTGTTTTTCCCTAACCATATTCAATGCTTTGCAACATAAAAATGTTAGTGAGAAAGGAAAGGCAGGAGGGAGGGAGGAAACCTCTAAGAATGTGCAGAGTTCTTACATTTTAAACTCTCCCCTCATGGGACCACCAGGACAAAAAGAATGTAAAATAAAGTTTACTTCTGCTGCCCTGATCTTGAACCCACTTACTTGAGAACTGTTCCATTGTAGAAAGGAATAATGTGAAGGCTACAATACTTCAGTGATGGCAATCATACATTAATTATGTAGTGCTTAACTGCCGTTATGCAAGACTGAAGGTTCTCTGGGCTCATTCAGATGTGGCTTTTACCATGCTCTTGACCTTACCTCATTAATTGAATTTAATGGGGATGGGGCATCCACCCATCCTCGCCTTTCATTTGGAAGTTTCCTGCATTTCTCATGGCTTCATCTGGCTTTTATCTTACCAAAGGAAAGTTCTTAAGAATGGAAAGATGGAATAACTGTGAAATGGCTTTACATGGTTGTTGCTTGGAGCTGTTCATCTGGAAGTGGTAGCTATACATCCTTGGAGCAAATGATCATTTCATAAGTTGAAGGACTGAATCCTGTTAATTAAAAAGGCTATTAGCCATGGATCCCATTAAGCACAGAGACATGCATTTGCTTTTGTAACATTTTTTTTCTTTCATTGCAATAATTTGGTTGATTGGCAAAGTTAAGAGACAGGAGACCAGGTTGATGTTCACACTAGAGATCCATCAGCAGTTCTGTTGGAGCCTCTACACAGCCTTTGTGGGGTTGAACATGTGAAAGGAATTCTCATTCTTGATGTCAGCTTTCAAACTTAGTTTGATTTACTTATGATTTCTTGGATTAAGAGGGCACCGGTGGGGTTTAAGCCACCTGAAAAACAAGCTCTGCTTCTTTCTTGAAGCCTTAGTAATAGGCTGTCCTTGGCAGTGCCAAATTATCGGTTTAAACTCCATAGGCCTCATATGGCAGAACAAATCCAACTATCATTGCTCAATGTAGCCTCCCTCATTTTGGAAGAACTATTATTCTTCCATGACTACTCTATGCTCATGATATTATTAATTGGACCCACAGTCAGAATTCCACTAATCGTCGCTATAACTATAAAGACATACCATGCAGCAATTATAGATGCCAACCACCTAGAATAGCTGTGGACTCTTTTACCAGTCATATTCCTCCTATTTCTAGCAGCCCCACAAATACAAACTCTATTCCTATTAGAAAATTCAGAAAAACTCCATGTTTCCTTTTAAGCACTAGGACATCAACAATACTGAAGCTATGAATACTCAGACTATGAAAATACGTTTGACTGTGAAAATACATTTTGACTGTGTGTCCATAGTACAAGAACAGAACCTTGAAAATAGCTCATCATGACAGAAACTGATAATAAAATTAATCTCAGTACAAACCCACACCCAACTACTGTTTTCAGCAGAAGATGTTCTTTACTAATGAACCCTTTCAGCCCTCAGAATTCAAACTGATGCTGTCCCAGGGTGACTTAATCAACTAACCAAAGTCCTACCAAGCAGTAAAGCAATATTTCATTCTGGCCTAGGGTTGTTGCTGTTGCTGTTGCTGTTGCTGTTGCTGTTGCTGTTGCTGTTGCTGTTGCTGTTGCTGTTGCTGTTGCAACCCATAATTCATCTCACAGTCAGCTGCCTCAGAGATTGGCTACACGGCTCAAGTGAAACAGGCTGGAGATGGCTGAATAGAGTAATAGAGTCATTTATATTTGTGTACAGCAGGGTTTCCAACCTACAGCCCATGGGCCATATCCAGCCCCTGGACCGAATTGCTGCCAGTGCCAGAAGTGCCCCAACATCACTGGAAGGGACAAAATTGCCACGTTTTGGCACTGAAACACCACAAAAACATGGTGAAAAATTCAAAAATGTTCCTCCCCCATTTCCTCCTCCAAGGTGGAGGTGGGAAAAATGCCCCCAAATGTGGAGCAAATGCATGCACTGCTGGCACTGGGAAGAACCTCGTAATTGGCACTTCAGCTGACTGAGGGCGCATGGTCAGGCCCCTCACAGGAAAAGGTTGGGAACCCCTGGCATAGAGGTATGGCATGCCTCAAACAATCCTATTTGGTCAACCTTTCTTAAGAAAACAAACAAAAAATATTCCTTTTTGCTTCCTTCTCTCACTACTTCTTTTGGAAGGAAGCTTTGCTTTTAAGTTTTTAAAAATACTTTAACACTTTAGGATTATCTAAATGGGCTTATTTAACTAACAAAAACCCTTGCTTTCTTTCTCTCTCCACAGAGGAACAGAAGAAGTTTTCAATTTCCCAATATTGTGAAGTAGCTAAGCTGTCTTTGAAAGCCACATAATGATATTGGGAAACTGAAAACAGTAGCTTTGGCTTGCTCCTAGCAATTATGTGTACTTGAACCAAAACAGAGCAAGCCTATTTGCAGCTAAAAAAAAGTAATATCTGACAGGGAGCCAGAAAGGTGCAGGTAGGAAAGCTTTTAAGATGGTCTGGTTTGCTCTGTACCTATGTTGTCTAGTCATTGGCAAAAAGGAGTCAACCATCTCATTGTCACAGCAAACCAAACAGCAGGACAAATGCCCATATAGACAGTTCCTCAGATTTTTCTCTCACACTTTTGATTAGTGTTGTCATCACTAATCAAGCCAAAATTGTATTAAACATAAAAGTTATTTAAATAAGCTTACTTTCTAGTCTGAACTTTCTTTCTGTGTGTGTTGTGTGAGCTCAATCACTTCCTGAGAGTTGCCTCCTTGACATAACCTTTCCCTCTAGAATCTTTTATTTCCATGTATACTGATGCCCTTATCTTAACAAAATCAATCATCTGCAAAGTGTTGTTTTGCAATTCCACCAATAATTATTATAGACAGATAGTGCTTGTCATTATCCAGGTGATTATTACATTTCACTTCAAATTTCAAAAAGCTTTCGGCTTAATCAGTCAGCCGTCCGGTAACAAGGATCCAATCCATGTGTGCACATTCACTACAATCCAACTTGATCCTTCAGAATAAACTGGACTCTATATTTCTCTTCTTTAAGAATCATTAAAAATTCTCCTGAATCACTGACTCTGCAATGAATTCTTAAATGAAACAAAATCTTTCTGAAGCCAACTTTCAGGTATATGGATGGACTTTTGTTCTAGACTCCACAGTGGGGGATATAAAACAGAAACTGAGTTCTCCTGCTAGTCTGCTAGAGTAAATCAGTCCCAATGTCTCCATAGGAAAGTGAAGCAGTGGCTTCTTTTTAACTTGTCTTCGGAAAGCGTGATGGTAGTCTTCTCAGTTTCTGTATTGGTCTACTGCACTTACAGAAGAAAGTACAGTTAAACAGGAGTGCACATCCCATCTAGTTAGCAATTTGCACTTGGTTCTAGATCTCAGTGGAATTAATGTGGAATAGATTCCACAGATCAATATTAGAACCACAAAACTGAAGAATGTTGAGATGGCAGATTTTAGCATCCCTGAGAATTTCAGCATTTTTCTAAGCAATGTTCTGTTCCTTATTGTCTATTAACAGAAGCAAGCCTATGTGTGTAATTCCTCCTTCTTTCTTTCTTTTTTAATTTTTTATTGATTTTTAATACAAATTAACAGGAAAAAAGCAAAGACATAAAAGAAAGTCATATCACAATACAGTAATACCTCATATAACATTAGTATCGAATAACACGAAAATCGCATAACATCAAGGAATCTGGGGGGAAGAATTGCATCAGATAACATTAAGATCCTATGGGATGCTTCAGATAACAACCGCGAAAGCCTGTGTGGTTACAATGTATCTCTATGGATCCCATAGAGGATCAGATAACACTAAAAATCATATAACACGAAGACTTGTGGAACCAGGTTTTAGTGTTATATGAGGTTTTACTGTACATATTTTTAACATACAAAATACATTACTTTACAATACAATATGACACATATTATTTTAAAAAATACAATAAAATATACAATAATCAACCATTTGGTATCTTTATTTTAAACTAACCTTATTTCTTGTATCTTGTTTACTACTACATATATATTCCTTATCCTTATACAGTAGTTTATAGCTACTTGTATATTTAAATATATATTTTTTAAAAACAACTATATATTTTATTCTTAACCTTCTAGTACTATAAACATTCCCACTAGAGTACCATCCAAATATTATATAACCAAAATAAAATAAAAAAGAACACAACAGTGTTATTTACAAAGCCCTGGAGATTGAGATTTCCCCTTTAACTCTTATCTTCCCAAAAGCTAAGTTGACCTGGTACTGGTTTACCACCTTTACCCTTTATCAATGTATATTCCACAAAAGGTTTCCATATATTCCAAAATTTATTTTCCTTAATTATACCCTTTTTCAAATTAATTTCCCAAGTTAATTTATCATCCAATGCAATTTCCCACATTTCTCTATACTAATCCTCCATTTTTACTTGGGTATCATTCTTCAAATTCCTTGCAATACCTTGTTTTGCTATTGTCAACATAATATATAACAGTTCTTTTTTTTATCCACATCTATACTAATATTATCTACTTCATTCAGTAAGGCAGCACCTGGTCCCAACTTCAGGTCCACACCCATTATTTCTTTAATTTCTTTTGCAATATTTTCCCAGAAATCCTTTACCACATTACAACTCCACCACATATGCTCATATGTCCCCAGTGTACTCTTGCATATCCAACACAATTTTGTTTTTGTATTATCCATATTGTGCAGCCTAATTGGGGTCAGGTACCACCTCCAAATCATTTTATAATTATGTTCTTTGACTCTAACAGACAAGGTTCTCATAATCCTTCTTTTCCATTTACTCTTCCAACTTAATTCCATAATTTTTATTCAAATCGTCTTCCCATATTGTTTTTAACACCTCCTGTACATTGCCCTCTTGATTTATAATCTTATATATCTTACTAAACATCCCTTTAACACCTATCTGCCCCCTGTTTATGCAATAAATCATTTCCTCAAATTTTGTCTTTTCTCTTTCCAAACTTGGTTCATCTAAATATTTTTTTATTCCAATTATTTACCAATGCGATTTGAAACTAATTCAGATTCATTTGTCTATATAACGCCCCCTTTATTTCTACATGCTGTATCCAAACCTTCAGCAGGTACACATCATTTTTTACCAATGCTTCCTCCCTTTTTTGATCTATCTTCACTGGAATTTTTTTAAAATCTCCCAATTCTATAATTGGAGATATATATGGTGCCAATTTTTCTTTCATTTCCCCCCAAACTTCTATTGTTTTTATCATTTTATTCTTAACACTAATCTTCAATTTATCTTTATCTTAGAAAATTGCTTTCCCTACCCCGCTCAATTCTTTCATCTCATTTTCTTCCCAAATTACCTCCTCTTTCATTAATATCTTAACCATAATTTTTAATTGAAAAGCTATGTAATAATTTTTAACATTTGGTATTCCTAATCCACCTTCTCTCTGAGGTAAATACCATAATTTTTTAAATATTCTTGGTCTTTTTCCTCCATTACAAAAGTTAGGAAGCGGCCGCTCCCCCCCCCCCGCCTCCCGCCTTCAGTCCCGCCGGACGCCTTGTGCCTATACCAACTGCCAGGGGAAGAAGCACCCAGGGCAGGATGAGGACCTTGCCGCCCCTCCCCCTGTGCCCACCCCAACATATTGTATCATAATGTAATAATGTATTGTCTGTAAGCCGCCCTGAGTTGCCACGGCGAGTGGGCGGCAATATAAATTTGAACTAATAAATAATAATAATAAATAATATTTAACAAATTTTGAAACATCACTAATTCTTTTTCTTTAAGTTGAATTGGTAGTGCATCGAACAAGAAATTTATTTTTGGCAATAATTTCATTTTACATAATGCAATCCTACCAAACCAAGATAAATTCAGCTTTTTATACCGTGATATTTGGTCTTTAATTTCCTTTTCTTGTCTTTCATAATTCAACTTCTTAAGCCCATCAAACTTATTTGAAATATATATCCCCAGATATATCAAACTATATAGACTGCCACCCAGCTGATTTTCGGGCTCCACCCTCCCCAAGACCAGGATAAAGCCAAGGACTGCCAGGTGGCCCCAACACCACTGGCCAACTGATTTTTGGGCTCCACCCTCCCTGGGACCAGGATAAAGCCACAGACCATCGGGCGGCCCCAACAGGACACTCCTGCCCTTCCTCCTAGCTCACCACCTCACCAGAGGAAATGTCCTGTAGCTGCAGGTGGCGAGGCAATGCTCCCGTCCTCCCCCGGGCCCCGTCATCTTGGCCCGGTGGCCGATAAAGTTCAGCGGCAGTGGCAGGGTGAGGATGCTCCCACCCTTCCTCCTGGCTCACTGCGTCCACCCCTGGGACTCTCTCCATCTGTCCCGGGGGGGAGCTCCACCCTGGCCAGGGCTTAAAAGCCACTACGGCGGCAGGACTTTTTCAAGCAGCTACCGCCACCTGAAACACCTATGGCCGGGCAGAGCGATTTGTCACTTGTTGCGGGATTTAACGTTTCTTGTTTAGTCTTCTGCTTTTGTAATTTTTGTGTAAACTGGACTGATATTTGGAATTTTTGATTGTTGCTTGATATTGTTATCTATTGAATTTTGATGTTGTAATGATTTATATTATTTAGTATCTAGATTTATTTCTTAGGATGTCCTGATGTTTTGTAATTGCAATTGTTATTGGAGATATATATACTGTATATGTGATATTTGTAAATTGCTATGTGATATCTGTAATTGTTTTTATGCTATGGAATGTGCTATGTAATTGTAACTGTTTCTTCTGTAAGCCGCCCAGAGTCACTGTGCGAGTGGGGCGGCATATAAGTTGAAATACAAATACAAATCTTTAATTTGAATATTTAAGCAACATTACTTGTTAGAATAAGCAGATAATTAAATATAGTTTTTGTTCTTATCACTTTGGGTAATGGGTGATATACAGTTAACAAAATTTAACTGTTCTTACACATGGCATTGGATACCTGATACAAATGTACATTTTAAAACAATCTTACATAAGCACACAAACATTGCTGATTGCAGCTGAAACGAAGAAACATTTATGATGTAGAATGAATAACTTCAGTGACAAAACAGACAATATTGTTCTGGTTCATAATGCAAATAATGGATAGAATCTTTCTATCACACACCCTGCCATGCATGTAAAAATCTCTCTATCACAGAGAAAAACTTGGAATCACCATCTCTTTAAAATGTTAGTTTACGACATGCTGGAAGCCTTCCTCACCTTCAATCTGCAATGATTTACCATCATGGTCTTTCCACCTTATTCCGCTGTTTTGACCATCTCAGCAGTTATTCTTACTGATGTCATTACAGCTCTGCTTATAACCAGACCCATGCTGCTTGAAGCAAGCTAAAAAATGGGCTCATAATCTGTTATTACAGTTGGAAAGCAAATCTCAGGCAATAGGAAAGGAAGGGGGAAGGTTTGATCAGAATAAGATGGAGGTGCACTTCTCTCTCACACACACACACACGCACACACACACACCTCTTTTGTGGATAGTTTTAGCAAAGAAATTTTCCACATTTGAAAAGTGCTTATCTTTAGTATCATCAGTAAACACAGGGAAAGAAAAACATACTTTTGCTCTGAGGTAAGAATCTTATCATTCAGAAATTGAAAGGGCAATCATAGAATCTGTGGCAGAGCAAAACATATTTCCCCAAAAGACTTCCTACTCCATTCCTGCTTCCTGCAGACAATGGTCATTCCCTGCCTGGATACTTGCTCCAGAAACCTCATCCTTACCATTCTCCAGTCCCTGAAGATACTCTGCCTCTCCTGATCTCTTAGTCATCTGACTTCCAACTAAACTGGACTACACCCTGCTGTCTACACCAACCTCATATCCCTATTTACCTTGAGTCTGATTTTGGACTTGGACTCTGGATTGTGGTATGGTTATTATTTGTACTGTTGCCCTGTTGGCTTAGGTCCTGGTGGTTGTGTTACTTGCCATCTTCCCATGCCCTGGACTCTAACACTTAGATGACAGCATGTACTAGCACAGTGAAAAAAGTGAAACTGTTGCAGCTTCTTGGATTGCCAACTGATCAGCAGCATTGTGGCTGCAGCATTCACTTCCCAGCTGATTGGCAGCAGCCCAGCTGCGGGGGGAAAAAGAAATTGCACTTCTTCTGCTCCCAGAAAATCAAAAGAAGTGTTTAATTTTCCAGATTTGCAGTGGCTAACAGGAGAACCCTGACTAAGGCTTAAAATGGAGCAGGTTGAGGCTGACTGACCTGCTTCAACAAGCAGATGCACATGTTTTTATATTGCAGACCAACCCACCTCAGTGTGTCCCCAAACATCCTAAAGAATAAGCTATTAAGCCCATCTAGACAAGCTCCATACAACATCATTTCATTGGGTGGGTTTAGGTTTCCCCCTTAAAAGAACTGTTATCATGCACTTTTCACTTGACCATAAAATGGTTGGTACCAATGACCCATGCCCTAAAGAATTATAATTTGTCTATTTGTAGCCTGGCTCAAGTGGTTAAGATGCTGAACTCGCTGACTGGAAGGTCGGAGTTCAATTCCCATGTACTACATGATGGAGTGAGCTCCTGTCTCTGTCCCTAGCAGTTCAAAAGCAAGAAATTGCAAGTAAATAAATACAGACCACATCGGTGGGAAGGTAAATAACATTCAGTGCACTCCAGTGTTTAGTCATACCTTCCCCATGTCCACAGAAACATCTGTAGATGCAGATAGTGCTGGCTCTTTGGCTATAAATGCAGATGAACACTGAATCCTAGAGTCAGATATGACTTGACTTTTGAACAAGGGTAACCTTTATCTTTACCTAGCCACTCAAAATATATATTGTGCCAACTGGTCTAAGAAGTCTCATACTGTTTGCCTATATAGATTGCATTAGCCTAGACCAGTTGCAGTCAGTAATACTATTTTAAGACTGCTTCTGCCCATTTTTTCCTTCCATGTTGCTAGCTGCTTACCTTTGGTCACTTTGTCCTGAATACACTTCCATCCTCACAGGGCACATCTCTGTTCAGTAAGATGGCTCCTTTGATTTGATCCTGGCTAGAACTATTGCATAACTTCCCTGACAATATTTTTCAGATTTGACACAATGCTGTACCTGCAGCTACAAACTCATCACCTGGTCCTGCCACAACTTACTAACATCAAAATAACATGTCAAGTGCATCTGAAGCTTCAAGTACTTAATGTTTATCAAAGTATGGTATATTTCGTATGTTTAGGGCAGTGGTTCCCAACACAGCCCACTAGTGGACTTCAATTCGCAGACGCCTAAGTCAGTACATTGGCTGATCAGTGTTTTGGGGAAATGACTTAGGCTTCTGGGAATTGAAGTCCAAAAACCAGCATTTGGGAAACGCTGGTTTAGGGCTTAGAATCCATTGTCAGTCTGGCCAGGTTATCCTGCTATGGTAATAGACCATACTGCTAGCGACTCAACACTGATTGTCAGGCTGTGGTTGACTAACCTGCCAACCCTGTGGACTAATGGCTTTGAGTGACAAAAGTTCACAGGGAAGGGTCATGGTCACCAAGTGGATTAAATCTTGCTTGAATCCATCTTGATGGAGTGCAGCAGCTTCATCAATACTAGCCTAGGGCTGACAAGGACTTTGTGTGCCAAAAGGGCTCAGGACCAGAAAGTGACTTGCAGAACTGGATCAGTGGTACGGGTGTCATGCTGCGATGCAGAAGGCAAATCGAAGGTCACTACATTATATTCTCAGGACAATCTTCATGGCTAATAGCCATGATGATAGCCAATGTTTTGAATCCAATATGGTACAGGAAGAAAAAGGCAACTGCATTGAACTGGTATCTTGGCTCCTCATCCTAGAAGACAGCGTATAAATAAAATAAATAAAATTGGATGGCCTATCATTTTATTATTTTTTCTGAAGAGTTTGAAGAACAATCATATACTTGAGAGAGACAAAATTTCCTTGGTGGGTCTTGAACCTGTTCTAACAAAGGCTGTGTGTGATCTCTGCAACCCAGTCATATTCTCACAATCATATTCCCACAAATTCTGCTGAATTGTACTGACCACTTTACATATATATGAACTTCTCACTAATGTCTCTATGAAGTAACAATAATAAAACTGGATTAACAATAGAGGAGCTAGAGACTTCATCCAGATTCAAGTTTGATTTGAAGTCCAAAGCGACATCCTATCTCTTAACAACTCCAGTTAAGGAGAAGAGTTTTCATAGCCTCATTGCTAGCTGGTTATGTAGAGAACAAGGGTCTGCAATGGCCCAAGTGGTTAAGATACTGAACTTGGCCACTGGAAGGTCAGAGTTCAATTCCCAAGAATTGCACGATGGTGTTAGCTCCTGCCTCTGTCACAGTTCCTGCCAACCTAGCAGTTTGAAAGCAAGAAGTTGCAAGTAGATAAATAGGTACCACTTTGGTCAGAAGGTAAACAGGTGTTGAGGCATGCCTGCCACATGACCATGGAAATGTCTGCAAATGCAGACAGCACTGGTTCTTTGGCTATAAACAGAGCTGAGCACTGAACCCTAGAGTCAGATACAATAGGCTTTCAAGCAAGGGTGACATTTACCTTTACTTATGTAGAGAACATTGCCCATTTTAAACAGAAAATAAATGAAGAGCAGTTTAGACCTACATTATAGTATATGAGTGCTTTGTTATCTGGGATCGCCTGTTGTGGTGTCTGAGGATCCAAAAATATTCAATTAATTTGTGTTAAATTGCCTTTTTGGAGCAAAGTTAGGGAATCAAACTTCAAAAACACTTAAAGATGTCAGTTAGGTTCCTGTCCCAATAATCCAAGGAAAAATGTCCTAATAATAAATCAAAACATTTGGGAAATAGTGACTTTAATTCATGTAGACAGCTATTTTTTACAGTGAACCTTTCATCCCATATTTTCAGAGAGAAAGGAGAGGAGACAAGCATTTCTAATAATGAGACAGGTCACATAGAGATGATTGATATTGATATCTATCTGTCTGAACTCTGAAGAGAACATATCCATGGTTTCCTCAAAAATGGCTGAAAATGAAAATTAGTATTTCTCATCCTGGTCTTAATGTCAAGACTGAATACACCTGGCCACATCAAATCTATCTCTGCCCTCCTTTATCCCAGTCACTAAGGGAGGTTTCATGTAATAACATCTTCAAAGGTGGGATGATTCTAGTCAGTCACTCCCATGCCTTGGTTGGAATGCAAATATTTATACATTTGGAAAATTGATGGTAAAAGGTCTTTGACCAACCTATTAATCTGCAGTACTGCAGATAGATTGACAAAAGAGAAAGCTACACATATTTATCATTAAATGTCATTGTGGGTATACATTCAGTATGTTCCAGGTACAAAAAACACTGATGGCACATATAGCCTTAATCTTCCTTCATTCCAGCAATGCAAATGTTTATTGAAAATGAAGCACCCTTGAAAGGCCTCTTTGCCCATCATTGCATTAGTGGAACAATGCCACTTATTCAAGTAACCCTCATTGTGTCTAGTAATCATCACTGCACAGTCTTGCTTCCTTTGCCCCTCAGAATCTCCTGTTAGGAACTAACTGGCTCCAGAAACCTTTACTAGACCTGCTTTCTTTTTGGTCCTATTTTCCCCCCAACACTTTTGAATGCCTTTAAAGCAGGGGTTCCCAATGTTTTCCTGCCATGGGCCAGTTCCTGCCACCAACACTCAGCTGAGCATGCCAGAGGGATGGCTGCACCCACTGCTTACGTTTCAATCACCATTGCTGCCGTCACAGTAAGTGATGTAACTTCCGGTGGTGGTGGTAGCTTCTGGAGGTGCCCGGGTGGCCACTGTGGGCCATATTAATGAGCTCCATGAGCCGGATTAAGCCCATGGGCCATGGGTTGGGCACCTTGAGTCACTACGGTGAGTGGGCACTTGGTGATCCAAGTGATTCAGTTGAAGTCCTATCCAGGTGTCTGGAGGCTGTAAGGGTTTGGATGGGGGACAACGGGCTACAACTGAATCCTGGCAAGACTGAGCAGCTGTGGTAGCATGTTATCTCGGAAGCTACCATCTTTGGTCCTGGATAGGGTTATTTTGCCCCAAACAGACCTGGTGCATAATCTGGGGGTTCTCCTGGACTCACAACTCCTGCTCAAAGAGCAGGTGACAGTCATGTCCAGGAGGGCTTTTGCATAACTTCGTGTTATACACCAGTTACACCCACTCCTAGATTGGGACTCCTTGCTCATGGTCACACACACTCTGGTCACCTCCAGACTTGACTATTGCAATGCACTCTACATGGGGCTGCCCTTAAAGACCATTCAGAGACTGCAACTGGTCCAGAATGCTGGTGATGGGGTGCAGACGGTATGCCCATGTCTCGCCACTGGTTCGGGAGCTGCACTGGTTGCCAGTGTGCCTCTGGGTGCAATTCAAGGTGCTGGTAATGACCTCTAAAGCCCTATATGGTAGTGGGCCAGGATACTTAAGAGACTGTGTCACCCCAATAATATCTGTCCATCCCACCTGAGCAGACCAGAGAGGCCCTCTAATCATTTCATCTGCTAGAGAGCCATGTCTCTCTAGCACAAGAAAGAGGGCCTTCTCAGTGTCTGCTCTGTCCCTATGGAACCTCCTGCCAATTGAGCTATGTCTCCAGACAGAGTTGCTGCCCTTCAGGAAAGGGTTAAAAACCCGGCTGGCAAAGCAGGTGTTGGTCACCGGCGACGTGGTGACTCCTGTCTGCTGGCTGGTTTAGTAAGAAAAAACCCTCTCTCTCTTTTCAGTCTCCTTTAATCTGTAGGGATTGGGGTAGCTTTTGGTAGTACTTTTAATGGGGTTCTTATTGGTTTTTAAACTGTGTTATTGGTTTTATTCTCTGTGAGCCACCCAGAGTCTTCTCAGTTGGGTGGCAATATAAATCAGATAAATAATGGATACTCATTTAACCGATCTTGGAAGGATGGAAGGCTGGGTCAAGCTTGAGCCCTAGTTAGGATCAAACTCCAAACCTTTTGGTTGCAGTATAGCAGTTTAACCACTCTGCCACCAAGGCTCAGTAATTATATCTGTTATTTCTACTGTCTCATACAATATCTAGACTTCCATGAAAATCAATCCTTTCATGGGCTGGTGCCTGTCACGATTACTTTCTGTGCTTCTTCCCCTTCTAAAATTGCAACACTCTTTTCTTTCAAATAAACTGGAGTTATTTTGCTCTAAAGCCTGAATATTATTTTCTGCTGACATAAGAGTTTTACCGCATTGTTTGAACTTTCACTTGATTGTTATAGGCCTTTTTTTTTTTTTTTTTTTGCAGTAGTGCTCATGTTTCTTCATAAAGTTCAACAGGGGGGGGGAGGTGGGAGGGATCAAATCATTACTTGTAGCCAAATGCAGAAGTCATTATCAATCCCTGAAATATGAAATCTGTTCACTCATTTTGCCTGGTGAATCTAGGCAAAAGAAGAGCTCTCATATTAATACATTAGACTTTTCTAAATGACTCCCACTAAGTTCTTTGAGGTAATTGAATGGGGGGAAATCAGCAGAACTATCTGAAGGAAACTTTATGACTTTAGTATGTACCCTAAACTGACCTTCAGACATACATTGTTGAATCTACCTCTTTTCTTTCAGTCTTAGAAGTAAGCGGTTGATTTTTACTTCCTCCATGGGAACAAATGAAGTAGTAGAATTCCTTTTAGACTCAAAAACATTCTCCATTACAAACAAGTGGTTTAGCTTATTGGAATCTACAGTAGGAATTATGTAATGAGGTGTTGTATGGAGACACTGGTTGCAGTTTGGGACAAGAGGTATGACATGACTGGACAATGTAAAAATTTTGCAGCCAGAATAATAATTAATTTGTTATGGAAAGTTGTACTACAAATGTCTGAGAGCTATTTAAAAACTTGACAGAATAAAGGGAAAGGGACTCACATATGAAACTTTAAATACTGAGAAATGTTTTTACTTGTTTTCCGGGAAAAGGTTGCAGTTTATCAACTTGCAGCTGCATATGTGTAACATAGATGAAGGATATGCAAAATTCAGGAAGTACTTACAGTGCTTATAAGAGGAAAACTGTTATATTTCATGTGGGGGTTTTTTTGGATGGGTGGGGGGAGTGTGTCAAGGATCAGAGGTACAAGTGTGTTCATGTCCTCCACATGAACAACGTTAGAAAGTTTCCAAATAGTACAATATATTTATTTATATTGCACTGCATTAACAAGGGAAGGAAAAGGAGTTTAGTTTAGATCATAACATTTTTATTATGTTTCTGCTTTATATAAAGTCATGATCTCACAGTAGTTTATGAATGTAAAATATATTGGATTGTGATGTTCCTTTAACAGATATTCTATATTAGGAAATTCCTCATGGCCTTGACTCAAAAGGTTCCAATTAGCCTGTGCAGATCAGCTGGAAGGGACATTGTGTGTAACTACACTACACAACTATACCAGCAAATACCATTTTAATTTGTACAGATCCATCCTAGTGAACCCTGGAAATCATAGTTTCACCATCAAAAGATGGTATTACCTGAAAAAGAGAAAAGAACTGGAAGCAAAACAAGTGCTTTATTAAATATCCCCACAACTTTGAGTGATAGGACTTTGATGGTTCAAAATATCAAGCTTTATAACTATATACATCAGGGATTCTCAACCTGTGGCCCATGGGCCAGATGTGGCCAACAGCACCATTTCATGTGGCCCACCACCACCTCCACCACACCAGGAAGTGCCATGTGGTTGTCCGGCCCCCAAAACTGTCTGAGGGAGTGTGTCCTGGCTCCCACTTTAAAAAGGTTGAGAACTCCTGATATACATAGAGGTATACAAACAATTTGATTTTATTAGACTCAGAAGAAGTGGGAGGTAGAATGGTGATATGTACTTTGATGTCTTGCCTAATATCAGAATGTTTTGAAGCTCTGGTACTCAAAATTAAAATATGGAGAGTTAAAAAATAAAATAAATAAATAACCCTTGTGGTACAGTGGTTAAACTGCTGTACTGCGGCCAGAATGTTGTGAGTTCAATCCTGACCAGCCTTCCAAGTTGACTCAGCATTCCATCCTCCTAAGGTCAGTAAAATAAGTACCCAGCATGGGGGGGGGGATGCTAAGTATCTTGTGAACCTTTCAGAGATTGCACTAAGCACTATGGGGTGATATATACATGTAATTGATATTGCTAAAAGTAAGGCCCACTGAATTTAAAGGGACTTGATCCCAGTAAAGTGTACATAGGCTTGTAGTCAAAGCTTTTACCATAGGTTGGAAGCATAAAGGGCCAGAGTCTGAAAGATGCCTGAATTCAAGCACTAAGTGTCATACAGGGATGACATTGTCCAAGAATTACAGAATGTTAGACTGATAGGTAGGAAGTGACTGAACAATGGAATTGTAAAAATGATTAGTTGGAGATGGATATTTGCACTACAAATGTTCCAATGTTGTTTTAAAACTTGACAAAAGAAAAGGAAATGGAAATTGCTTCTACCTGATGAAACTTTAAACATCTGAGAAATGCTTTTATGTGTTTTCTTAGGAAAAGAACCACACTCAAACAAATGAAGAAAGTGGCAAGAAGCCAGTCCTGATTGATTTATTTGACTAGATACAGAGGCTATAGCATTTTCTTCTTTAAGAGTACAAGTCTTCCTTGCAGAGGATAAAAATTTCCACAGGTATCCTTAGCTTTGGACTTAGGTATTTTTATCTTCCTTTCTGTCCTGCGGTGGCTTAGTGGTTAAGACACTCAGCTTGGAGACTGGAAGGTTGGAGTTCGATAACTGAGTCCTGCACAATGGATATTGGGGACATGAAAGGAACCTCATTCGGGTGTCCCCTGAGTGGAGTTTCTCCAGCAAAAATTATTTCAACACAGAGTAATTTCTGACATGAAATTTATTTATTTATTTATTTATCTTCCCTTCTGGAAAGACAATATTTGGAAGTGTTACTTTTTTTGATAGCAGTCCCGAATGGCTATGCTGATTGAGGGACTGGGACAGTTGTTTAAAACATTAACCTTTCTGAGATATGAATCCAAGTTGTCAGAGAGAAGCGCAAACAATAACTCTTCAACAGCATCAAAGCTTAGAGCCCTGTGTGCCTGCTCCTGGCCTTGATAAGGCGGCAGCTTCTAGTATGCCAAGGAAGGTCAGTCTCTAGGGTACATTTCTAAGTGGGAGGGTACTATTGGCCTCACATTTTGCTTCTGGGGCTCCAGAACCATGTGCCTGGGTACTACAGGAACAGAATCCTAAATTAAATAGGCCTTTGGTTGACCCAGAAAATTCTCATTATACATTTGTTGTGGAATGGTTACCAAGTGTCAGGTCTACATTTTATGACCAATAGTAAGGTGTAACAGTACAGTAGATGTTGGGAGTTTATTCCATCTTGTCATTATGTTACTTTTCCTCCCTTGTTCCCATCTCTGAAACCGATATATATGAATATATCCTATCCTTTCACCACATTAACTCTCCCCCAACCTTCATCCTCCCCATAAATCTGTGACACAAGTTTTCAGAAGTTGCATAAACACAAAAGAACCTTGCTAATCACTGCATACATATTCACATTTATTAAGAGAGCAAGAGCACAGCTGAAATGTTTCAGTATTCTTAGAAGAGTTTCCCCCAGTACACTACACACTCAGCTCTTTTGTCATCTGTTTTTGCTATATTTTGGCCTTAGCATTGCTGTTAATTAAAGGTGACTAGAGTTTGATTAATTGCTAACATGTGTTGTATATGCAGAATATGAACTGCAGTCTAAAAATTTCCCACTTAGTGCATGCCTGGATTCAATGGATTTAAGCCAATCTTTTTTTTAAAAAAAATGACTAGAAACTTAGTCTTATCACAGGGAACAATATGGATGTAATCAAAATAAAGACATTCTAATCCTTCTGAAGTGTTAAAAGTTCACAGAAGTGTGCAATAATCATGGGCCACATTTCACAATGTAATACAAGCTGGGTTGCAAATGGAGGATTATAGGCCATTTGAGCATCCTTCCTCTGGCTGAGGTTTACCACATTTACTTCCCAGTTTGTAGTGAGCTTTTGAAGCTTCATTTCTTTCTCATGTTCTATAGCAGTAGTTTTCAACCTTTGGTTTTCCAGATGTTTTGGACTTCATTTTCCAGAAGTCCCAGCTAGCATGGTCAGGGATTTTGGGAGGTGAACTATAAAATGTGGGGCCCAAAGGTTGAAAGGTTGAAAAATGCTTTCCCATGATACCTTCCCTTCAATGTTAAGAAGAGAAACGCAGCTGGAGAAATGCAGCTCTCTAGATGCACTTTCTCTAATTTTTTTCACACAAACAACTATCTGAATTTTTCCAGTGTTATATGTATTGCAGCTCAGGTTTTCTTTTCTAGTTTAAGCTGCCTCAAGATTCTGATGGTTTTACTGAGCAGTGTGCATAACAAACATTCCAAAACTAATAAATACATTGCTTGGCTTTAAATAATATTTATTATTCTTTCATTTAAAAAACACAATGATATTCTAATGGCCAAGATCTTTTGGCTTAAATTCTTGGCCGAGGTTTGCAACACAAAACCTTTCTATTTAAATGCCATTGTTTCCTATGGGACCTTCTCCTATGTAAACATAATTATTGTTAAACAGTATAGCCACATCCAGTCTTTAGCACAATAATTCCTTGGGGGTGGGTGGGTTATATTTTATTTTTATGCAGAGAAAGTTTGTCCAATGGTATCTTGGCATGTCAAGGTATCTCTTCCAAAATAAATGAATAAATCTCAAAATAAAAAATTGTCAATTGCTCTGAGTTTCTCACTCCTGCATAAGAGCAAAAGGACCAGCATTTTCTTCATCAGGAAGACCTATAGAGAAACAAAAAGGATTTTCTAAAAATGCAAAAGTATTTGTTCAAAACCCACTGCTGCAATTTTTTTAAACATATGGCAAAATCATAACTTGCTAGGCGGAGTTCTGGCTGAGCAGACTTAGTCTGGCTGAGGCTATGTTGTATCCAACCCCCTCCCAGCTCAGGAGGGCTGGAAATTCAGATGACCATAAAGGAGGAAGTGCAAGGGGTGACAAAGCCACAAGTTCACCACAATCACCGCAGAAATTGAGTTGACAGGGGTTTATCAGTAGCTAACACTCAGCAGGCTAGCATAAGGGCACTTGTGCTGGCACAATGGGCTTATGCCCCATCCAAACCCATCTCAGACATTCTTAACTTGGAGTTAAGA
Source organism: Furcifer pardalis (assembly GCA_030440675.1). Classification (NCBI taxonomy): domain Eukaryota; kingdom Metazoa; phylum Chordata; class Lepidosauria; order Squamata; family Chamaeleonidae; genus Furcifer; species Furcifer pardalis. The sequence continues at coordinate 79,078,224 of CP126891.1, forward strand.
TTGTCCATATATAACAAATTTCTGAAATTTGTTCCGCACAACAACAGTTCAGGAACTAGGCAGAAATCTTCAGAAATAGGAATCAGAAACAAGGTAGATCTTCTAGAAACCAAGAACAAAGAAAAAGAACAACATACGTTCTAAGATCCATTACTTCATAAGAATAAACTTTGATTGCAAGTGAAAAGCAAAATGAAAGTTCTCAAAAGACAGGTAAAAATGTTATTTTGCATACAAAATAAAGAAGACTGTTATAAATAAAATATGTACAGGAAAAGTTCCATGTTGGAAAACAGCAACACTGTTTTCATTTGCTGCTTCTGGATAATTCTTTTTTAATGTATGACTTTTATATTATACACCCTCTGGTAGTAAGTGAAATATAATTCTAATTAATTTTTCCTACGGCTATATACAAATCAATAACTGTATGGATCCCAAAGGAGAAAGTGTGCAACATGGCCCTCCAGGTTCCTAATGAATGCAAATAAGTTGACCTTTTCCTGACAACTATGAATATTGTTTCTCAAATTTACCACTAAAATTGCTATAATCAGCAATTCATACGGCAAATATGGAGCCAATAATAGTTCTAAATAGCTGTTGATTATAGCAAAGAAATCCCAATATACTATGTCAAACTTTAAGAAGAGCAAATTTTTTGTATGGCATATTGTCTATGCACAATTTTAAGTTATTTTGAATTTAATAACCCTACCCCCCTCATCATCATCCAACATTAAAGTAAATTAATCTCTTATGTAACTGTAGCTATGGCTGGATGAAGTTTAGGTTTTCTTTGACATTTAGCAGTGCACAACAATGCAATAAGACAATACAGAAACAAATTTGAATATGTTTGCAGTTACATTTGTATCAAGATAATTATTTTTGTAGTGTGTTTACCAATGTACACAAGTATCCAGTACACCCAGATATCAGCATAGGCAAGAGAAAAGAGCAATGATGCAATTGAATTGAAGGAACTGAAAGATGATAGACTCAATGGTATAAATTTTCTCAAGCTTCCTTCATATATTACCTGAATAAATGGGGAGAGGAGTCTATGGATGCAATTGCTGGCTGAATAGCTCAGACATTTAGGTATGTGGCTGAGGAGTCAGAGGTTGCAAGTTGGATTCCCCATTGTGTTTTCAGGGAGAAGAGGGAACTTGTGTAGTCATGGGCAAGCTGCATAGTCCCAGAGTGTCCTCAGAAGAAGGAAATGGTAAACTAATTCTGTGTACAGTAATACCTCGATAACAACTGCATCGGATAACGCTAAAATCGGATAACTGTTAGCTTATCTGTTAGCGTTATCCGATACAGTCGTTCTTAGCAGCAGGGTGGCTGGAAAGATGAACGGGGTTCTCCGTTCAGCTTCCCAGCCACCCTGCAGCTACGGAGTCTGTTTATTAAAAGTCTGTTTATTAAAACCAATTTTGGGCTTTCTGACTTCCCTGCCTGCTCCAGGGAGATCAGAGGACCCGACCTATAGCTGTTACTGGGCTTCCCCGATGTCCCCAGGCAGTGGAGCAAGCCAAAACATCAGGGTTCAAACTCTGACGTTTTGGCTTGCTCCACTGGCAGGGGACATCAGGGAAGCCCAGAAACAGCTTGGATCGGGTCTTCCTGCTTCCCTGGACACGGCAGGGGGGTCAGGGAGCCCAAAATTGGTTTTAAAAAATGGACATTTTTTTACCAATTTTGGGCTCCCTGACTCCCCTGCCGGGTCCAGGGAGGTGGGAAGACCCGACCAAAGCTGTTTCCAAAGTTCCCCCACCCTCCTGGAGGCTGTAACAAGCCAAAATGTCAGGATTCGAATCCTGACATTTTGGTTTGTTGCAGCCTCCAGGAGGGTGGGGGAACTTCAAAATTAGTGCGCATTGGGCCTCCCCACCTCCCTAGAGCCGATACGTGCTATTTTTGAAGTTCCCCCACCCTCCTGGAGGCTGCAACAAATCAAAACGTCAGGATTCAAATCCTGACCTTTTGGCTTGCTACAGCCTCCAGAAGGCTGGGGGAACTTTGGAAACAGCTTGGATCGGGTCTTCCTACCTCCCTAGACCCAGCAGGGTGGTCAGGGAGCCCAAAATTGGTTTAAAAAACCCAGAGTTATTTTTACCAATTTTGGGCTCCCTGACCCCCCTGCCGAGTCCAGAGAGGTGGGAAGACCCGATCCAAGCTGTTTCCAAAGTTCCCCCACCTCCCTGGAGGGTGCAGCAAGCCAAAACGTCAGGATTCAAATCCCAACGTTCTGGCTTGCTGCAGCCTCCAGGGAAACAGGGCCTTTTTTAACGTTGTGCAATCAGTGCATCGCACAACGTTAAAAACCGGATAACGACGAGACTTGTGGAACCAAGTCTCATCGTTATCCGAGGTACTACTGTATTCCCTATCTAGAAACCCCAGGGAAGGGTGACCATACCTCAGAATTTACTTGATGGCACACAGTTATTACAGATTGCACTTGCCAATTCAGAAAGGGTCTGGGGCTTTTTAGACATTAATGTAACTCTCAAATCATTTGGAACATATTTCATAAATGCTTCTTGAGCCATAACCCTAGTGACATCAGCAAAACTTTGCACATTTTCAGCTTGGCACCATCTCAAAAAGTCCCATTCTAAGTTCCACATTAAAATACAGAAAGACTGCTTTGCCGCATCATGTTTCCTGGTACGGAAGGCTACTCGCAAAGGCTCTGCAGTTAAGGCAAACTGAACCTTAATAGCTTCAACCAACGCATCCCATGGCATTCTAGAGTCCATACACAATACAAAGTCTCCCAGCTGGCCTGTCACCTGGGTCCTAATAAATGCTGACCAGTATTTCCGCTTAATCTTCATATCTTGCATGGCAGATTCAAATTGATCAAGAAAAAGTAAAATGTCATTTCCCTCTTTGAACACAGGAAGAGTTCTCCTATCTGTATTCTGGGGAGTCCGTTTGGCCTTCTTTCTAGGTTCCTGGAGCTGAAGGTTCTGGATTTGGACCAGCTGCGTGAGCACTTGGGCCAACGTAGCTTCCCCTGAAGCACTGGGTACTGTTGGAGCCCTCTCATCCTCAGAACCACTATCATAAGGGCTTGAGGCCTCTTCTTGCAACTGAGTCTCTGGAACCGATCCTTTCTCCTTTTGACCTCCCAAGGGTTTGGCTATCCACTCTTCCATGTTGCTAGACCCTGGCTGGGGCCCTTCTTCAATTACATCATGTCTGGAGGGAACCCTCTCTTGGGGCAAGTCTGGTAAGGGGAAAGAAAAGGCTTAGACCTCCCCTTCTTCTTCTTGCTTACCTTGCATTCTGTAAGCGTGGATTTCTGAAGGCACTAACGCATGTCTTTGTTCCTTCCTTCTGGACTCCAGGGCTGATGAACTGAAAACGGCCCACGAAGAAATTGGCCCTCAGTTTCAAAAGTTTGTACACACCTTCTCCAAGAAATCCACTCTGCAGTGTAGGACAAGCTAACAGCTTACAGCTGGCTATCAGCTTCCTTTCAGCTTGGTTGCCTGCAGCCCTTCCCTCTCCAGCAGAGAGAGAGGGGGGAAAAACCCCAGCTGAGAAAGCAGCAACAGTAAATTCCCTCCAGTCTCTTTGGGTAGAGGCTTCACACACACACATTCAAAAACAGCATCTGGGAATGTGCCAAAATCCCACAAGACTGCCAGCCATGTCACAAAAACTACTTCAGGAGTGTTACATCCCACCGCTGCCACCATGTCACGCTTCTAGCCGGCCCCCTCTGCTCCAGCCCTCCTCAGCATCTCCGAGACTTGTGAGTGTGTGTGTTGTCTTACCTCTTATTCAGTTAAGAGTCTTCATAGAAGCAAAACAGAGTTTATTGTCCCATTAGAATCATCCATAAAAAGCATAAATAATCCTCAGAAGCAAAACATAGTCCACAAAACAAAACATAGTCCAATAATCATTGTAAGCAAAACAGAGCATCCTGCTCCTTTGGTATTCGGAAAACAAACTAAACCAAACCAAACTGAACTGCAAAACTGAGTTTCTTCACTCCCACAATGGGGTTTATCTAGACCCCTACAAATCTGTGTCTTATCTGGATCAGCTGAACCAAAGAACAGCAAGCTAATAGAATTTTACAGAAGGGAGAATAGCAGTCTCTCTAAGCACTGAGAACTGAAATGATTTTAGGAAGCCTAAGAAAACTAAATTTCCTCCATTTCTTTTGGGAATGTTTAGGGAATGGGGGTCTTCCCATGACAGATGCAACCATCAATTCATATTTTACATGACTGTAAATTGATTTGAGAGAGAAAAATCAGGTTTTAAAATTGACTTTCTTAGTTGACTAACTGTAAACTTATAGTGGCTCTGCAGTTTCAAACTGCTGCCCCCCCACAGCACCCCATGGAGGAATTGAGGTCTCTCACAGTGGTCCATGGGGTCGCAAAGGGTCGGAATCGACTGCGCGACTGAACAACAACAAAATTAAAATAGTAACCACAACCACCTTGTGGAGATTTGGAAATCAGATTGGATCTGTTAGAGGTGATATGATGTTCTGAGGATACAGTTAGGACTTTTAAGCTGCTTGGCAAATATATGGCATGCTGTGTGGTTAAATAAATCAGAGAGTTATGTCATCAGTTTGGATAGAAACAGATTGTGCTGTAATTGTGCTGCGTTTCAATAAGCAACATTAAGTAAGCAGCATGTTATTTCAAATGGTTCTAACTATTTAACAGGCAATTTTCTGCATGCAGTTAGTCTGAGAGCAGCTGGAATGATGTAAGAAAGACTTGATTGAATCAAGCAGGTATTACTCCATATTACACGAAGAGGCACTCCCGATATACAATTATCCATAAGTAATACTGGAGGGAAATGTTGCTATAAGCCAGTGGTGGTGAATCTATGGCACACGTGCCAGAGGGGGCACTCAGAGCCCCAGCACAGAGTTTGCCCCACCCCTCTGTCCAGCAGCCAATGGGAGTAATTCCTTCCTCCCCAGCACAGAGTTCACCCTACCATGTTGGCACTTTGTGATAGAAAAGAGGGTTTTCAGTTGCAGTTTGGGCACTCGGCCACTAAAAGGTTCGCCATCACTGCTATAAGCTACTGTATATAGTACATACTATTTTAATAGTAGCCCTGGTGGCACAGTTGTTAAAATGCTGTACTGCAACCAGAAAGTTGTGAGTTTGATCCTGTCCAGGTCTCAAGGTTGAATCAGCCTTCCATCCTTCTGAGATCAGTAAAATGAGGACCCATCATGTTGGGAACAAAATGCTAATTAACTTGTGAACCACTCAGAGTTCACTAAGCTTTGTTTTGATTGAAATATTCTTGGAACAATCTACCAATGGCTTGAAATAAAATAAACTTATGGACTCATGGCCCAGATACCTATGATATGTATCATGTTTTTAAAGTGAAATTCATTATATAAGAGATCCTAATGTCCCATCAGTATGATTCTTGCATCAAATATATGATTTACAATTACAGATTATGGGCATGATCCAGTCAGTCAAAACTCAGCACTTAAATCACTGTTGATTTTTTTTATATTTCCTCTCAGAACAATGGGATTTAAATGTATTTAACTTTGGCAGGAGACAGACCCTACACAGCATGATGTAGAAGAAGATAAATTATATGGTGGCACTCCTGTCATTCTGTGAAAAATATCATACTGGAGCAAGAGAATAAAAAGGTCATGTAGGTTTCTCTCTCTCTCTCCCCCCCCCCATTTATATTTATTTTAAAATTACATTTCCTTCTTAAATCTGGTACACTTCTAATGTCTCATATTTTAGGTCTCACCCACATGAGTCATACTATCTGATGCTTGTGTAAGATGTATTTCACAGTATCAGAATGTCAGATTAAGGAAGGCAGCTATACAGAAAGACATTTTCCAAGTTTCTCCTTGATAGTTTGGCTCACCTCAGTGAAGAATATTTGATCAATGAAAACAAAGGAGAAATTTGACTAATACCTACTGTTCATATAACACATATGGTGTCCTTAACTGAGCTAAATAATCTTTTCTTGAGGACATATCCAAAGATATTTCGGCAATTCTTTCATATTCTGAATGAATCCCTACTACATCTCACTCAATATTGATCTTTAAACTATGTCTCCCGATCCTTTTCCCTATGTGGTCACTGAACAGTATAAAGGTTCAATAGGAAGATCAGCTACTCATCCACATTTTGCTAAAGCAATTTGTATTATGGATTTACTTTAGTAGTCTACAGTGGCAGTTGCTGTTTTTACTATTTAAATGCTTTGATTATCTGACCTTGCTTACTTTATCTTTCTAAGCACTGTGCATGGACTTTAAAAGTTGATCAATAACAGGGGATTCCTCCAACACATTATGCGGAAATCAATCCCATTTTGGACTATTTGTATTTTACCCTCACAAGTCCATCTGTCTATGTTAATTTTAAATGTCTTCTTTTCTTTTTTAAAGTAATTTGTTTAAGTAAATTTACTATCCTGGGTCTTAAGGGAATCCAGTGATTATGATGTGCAGAAAATGTGTCAGTGGCAAAATTTGTTCATAAAAGTTATAGAATAATTCCTCTAGAACTGTGGTTCCTAACATGGCACACGCCTCACAGGGGGACTTCAGATCCCTGAAGCCTAAGTAAGTACATTGACTGATCAGTGCTTTGCAGGATTGACTTTGGCTTCTGAAAATTGTAGTCCAAAAACCAAAGGTTGGGAAACACTGCTCTAGAGGTTTTTAAGACATGTTGGACATTTGGTTATCATGGCATATCTCCAAGAATATTTTGGTGCCATAAGATGTTGCACTGAATGATTCAGATGATTATTTATTTATTTATTTATTTGTTAGATTTACACAACTGCCCTTTTTGCCTAAGTGACCCAGGGCGTCTCACAACATCAGTTAAAACTTATACCCAATACTAATTAAAACTAAAGACTGTAAAACTATCTAAAAGCACCTGATAATGTGGTGTGTTTTATATTGTTGTTGTTTTATAGCACTCTTTTAAGGAACTAAACTATAGGAGAATTATACATTGAATGGTACATTTAAAAAATAATTTTCAAATGATAAATGCTGCATTTCCCATTGTTTGAATTAACACAGGGCTGTAATAGAAAGTTATACTCTTTGTGAAATCCATGTTATTTTGAAATAGATAACGCAAGGGTCAGGATCATGGCATAAACAGAGAGGGTTTTTACACTTTGCTCTTCAAGTAGTCCCAATCTGGATTCACTATCCCAACAGATACTATTAACATTTGAAAGAAAATTCCTATCAATTCATCTTGGGACTTGCTACAGAAAACAGGTTAGGTTAGAAGGTTAGGGCCATGTGATTAAAGTATCACCTGCCAACCACACTCCTAATTCAGAATTGCATCTTCCTTCAGTTGCTTCCTGCGTGCTGAAACCACATTTTCATAAAATAGTAACAGGAGATACCCTTTAAACAAAAGACCCCTTATAACCCAAGGTAATCCACATAAATATATAGGTAGATCTAAATCTAGGCACACCAATATAATGACAATTACAAATACAGAATATGTTGCCAACTTGTTTAGTAAACCATGGTCAGCTGTGTGAGTGAGAGGAAGGGGCCGACACTGTTCATGTCATTTTCATGGTTTGATGGAACTCAAAGACTCTTTGGAAGATCCGCTGGAAGAGTCCAGAGGCCATTTTTTAATGCATAAAAGTAGGGTAAGAAGTTATTTTAGTTGGCTTAGTTACTTTTTAGGACTCTGCTCATTTGCTGTCATGCTGCAAGGAACACAATTTCTGTATGCCTTGAAACTGTGCTAGAGTATAAGTACTAGAATAGTTTAGTTAGCTTTCTTATTTTCTTGTATGTTTGCTCTGTATTGCTCCTGCTTCAATTTTTTATTTGATTATTTGCTCCCATGTATTTTGATGTCTCTTACAACTGTTTGAAACTGTTCTTGAACTCTTTTTTATTCCTTTTGTTTTTTTATCTCTTCAAGAAGAAGAAGAGGAGGAGGATGAACTGAATACCACTGATGAGGTTGGCTGATATAGGACCTGGGAGGAGGGGGCAAAGTCCTAGGGTGCTTCCAGTCTTGTTTGGCAAATCATTTCCACAGGATTGTACTAGGGGAAAGGCTTAAGGGATTTCTTGGTGTGTTATGACATCCTAATACACTTTTCAATATCTACATATGGAGTGGGTAACATTTAGTCTTTTCAGACAAAATGTTGGTTCTGTTGGAGACAGACATACCAAATACCAGCTTCTTCTGGACTGAGCTCCATTCCCTCTGAATGATCAGGATTGCAGTTTGTGTGTGTTTATGGGATTGCCTTGCTTCAGGGGTGTGGCCAGGATTACCTTCTTCCACTATTGACTGGTATGTCAGCTGTGCCACTGCCAGAACTGTTACACCGTTGCTTTTTAATTATATATGGCCTTCAGTGGTCTCATGGATATAAAAGGCAATATAAATGTTTTAAATAAAATATATGTGAATGGGAATACAAATAATGTTTATGCAGCATCTGAATTACAAAACCATGATGAAGAGTGAAATCTGTAGGTTCAGGGAACAAGGGGTGATATAGTGTTCCTATAAATTAAAATTCACACAGAAAAGAATCCAGGGTCTGGAAGTAAAGCAAATAACTGATAATGGGTTGAGCCAACTGAAATTCAACTAGATTTGGCCATTATAGGTTTCATACCTCCCCATTTTCGACTGAGGAATTTTGGATAAGCAATTCAAATCATTATCAAAAAAAAGTCTGCTGCTGATGGACTACATTAGTGATCGCTAAGATTGATTACTATAATGTTCTGCATGTGGGGCTGGCCTTGAGGCTTGTACAGAAACTTCAACAGGTCCAAAAGGTGGCCCCCAGACTTAGTATGGGAAGTTGGAAATTTGATCATAAATCCCTGGTTCTGTCACAACTCCATTGGCTATCCATAGCATTCTTTGCCAAGTTCAAGGTTCCAGTGCTTTCTTGAAATGTGCTATAAATTTGGGACCTTGTTAACTGATGTATTGACTCTCCAACAGAAACACTACCTGTAGTATGAGGTCTTATCAGGCTCTACTGTTGAGGATGGCTACTTCAAGAGAGTCTAAAAGGAATCTTTCTTGGTGGTGGCTCTCTCACTTTGGAATGGTCTCCTGATTGAGAGATGGCAAGCGTACTCACTTCACGCCTTTTGGAAAATGTTTTTAAAAACTTACTTTACAGTAGGGGTTCACAACCCCCTGGCCTGTGGGCCTAATCCAGCCCATGCATATCATTAATCTGACCTCTGGTGGTCACCCGGGCACCTCTAGACCCACCCCACTACCAGAAGTGGCAGAGGTAGCCCCCGCCACTTCCCAGGACACCGGGAGGGTTTTTGGAGCAATCTTGCTCCAGTTTGGAATTTTCCCATCACTTCTCTGCTGTGCTTCAGCAGCAAGAATGTGACCGTGGGTAACTTCTGGTGCTGGGTGGAACTTACATCAGCACCTGAGATCCCAGCACAGAACCAGGAAGTTGTCCACGGTTGCACTCTCGCTGCCAAAGCACAGCAGAGAAGCAACAGAAAAATCCCGAACTAGAGCGAAATTGTTCTGAAAACCCTCCTGCCACTATAGAAAGTGGAGGAGGCTGCTAAAGCAGCCAGAAAAAAGGCACGATTGCACATGCAGTCGCTGAGGAAACCAGGACCAGGGTAAGTGACAGAAGGAACCATGTCTCTGGCTCCCCCACCTTTATGAGGGGTGCGTGACCGGCCCACAGTGCACAGATGTTGTGAACCCCTGCTTTACAGAGATATATTTTCAAATATCCATCCTGAGTAGGAAGGCTTATAATTTAGGGGGTTTCCCCTTCTTTTCTGTTTGTATTTGTAATTTCTCTTATTTGTTTGTGTATTACTAGCTGCCTGTTGGGTTTATCTGGTTTTTATATTATTGTTTTGATATCTTTATGTTATTGTAGAGTTTTGTTTGCATGTTATTACTGCCTCAAGTAATGCCTACACTAAGTCAGGTGGTATAAAAATGCCATAAATAAATAAATAAATAAATAAATAAATACATAAATAAATACATAAATAAATAAATGCACCAGATGGAATATTTTGTCAAGGTAATTCAACTTCCCCATGTTAGTCATGTCAGGTGACCTTTTCTTTCTTTTTGTGTGGTGTATTCAGGTAGGTCATGCCTTTCATCTCCATTTGTGTTGGGTTTTTTTGGTCCTCCAGTGAGTATTACTCATTCTGCACACAACAGCAGAGATGGTCCTATCTGCACTGATTTAAACTCTCAGATGTTTCACCAAGCCCTTTCACTTTTTTGAAAATGCGGAGCTAAGAGCTTTAAACTTTTAAAATGTTAAACAAATCCAGGTAGGTAATTAGATACCATAATTAAATTCAGCCTTCAGTTGCAAAGTCAGCACTGGTCTGAATGTCAGCTACACCGGCCTCATGTATCTTGGTAGTCACAGACTTCTGTGCTAGCCTGGCCTTGCTCTAATTGACACAACTCTTTTATTCTTATGATGTTAGTACAGTTATTTAAAATTCTAAGTTTTATCCGCAATGAATGGGAAAGCATTGATTCCATGTTAGACTAGCTCAAAGGCAGACTCAGCCAAGAATACTGTGCATGATATAACATAATTGATGTAACTACATGATGCAATTTTCACAGCAAGTGCCCATTTTAAGCAAAATACAATAGAGGCAGATGCTAATGTGAAGTTCTGCAATGGAAATTCCAAAATACAAATTCATCTGCCTATGGATTTAGGAAATAAAGTTAATTCTATGATTACACCAATTCAGTGTAGTATAGTAAGTCACATAGAGTAAGCTTCTTCTTTCGCATCCTGATGAAACCCCGGACTGCCAAAATGAAGCCACTTTCTTTGCTTTCTCGTTGCCTAAACTTAAGTCCTCATTGGCGCATGTTTCTGGCAGTAATCAGCAGACCAGTAAATGAGTCAGATTCTGTATTACTCCACATTCACACCTTGTGTTGCTGTCTGCCAGCAGCTTCCACTTCATTGTGGGTTTTGCATTTAGGGACACCAACCGTAAGCCTCATTGACTCAGTGAGAATTTGGTGAGCTAACTCCTCCATAAGTTCTGTTCATTAAAATGGGCATACCTGTACTCTAGTTGTAGCATACCACACTAAAATACAACACAATAACAGGGTTAGGCTCATGTGAACCAATGGAATTTACAGAGAAACTTACTCACCAAATCCTCAGAGATTCTGTGAGTTTTCTCTTGTGCAATTCACCTTGCTAAGCAGAAGGTTTTTAGCCAATGTGTTGTGGGAAATAGTTGTGTCACTGAATTTTCATTGCATGTGGAAACAAAAATATATATTTAAACTTTTCAAAGATTATCACTGCTGAAAGTTGTATTTGAGGAAATTATTGAGGATGTTTTGACACAAACCCATTCTATTCTAGATGAATATTTTAAAAGCTCTGTTATTTAAAGTCTAAGAACTGTTGCTTGAATAGGATTCCCTCTCTTCCTTCCTCGTCCTGCTCTTCTTTTTGTGTTGAATTGTTTAGGCTGTAAGCCTAGTGGCAAGGCTTGTCTTGTTTTTGTCAGTCATATTAAATAAATAAATATATAAATAATGGGAACTTTTTCAGCTGAAACATAGAAGAAACATGCTTTCAATAAACACATGCTAAATAATAGGGTTAAAAACATCCGGAGAATCTGATTTCATGAACATATATAATGTTCATTCCTATAAGAATGAAAAAAATATGTAAGAGTACATAATGCTCATTGTAACTATGAAAACAATAAAAACGTGCTACTCACTGATTCAGTAAAAGGATGATGGATTATATTATAGCCACAGGAGCAAGATTCAGTCTTGTCACAATAGTTCCAATGTTAAACCAAAGCTCTGCTTTCATCAAAATCCAGCAACAGTAAATATATCATTGTTGGTGGCTTCTAAAGGAAAATAAAGAAATACTGTATATGTCTTTCTACCCAAAATTCAGTAAACAGACAATGCCATGAAGAAGAGAAGAGAATATGTAGCACACAGAATCATTTACAAGAACAAATACAAACAACAATAACAAATAAAACAATGTTTTATTTTTCTTTTGAGTTCAGTTTACTGAAACCTAAACAAACAGTATGATAGCAGTTCAGAACATCTGATGTACAAAAAACCCTATTAAAATTAGCTGCTAGATATCCAAAATGGCTTTCCCAAAGCCTGTGTTTTAGATTTTCAATATCATTTTTTCCCTGTGAAATGAATTAAACTAAAAACCTATGAAACACAAAGCCAAATTCCAGTGGGGAAGTTCACTTTAATGCGAAACATTTGGTTTTCAGTTAATGTCTTAAGCAAAAGTCAACAATACAGGTCAAGTTAAAAGCTAAAAAAAAGGTTAGTTATGGAAAATTTCATGTCTGAAAATCATGCTTCCCTTATCTGATATGTCCTTGATGTTTAGAGAATGGGAAATAAACATAGGACTTTCTGAACAGTTGTACACACCATTTCATAGTCAGCCCTGAAAAAAACAAGTCCATACTATTTCCCTCCAGTGGGTAAATGTTAAGAGAGAAGAATCCAAGTTTCATGATGCAGCAGCACAAAGCTGGGAAGTGAAAATTATGTTGCAGCAGAGCCTTGAAAATATGACTGTAAAAGTTAATCAATAAAATGTCTATTCCTGTCTATTCACTTGGGGCCCCAGCTGCATAGCTTCACACAATCGATACTACAAATTATTACGATTTCCAGGTTCCCACTGGACATTCTGAACAAATCTTTCATGTGTAACAGGCTTACATAGTGGGTTTGTTGTAGCCAGGGTCCTCCCCTTCAAACTTTACATGCAGCTTGCCTAGAATACGTGGTAATAAAAATCCTAAGGCCTGTGGATTTTGCACAGCTGTTAAATATTTTCTATCTGCCTTATTCTTGCCCCTATTTGTATTTTATTCACTTCTACCTTAACGAATAAGATAAAATGCTCCTGGGAGTCATTTGAGACACTCTCACTGTAGTGGCTCTGGAAGTGATAACATTGCACTACTATCGGTGTATGCAACATGTACAAACATGCCACACCATTTGAAATGGACTGTTGAAGTAGCAGAGAGTATCTCATCTACCTGATTTCCATACTTTTTCCATTGGAAACACACACATACACCACAATTTTATTTATTTATTTAATCGAATTTATATTGCCGCCCAACTTGGGAACAACTGTGGGTGACTAGCAGTTAAAAACAATAACAAAACTAAATAAAAACCCTTAAAACCCCAATTTAAAAGTCAAAATAATTTACCCCACACACCCCATCCATTAAAAGAGAGAGATAAATCTTAATTATATAAGCCAGCAGGCAGGGGTCACCCCTCCCTCGGTACCACACACCTGCCCTGCCAGCCAGGTTTTCAGTTCTTTCCTAAAGGACAGCAACTCCATCTGGAGACACAGCTCAATTGGGAGGAGGTTCCATAGGGCTGGAGCAGACACAGAGAAGGCCCTCCTTCTGGTGCTAGAGAGATGTGCCTCCCTAGCAGATGACACAATGAGAGAGCCTCTCCGGTCTGTTCTGGTGGGACAGACAGATGTTCTCAGGGTTATGTGGTCTCTTAAGTATCCTGGCCCACTACCATGTAGGGCTTTAAAGGTCATTACCAGAATCTTGAATTGCACCTGGAGGCACACTGGTAACCAGTGCAACTCCCGAAGCAGTGGCGAGGCACGGGCATACTGCCAGCACCCCATCACCACCCGACCAGCAGCATTCTGGACCAGTTGCAGCCTCTGAATGGTCATCAAGGGCAGCTCCATGTGCAGCGCATTGCAATAGTCCAGTCTGGAGGTGACCATAACATGTGTGACCATGAGCAAGGAGTCCCGGTCCAGGAGCAGACGCAACTGGCGAATCACATGAAGTTGTGCAAAAGCTGTCCTAGCCATAACTACCACCTGCTCATTGAGCAGGAGTTGTGAGGCCAGGAGGACCCCCAGATTACGCACCAGGTCTGTTTGGGGCAAAATAGTCCCATCCAAAACCAAAGATGGTAGCTCTCAAGATAACATGGGCCCCCTGACCCATAGCCACTCAGTCTTGCCAGGATTCAGTTGTAGACTGTTGTTCCCCTTCCAGACCCCAACAGTCTCCAGACACCTGGATAGGACTCTGACTGCATCGCTTGGATCACCACGGGCTGAGATATACAGCTGAATATCATCTGCATACTGATGATATCTCACTCCTTGGAAACGGATAATCTCCCCCAGCATTTTCATGTAGATGTTAAATAGGAGAGGTGAGGCACCCCATACTGGAGAGGCCTAGGGCTGGACATCCCACCCTCCAACTACACTGACTGGGTCCGGCCCTTCAGAAAAGAGGCAAATCAGGAGAACACAGTGCCCCAGATTCCCACTCCTCGGAGCCATTCCAGAAGGATACTGTGGTGGACGGTATCGAAAGCCGCTGAGAGGTCAAGAAGAGCAAAGACGGAGGGATGACCTCCATCCCATTCCTGCCCTAGATCATCCAACAGTGCGACCAATGCAGTCTCAGTACCATATCCAGGCCTGAATCCTGACTGAAAGGGGTCCAGATAATCCTCTTCATCCAGAACCCCCTGTAACTGCCACACCACTGCCTTCTCCAAAACCTTCCCTAAAAATTTCCTGTTTGCTAGCAGTATTTGTCATATGGCAAGACAAATTCTTAGTGAGCATCAGTGTTAGCCGAAAAATTAAGATATTGTAACTAGTGGTCAAAGAGCTGATGTGGCCCATCCGTCTGGGATGCTACATTGATACCTACAAATACGGATGTAACTTCTGTAATTCTATGTTATAGATAGTATGTCATTGAAGGAAGAAATTTCTTAAGTGCTAGAAAACATTTCATTGTCACAGCATGAACATTTCTCTTTTATAGTTTTCAAATTAACTTGCTTTATTTTGTAATTGTCTATCAAAACATTAAAAAAAATCATCCGAAAATAATAATAATAAAAAAACTAAGATCATGTCATCCGGCCCCACCACTCTCTGGCAAATAGAAAGGGAAGAAATTGAAGCAGTGACAGACTTTGCCTTCTTGGGATCTAAAATCACTGTAGATGGTGACTGCAGCCATGAAATAAAAAGCAGTTACTTCTTGGGAGGCAAGCTATGACAAACCTAGGCAGCTTAATAAAAAGTAGAGGCATCACCCTGCCAACAAAAGTCCACATAGTTAAAGCATTGGTCTTCCCAGTAGTAATGTATGGCTGTGAGAGCTGGAACATAAGGAAGGCTGAGTTCAGAAGAATAGACGCCTTTGAAGTCTGGTGCTGGAGAAGACTCTTGAGAGTGTCCTGGACTGCAATGACATCAGATCAGTCAATCCTAAAGGAAATCAACCCTGACTGTTCCTTGGAAGGACAAATACTGAATCTGAAGCTCAAGTACTTTGGCCACCAAGTGAGGAGTCACTGGAGAAGACCCTGATGCTGGGAGAGATAGAAGGCAAAAGGAGAAGGGGGGCAGCAGAGGATGAGATGGCATCGTTGACACAGTGGTAGTAGATCTGGGCAGACAATGAAAGATGGCAGATGACAGAGAAGCTTGGTGTGCAGTGGTCCATGGGGTCGCAAAGGGTTGGACTCAACTGTGCGACTGAACAACAACAACAACAAAATCAAAAGGAAAACACAGGTATTGATCATTTACAATCGCACAGTATGGGGAATCTATTCATATGGCAAACTGGTCCTCCTTAGTAAATATGAATCAACCAAATTATTTCCAGCCCAAGTAAGTTTCAAAAACGTGTCCAATCCTATTTTACCATTAAACTGTGACAGAAGGAAAGGGAATGCAAACACTAGTGACTTTTTCCACTGATCTTTTGCACTTTATCGTAAAATATGCATTTTATCAAGTTATAAAATTATAGAACAATTCCTCAGTTCCTTTCCTGTCAGAAAGATTAGCCGGCAAAACAATGGTAATGACCCAGGGTGCACCCAATTGTGGTTCAAAAATGTTAAAAGTATCCACAATCTTCAGGGAACTTCTTTCTATGTAGGAGTGACCAACATGCTCAAATTGGGAGGGGGGGACTGGTGAACAACAACATGTCCTGTGGATATGGAGACATACAGAGTCCAGCTCATTTGCTACTCTGCTGATTACTACTGGAAACATGCACCAGTGAGGATTGAAGATTGGCCAACAACAAAAGCCAAGAAGGTGGCTTCATTTTGGAAGCCCAGGATATGACTGGAACATGAAAGGGGGAAAAAAAAGAAATTATAGAACAATGGATTTGGAAGAGGCCAACAAGGCTGTTGAGTCTAGACCAGGATTCTTCAAACTTTGCTCTCCAGATGTTCTCGGACTGCAATTCCCAGAAGCCCTGATCAGTATGTGTGCTGACTTAGGCTTCTGATGATTGAAGTCCAAAGACCTAGAGAGCCAAGTTTGAGGAGCCCTGATCCAGACCCTTGCTCAAAATGAAATTTCTGTTCACTTTATCCTGAAATAAGTATTTTCATATGCTTTTTTGGTTGAGAACTTTATTGCAACATTTAGAACTGTGTGAAGACAAAAGGATAACCAGGTTCCAGCCTAGGCATCAGTCTAGACTGGGTGAATCAAGTTGATTTGCTTTAAGGTGCAAATGGAACACAATCCCTTGAACAGTCCCAGCTTCTAGCAACCAACTAAGCAGTGAAGCTTAGTTCCATGCTGACTGTAGCTGTGCAGAAATTGGGGTGTGTGTCTTAGTGAAGATATAGAAGCATGTGCTTTGCTTCATGCCCCAATGCTACAAATGATAGGCTTCTCATGTGACTAAAACTTCCACCTGCAACCCCTGCAATTCCACCTGCAATTCCACCTGCAACCCCCCACGCCGGGCCGGGTGGGGAAGAGATGTGTCTCAGTTGCTGCCTGGCAGGAGAGAGTTAAAAGGAGGCCCTTCAAGACTGCTTCAGCCTCGCAATTCCACCTGCAACCCCCCACGCCGAGCCGGGTGGGGAAGAGATGTGTCTCAGTTGCTGCCTGGCAGGAGAGAGTTAAAAGGAGGCCCTCCAAGACTGCTTCAGCCTCGCAATTCCACCTGCAACTCCCCACGCCGGGCTGGGTGGGGAAGAGATGTGTCTCAGTTGCTGCCTGGCAGGAGAGAGTTAAAAGGAGGCCCTCCAAGACTGCTTCAGCCTCGCAATTCCACCTGCAACTCCCCACGCCGGGCCGGGTGGGGAAGAGATGTGTCTCAGTTGCTGCCTGGCAGGAGAGATTTGAAAGGAACACCTCCAAAAGGAACACCTCTACTACCTCTGCTGAACTTTCAGCTATGGGGCAGAGAGCCCCACTATCCTCCTGGGAGAGGAGAATGGCCGGGATCTTGGCTGGTCCCAGGAGCACCTCTGAGGAATGGGCAGTGGTGGGGCAGCCGGCCCCACCCTCCTAGGAGGACATTGGATGGGGGTTGGGGGAATGTGGATGGGGGGAGGGAGAGAAAGGCCTGCCACCTAGGGAATAGGGATTGGGCTCTGTCTGGTATGGGCAGGGGGTTTCCTGTGGCCCGAATTGGTGTTGTGACGGGCATGGGGCGGTATGGCGGGTACCGAGGGGCGGGCCGCACTCGGGGAACACGGGACAGATGTTTAGTTGCTGTCCCTTGTTCTGGCCCCCCGGCTACACCTCTGGTTCCTGAGCTGCCGGTCAAGAGTGACCCTTCCCTTAGGCTGCTGCTGGTGAATGCCAGGTCAGTCTGTAACAAGGCCCCCCTGCTTTCAGATTCCATATTGGGGGTGCGGGCTGACCTGGCATGCATCACCGAAACCTGGCTGGCACCTGAGGACAGGGTTCCTCTATCCGAACTGTGTCCAGCTGGGTTCAGTATTTGGCACCAGCCTAGGGAGAAGGGGAGGGGCGGTGGGGTCGCCGTAGTAGCCAGGGAGTCGTTGGGAGTCGTCAGGGCCACGGCTCCACATATTCCGGGCTGTGAGACCCTGTTCCTGCGTTTGGGCCCTAAAGGGCAGTCGGGAATCCTACTCCTATACCTGCCTCCCTGTAGGGTAGCAGATTCCCTGCCTGAGCTCCTTGAGGCGGTCTCGATGTTGGCGTTGGAGCTCCCCAGACTTATGGTTCTGGGGGACTTCAACTTGCCATCATTAGGGGCTGGCTCGGAGGCGGCTCGGGAGTTCATGGCTTCCATGGCAGCTGTGGGCCTGACCCAGGTAATTCAGGGCCCTACCAGGAGCAGTGGTCACACCCCGGATTTAATTTTCTTATCGGAGCTGTGGCAGAGTGATATGAAACTACAGAAATTAGACATTACCCCTGTGCCATGGTCAGATCACTATCTGGTGACTCTAGACTTCCTGGGGGCGAGGCTTCACCGCAGGGAGGTAGGGCCAGTTAAATGGGCCCGCCCCCGGCGACTAATGGATCCGGAAGGATTCCAGAGGGAACTGGGGTGTTTTCCTCTTGACCTGCAATGCGATTCGTCTGAGGCTCTTGTCAACTCATGGAACGAGAGAGTAACGGCAGCCTTGGATGTGATCGCTCCACTACGGCCTCTCCTTGCCCGCGGGCATCGATCATCCCCTTGGTTCACAGAAGAGCTGAGGGAGCTCAAACGGGCAAAGAGACGCCGAGAGCGCCGCTGGGTGAAGACCCGGAGTGAGTCTGATCGAACACTTGTTAGAGCTGCCATTAAAGCCTATCTAGTGGCGATGGGGGCGGTGAAATGACAATATTTCACCGCCCTTATTGCCTCCGCAGATAATCGCCCAGCGACCTTGTTCCGGGTGACTAGGTCCCTCCTTGGAAGAGGGGGGTCTGGCCCTGGTTGGCAGGGATCGGCTGAGGCTTTTGCTGATTATCTGGCGGAGAAAATCGCTCAGATTCGCTTGAAGTTTAATCCCGGCGTGGAAGAGACAGAGCTGGGGTTGACCAGAGTACAGTCTGGCCATGTTATCTGGGATCAGTTCGATCCAGTTGGCCCTGAGGAAGTGGACAGGCTTCTTGGATCTGTTCGCGCCACTGCCTGTGAATTGGATCCATGCCCTGCCTGGCTAGTCAAGGCATCTAAGGCTGTGGCAGACGGTTGGGTCGAGGCAATTATAAATTCATCTCTGCAGGAGGGGCTTTTTCCAGCACCCTTAAAACATGCTTTGGTGCGTCCCCTCCTGAAAAAGCCATCCCTCGACCCTACGGTACTTACCAACTACCAACCTGTATCCAACCTACCCTTTTTGGGTAAGGTCTTGGAGAAGGCAGTGGCGTGGCAGCTACAGGAAGTCCTGGATGAAGCGGATTATCTGGACCCTTTCCAGTCAGGATTCAGGCCCGGATATGGTACTGAAACTGCATTGGTCGCATTGGTGGATGATCTCTGGCGAGAACGGGATGGAGGTCATCCATCCGTCCTGGCTCTTCTTGACCTCTCAGCGGCTTTCGATACTGTCGACCACGGTATCTTTCTGGGAAGGCTCCAAGGATTGGGGATCCAGGGCACTGTGCTGGCCTGGTTCTCTTCATTTCTGAGGGGCCGGACACAGTCGGTGTGGCTGGAAGGCGAGAGGTCCAGCCCTAGGCCCCTGCAATATGGGGTGCCTCAGGGCTCGGTACTCTCGCCTCTCCTATTTAACATCTACATGAAGCCACTGGGTGAGATCATCCGTTCCCACGGGGTGAGGTATCACCAATATGCAGATGACACCCAGCTGTATATCTCAGCCCGTGGAGATCCAATTGATGCAGTGGAAGTCCTATCCAGGTGCCTGGAGGCTGTCAGGGTCTGGATGGGGGACAACGGGCTACAACTGAATCCCGGCAAGACTGAGTGGCTATGGGTAAGGGGTCCTGTGCTATCTCGGGAGTTACCATCTTTGGTTCTGGATGGGGCAGTTTTGCCCCAAACAGACCTGGTGCGTAATCTGGGGGTCCTCTTGGACTCACGACTACTGCTCGAGGAGCAGGTGGCAGCCGTGGCCAGGAGGGCTTTTGCACAACTTCGTGTAATACGCCAGCTACGCCCACTCCTAGACCGGGATTCCTTGCTCATGATCACACATGCTTTGGTCACCTCCAGACTTGATTACTGTAATGCGCTCTACATGGGGCTGCCCTTGGTGACCATTCGGAGGCTGCAGCTGGTCCAGAATGCGGCTGCTCGGGTAGTGATGGGGTGCGGGCGTTATGCTCGTGCCTCACCACTGCTTCGGGAGCTGCACTGGTTGCCAGTATGTCTCCGGGTGCAATTCAAGGTGCTGGTTATTACCTTTAAAGCCCTACATGGTAGTGGGCCAGGATACTTAAGAGACCGCATCGTCCCAAGGACATCTGTCCGTCCCACCAGGGCGGATCGGAGAGGCTCTCTTATCATTCCATCGGCTAGAGAGGCGCATCTCTCTAGCACCAGGAGGAGGGCCTTCTCCGTGGCCGCCCCGGCCCTTTGGAACCTCCTGCCAACTGAGTTACGTCTACAGACAGAGCTCCTGCCCTTTCGGAAGGGCCTAAAAACCTGGCTGGCAGGGCAGGTATGGGGCTCCAGGAATTTGGGGTCCCATGTTGGGTGGCTGATATGATGGGACAGCCACCCCTCCCTCACTCTTTTAAACTTTTAAAATCTTTTTAAACCTTTTAACCTTTTTAAATCTTTTAGATTTTTGTAAATTCATGGTTTAATTCTTTTTTAATTGACTTTTAAGTAATTTATGAACCTTAAGGTTTTAATTTATGAATTTCTGTAAGCCGCCTAGAGTCAGGTTCGCCTGATTAGGGCGGGATAATAAATCTAAATAAATAAATAAATAAATAAATAAATAAATAATAAAACTACTGTGTTGTGAGATTATGGCTCAATTTAAATGCTGTTACCATAGTGCTTTTTTTTTTTTGCACCACGTGAGGACATGTACAAAACTTAAATATTAAAGTCCTTTTTAAGAGCTGTTTTTCTAACTTTATTCTCTGCCACTGATTTTACTCTATTTTTCATTTCAATGCTGCATTTTTATATTTTATTATTTCAGTTTGCTTTTACTTGTAAACCACCAGGAGAAATTTTGATATTGGTTGGAGAATACATGAGAGAAAGAAGTGTGGGGAGGGGGGACGCAAATCACATTTCTGGTTTGTATGTGGAAAGAACAGTTGAAAGCCATTCATTTCATGGATCGTAATGGCTTGTATTTGTCATATGGAAAGTCTGCATGCCAACAGCACATATTTGGGGCAGATGCTAAAACTCCATGTATGGGAAGATCTGTCTGGTAAACAGATTTCACATACATGGAGATATCCTCAGAAGCAAGTGTTTCCAGCAGTGTCAACATGGTGTTCATAATGTCTGTATCAGCTTTATGAATGATCACATCAAGAACTACATCCAGTAACTCAAAGCAGCATTTAGATGGGAAGACCTCTCATTGGGGAAGGTCTGCAGTTAGAGATGTTAACTAAGTGGGTTACCAAGGTCTGCCCAGCTGAGAACTCTGATACAGTAAAACCTCGGATAACACTAAAACTTGGTTCCACAAGTCTTAGTCTTAGTGTTATCCAATTTTTAATGTTTAATGCATTCATCGGAGAATGTTAAAATCCTATGAGATGCATCGGAGAACGTTAAAACTCCATAGAGATACGTTGTAACCAGCACAGGCTTTAGCGAACGTTATCCGATGCATCCCATAGGATTTAACGTTATGCGATGCAATTTTCCCCCCAGATTGCTTAACATTATGTGGTTTTAGCATTATCTGATGCAAACATTATCTGAGGTATTACTTTAATTGTATTGTATATAATCTTAGAACTGCAGAGGTAGAAGGGACCCAATTGATCATCAAGTTTAGCCCCTGTCAAGGAGGCACATTGGGGAACTGAACTCCCAACCTATGGTAAAGGTAAGACTGGCTCTTATGGCTCCATTCTATTCCACACTTGTAAGTTGCTTGTTTAAGATGTTATCTTAGACTATTCTACTACTGTAGCCACCAATCTGAAAACAAGGTGAAAACAAAGACAATTCTTATTTTTACTATGGTTTACGCACAATCACTTACGTAATCAGTCACAGTTGACATGCATACCACTGAGCCATAAGGAGGATTCGGACACATCTCAACTTCTAATCATAAATCTATGGACATGTGGGAAAAGTACCTGCAACACTTAATAGCACAAGCTCAAAGGCCAGCTAGCTAACAGGCTCTACAAATTTCTTAAGAAGTTACTACTTGGTAGATGTTTATTGTCCTACTTGGCCCCAACAGGATTGGAGTGGTCCTTGCTGACTGTGATATTACTGTCACTAACCAGAGTTTAGAAATATAACTTTTTGGGATGATGTCTCCTAGGCCAATAACATATCAGATCATGTTGAATCTTAGAGGAGTGACATCCTCTCTCCCCCACAGTACCTATGTGCTTGCATGAGACACTCTCCTCCTTTCTTTCATTTTCCATGCCTCTTCAGGACTTGAAATGTTGCTGTAGAAATGAGGTCCCCAACATAAGGCCTGTTGGCTGCATCCAACCCATGGCACCATTTCATGTGGCCCCCACCCTTCCATGGGCATTCAAGAAACAAAACAGCCACCCCTTTGAAGCTGTTGGAACAAAATAGCCACCCCATCATGCAGGCAGGGCAAAATGGCTGTCCAGCCCTTAAAGCTGACTGAGAGCATGACTTGGCCCCCAGCTTGAAAAGGTTGAGAACCCCTGCTCTAGAAAGTGTCTCAGCTCTCTGAAGTGGGTCCTGAGGATGCATAGGAGGTGTGTGCAGAGAGAAGATATGTCAAATCCAAGATTTTCTAATGGGCTTCTTCAAAAACTAACACCGCAGAAGGATCTGAACCTAGCCTCCCAGCATGCAATATGATTCTCCCTTCAAAAAGTCGTTTTGTTTTTTTCAAAGCCTGAAATGCTCCCAGGTGGTAGAGTATTTCAGTAATTAAGCCTGAAACAAGAAATCACTACATTAGAAACACACATACCATTCATATTTGACAAAAGCACTGTGGTACATATTTTACTTTAATGAAGAATCTGATCATCAAGAATGAACCCTTTCCTCATTAGGGTTTAGTTTTATATTTCTCTGTTTTGCAGAGAGAGAGTGAGCACTATAATATCTGCAGGTCCTACTTGGTTAAAAATCAGTTACCACATTATACAGTACTAAACTGGATTTGTATTTCATTTACAGATCCTGAAATCATATTCTCCTTATTGCTTCCAAAAATGCAGTGGGTCTTCTTAAAAGTCACTGTTTCATAAACTGAATGATCTTGTAATCCTTATATTTTGATAAAATGGAACTGTATAGGAAGAAAGGCAAGATGGACTAATTATTTAATTATTATTTATTAGTTCAAATTTATATTGCCGCCCACTCGCCGTGGCGACTCAGGGCGGCTTACAGACAATACATTACATTACATTACAATATGTTGGGGTGGGCACAAGGGGAGGGTCGGCAAGGTCCTCATCCTGCCCTGTCTTCTTCTTCCCCTGGCAGTTGGTATAGGCACAGGGGGAGGGTCGGCAAGGTCCTCATCCTGCCCTGTCTTCTTCTTCCCCTGGCAGTTGGTATAGGCACAGGGGGAGGGTCGGCAAGGTCCTCATCCTGCCCTGGCTTCTTCTTCCCCTGGCAATTGGTATAGGCACAGGGGGAGGGGGGCAAGGTCCTCATCCTGCCCTGGCTGCTTCTTCCTCTGGAAGTTGATATAGGCACAGGGGGAGGAGAGGCAAGGTCCTCATCCTGCCCTGGCTTCTTCTTCCCCTGGCAGTTGGTATAGGCACAGGGGGAGGGTCGGCAAGGTCCTCATCCTGCCCTGGCTTCTTCTTCCCCTGGCAATTGGTATAGGCACAGGGGGAGGGGGCAAGGTCCTCATCCTGCCCTGGCTGCTTCTTCCTCTGGCAGTTGGTATAGGCACAGGGGGAGGGGAGGCAAGGTCCTCATCCTGCCCTGGCTTCTTCTTCCCCTGGCAGTTGGTATAGGCACAGGGGGAGGGGAACTGACTTAGTAAACATTTTGTGCCATTTATGCCATTTGCACAGTGCATGAAGAATTCACGAGTTGATGCCTAATTAGTGAATATATTGTTACCTTCATGATTATCTCTTTTCATATGCATTCCTTTCCACATGCTCCATTTATCATCTGAGACAGTATCCCATCTCTTTTGAACCAAGAGGTTCCTAAGAGTTTTCCTGTACCAGCACCCTCCCAAAGGCATATTTTGCCAGGTGAAATTCATGCAATCTAGCACATTGCCAGTGATAAAAATAAGAGTTTGCAAACATTACTTCAACTCCCAGAATCATGGTTGTTACCCATGATCTCCCTTATTCTTTGTTTTAATATTCTGGGGAAATATTGCTAAAGCAAAGTTGTTTTCAAGTAAAAACCTATATATATAACAGAGGATGGACAATCATTTACTGGAGTCATAAGAGCCCATGCCCTGCATTGTTTTATCAAATATTTTGAAACTGGATTTTGTGAGTTGATTTCACAATTCTATGGTGAGAGCTGTGATCATTTTGGGATAAATGATTTGGTGCTCACCACTCATTTTAGCTTAATCAATTTCTTTGGGATTAAGCCATTACATTAGGAATCTTAGGACTTCTGAAGTCCATATTCAGTTTCTGATAAGGCAAAATAGCCTGCGCAAACTGCCTAAATTGAATGCACAAGGTAGCAAAAAGAAAACAAAAAGAAAGCACTATTTGCGGTATTTATATAATGTCAAAGAGACAAAGGCATTTAGCCAGATTTGACTGCCTTTTATAACAGTCAGTAGAAAACTGAACAGTGAATCATAAACTTGGAGACTGAGGGACCTCTTTGAAAGTTTTAACATTTTCTCAAAGGAAAGAAAAAGGGGGGCAGACCTAGGAGGATTAGTACTTGAGTTCATT
The DNA here is from genome assembly GCA_030440675.1 of Furcifer pardalis. Lineage (NCBI taxonomy): Eukaryota > Metazoa > Chordata > Lepidosauria > Squamata > Chamaeleonidae > Furcifer > Furcifer pardalis. The sequence continues at coordinate 79,103,166 of CP126891.1, forward strand.
TTATCAATTTCATATGTTACTCGTTACTCTGACTAGAAGCTCAAACTCTTAAGTTTGCTTTAATTTGGAAGTGTCTTGCTTTGAGGCAGCTTCTTGAACCAAAAAAAGACAGGCAATAAGAGCCACATGTAACCTTCAGACCCCAAAAAAGAGATGAGAATGCCACAAGCAGATAGACAATAAAGAACACTATTCTGCCCTCAGCACCACATGTTCATATTTTCTCTGCTGATAGAGAAAGAGCATGAAATGGACTGCTACTTAACACAGTTTGTCTGAGAGGTAGTGGGTGAAAAGCTACTTTTAATCTGAGTTTGTCAACTGCTTAATACTTGATCCAATCAATAAATTAGCCAAAAGACAATTGCAAAACATACCACCCAAGCAAACAAATCCTGCCGGACAGAGTTAAAATAATTATTGCTGACTTCTGGCTAGACTTCATCCCTTGCTGAAACATCAAAACAAACAGCAACTCACTTGTAATCACTTATTTCTTCACGAGAATCTATAATGTGTTCCCTCTCAGTGGCTTCAAGTCTGACTATGATTTTCTACTGGTCTGTGCAAACGGTTTCTGCTCTTTGCTCATTTAGCTGTTCTTCACTTGCTTTCAAGCTGGATTCCATTAGACTTTTTTTTTTTATCCTAACTGTCAAATTTCTGGCCTGAAAGATAATAGAAGGATTCCAGTTTGGAAAGGAATTATGTGGCGTATCTGTTGCATTTTATGTTTAGTGCTAAGTCTGATCGGTTTCGACTTGCAAAGTTCGCATTTGACATCTTTTGTAAAAAAAAAAAAAATCAGGTCTTCCTCCAGGTATTTCACACAAAACCACGCAAGAATATTTGGGTGCCACAAAATCTGTTTCAAAAGTATTTTAATAGTTCAGCAGCAGCTACATACTCCCAGATTCTATAGCATGAATTAGTATGTGGTAGATCTGTTTAAGAGCATGCCATTTTGTCCAGGATTAACGGTCTCTCCTTTTGCAAGAAGATTCATGCCAACTTTTCACATGTTCAAAGCAATTAGGCCATAAACTAAACAAACTTCACAATCACTAATTTTTCTCCCTGTTGTAATAAAGCACCCGGGAGTATAAACAAAATCCGCTCCAAGGTCATCCAATAGATGGCACTCTTTCATTAGAGCAAAAAAACTAGGGCAGTGTGCTTCAGGCTTCCTCAGGAAACCAGGCAATTTAAGACAAAGACATTTTTCCTTTGTTCTTTTGTTGACTATATTCTAAGGAATATACATATACAGCATAGGTGTTCATTTAAATATGTGTCCTTCGCTACAGATATATCTGGATGCTTGGAAAAAGAAAAAGCTCTTGGCAAATATGTAGCTGCAAATATAAAAATGTTTATTCAGTACTGTCATCCACACTTAATGAGGTACAGAATTAAATTTCAGAATAAACATGTATCAGCGCAGGAGGCTTTATTTCTAAAACTGAAACTTGTTAGTGAAGGTTGTATACACAGCTGAAATCTTTAAAAAGGGGAGCGAGAAGCTGTCACACCTTGCTGGGGAAGCATCAAAGTCAAAATTAAGAAGGTCATATATTCAGACATGACAAAGCTCTTCAAACACCTGCCTTTTAATAATCCTGGTTTATGTTGGAGGAATGATGTATAAATTAGGTTTCAATTAATTTGAAGCAAAGGGAATGGAGCCTTAAAAAAAAAACAATATTGTCATAACAAAAATTGGCATGCTAGTCTTTGCAAATAGCCTACATTTATCTTACATATTTGAAATCAATTTTAGTTGCCCTGATGAGCTAAATCTAAATTAAAAGTATTTGATTACCAATTAAGAACATTTTGAACATGCAGCAACTACAACCATTATTATCAAGATGAAATGTCTGTTACTGCAATGCTAAAAACATTTTTTTCAATTGAAACAGTCTTATTTCAGTAAGCATCTGTCTTAAGCTATATGTGTTTAGAGTGGGATGTATGAAAGATGGGGGAAGAGGTGGAGAAAGAGAAAACAGTTCTAATGAACATGTTTCTATTTTTGTTACACCAATTGTAATAAAATTTACAGTCTGCAAAACAAGATTACCAAGAAGTGTTAGCTAGAACTATTTAATTCAATAATAGAGTGAAGTGCACAGGTCGGTTTATTTAAGGGCATCAAAAATGGAAATAAATCAGCAGATAAGTACAGTAACTTAATTTACAGAACGAACAGCATTGCTATATCCTTCAGTAAGATGAAACAATTTGTTGCTTCATTTTTCAGGTCTGATCTTGGCATTAAAAATATTTTATGTCATATAAAATTGTGAATGCAGGTGTTACTTTCTGCATTCAGAACAGCTTGGTTTCAAGTGTGTTTGTGTATGCAAAATATAATTGTTCACACAAGAAGAGTTATGGATAAACCCACACAATAATAATAATTGTTGCAATTACAAGAATAGGCATCTGAAACAAATTCAAAGCTTACAAATGTAGCTTATGGATAAAGGAAGGCTATTGACTGATTTGTTACTCAGAATGAAGCTAATTTGAGGTATCATTTATTCTCTCCCCTCCCAATTCAAACCTATGGCTATAAACATCAGGGTATGTGGGTTTTTTTCCCTAAGGGACATGCACTTTCAAGCTGATAAAGTCCATTTACATTTCCCAATCCTCCTAAGAATCTACTGTGCTTCACAATATGCCGGCTGAAAAGGGTTAAATTATTTTAAGTTTACCTATGCCTTGGACTTGAGCCTCGGCTGATCCCAAGCCAGAGGCACTAGCAAGCTGCATGCTTTATTTACAATCCCTTTGTCAGACTTACAACTGCCTCAGGCTATAACATAGTGTACCTAATGTTCAAACTGGCAGGTAATCTTATGTCAAACATACTTCTTTGATTTAAAGTGATCAATAGATTCTTGTAAAGAGGTAATTTCTCTGATGTTTCCACCTTGCCTTTCTTACAGGTGATTCACACAAAAGCCTGCTTATATGATGTACAAACAATAAACAGAAAGCTATAATCATGTTTTTTCAGATGTTTCCGGTGCACAACGATTTTGGATCAATACCCTGTGTAATACAATTATCTGCAATGATCTGGTTGTATTGAAAAAGAATTTGCAGCAAACCTCTAGGGGATTTTATCCAGAAACATGTGTCTGGCCAAGTTGTGAACAGTGGAAGAGAAAATTAAGGGTTTGACGCAAGCTGTCTGTTACATTCCAACTGACTTCATTAACATTTTATTTCCTCAAAATTGTAGATTTCCGAACTCTACTACAGGGTTGATCTGTAATATTTAAAATGATAATCAGGCCAGATCCCTTTGCTATTAGCTACACCTTTAGCATATGAAACTGAACACTGCAGCTAGAGAGACTAAGGCAAAAACTGCCAAAATAAAATTGTTGGCTGTCTGGCTCAAATGTTTCTTTGAATGCCTCACAAATAAACCTGAAATTGTGTGTGCATAGGTGTGTGTAAACAAAGAATTGCAGCTGGCTACAATACATGCCAGACCAGTTTGTTATTTTCAAGAGATTCAAATAATCTTTTTCGAGCAGTAGGATCTCTAGCCAGACAACTGACTGTGTGACTCTATTACCACCATGTGTGCTAAATATTATGTATACATACAGACATTCAATAGTATGTTTCTGCTGTCCATTCAGTTCAGTTTCAGCAAGCAGTAAGCAAGCTCTCTGAGAGAGAAATTGCCCTTTGCCCTTACTTTTTTTAATCCAGTGGCTCACAGAAACAAAGGAATACAGATGTGTTTATTTCTGTTCCTTGTTTCCCCAACTCTAAATTTACCCTACAACTGCACAGGGACCCCTTTGTGTTTGTTTGATTGCCTCAATCTTCTGCCCATAGAATAGTTATTTCTATTCTGCTGCAGCATGCCAAATTCACAGAGCAAGCATATTATTATTTTCATATGCGACTACCCCATCTCTCTGCATTGCTTCTCTGCACATTGTCCAGCGTCCGATTTACCTGCTGAATCTCAGTTCTAAACACGATGGCTTTCTTCCTTTTGGTTTTACATTTCTTATCTGTCTGTCCTAGCTACTTGGCTTTCAGCTTCTTGACCATACTGTCAAAGTGCTCCACCTCAGCCACTCTGCTTTGATATTTTCCATTGCCTGCAGGAAAAGCTGGTGTCTCAGAAGGTCGTCTCTTTTGAGTATTGCCTGTGAAGACAAAAAGCATTCCAAGAGTACCTTTTATAAGGAACTTTGGTTTGGTGTGTGTGTGTGTGTGTGTGTGTGTGTGTGTGTGTGTGTGTGTGTGTGTGTGTGTGTGTGTGTGTGTGTGTGTGTGTGTGTGTGTGTGTGTGTGTTAAAAAAATGCATCTTGCTCTTTCAAGCTGTACTATAATAGAGATGATGTGCCTTTTCTCATTACCAAACAGATTATGTCTGTACATTTCCACACACTTTTCCACTGTTAAAGCCTGTGATGGAAAATATTCTGATACAATATTTATTGCGCTAATTTTTAATAATTAAACAGAATTGCTTCGCTTCAGGAAGGCCTTAAAAACGTGGCTATGCCAGCAGGTGTGGAATACAACTGGGACCACAACCCAGCCCTGCTGGCTTATTTAGCCCTGCCCGGGGTTCTTATTTACTCCTGCCCAGGTGTCCTTCTTTTTAAGGAGAGATTTTATAAATGTTTTTAGATAGTTTTATAGTATTCAGTTTTAATTAGCATTGGGTATAGGTTTTAACTGATGTTGTGAGCCGCCCTGGGTCTCTTAGGCAAAAAGGGCAGTTATATAAATGCAACAAATAAAATAAAATAAAAATGTTCAGCCTTTTCTAGAAAGAGCCAGGTGAATCAAGAATACAAAATTGGATCTAAATATGTATGATATATATCTTTTCTTCCCCTTTATATTTTTTTAAAAAAACCTCTGCTGAATAAAATGAAGTGTTAAGTTTGGATCTGTCAAAAGGAGGACTCTGATTAGGCTGATATGAAGGTAATCAGTCAGGTTTATCAGAAATATCAGAATTCCAATTACATACAAAATGTATGTTCAACTTATTACCAGTTTGCTCTTGAATGCTCAGATGCAAATAAAAAACTAGTTCTGAAGGATACAGAAGTTCAGCCAAGAAGTATAACTTTCATATCACCCAGAACAGGATATTCAAGAGCATCTGTGGTTCTTTGGCTGAGTGCCACACCTTGATTCTCTATCATGCTCCATCATGCTTCTTTTAATCTGAATATTTAGTACTCTTTCATGTCTTAATTACAGCAAATTGCACACAGTTGGCACCATTTCTTGAAATTAATCCCAGAGTACTTTGTTTCTGTCAAGCACAGTCAAAGCCTTGGAGAATAATAGTAAATGTTATTGCAGACCCACATTTAAATGACTGTCTATGTATTTAACTTAAGCCTTTAATTATTCGTGCTGTACTGTTTTTGGTTCAAATGTTAAACATTTTTCATTGAGATTGTAAAATTGTTTTAGACAGCTTGAAACCTGCAGATATGTTTGGCTGTGATGTTAACATGACAATATTATTTGTATTAACATATTTTTTCAGGTGTGTAAAATGTAGACAGTACATAATATTCTGTCATGATTTCATTTCACTTTTCATCATCAATTTTTTTAAAAAAGATTTTAAATGAATAGATGAAATGTTACTTTTAGAGGATTTGGCTCTTTCAGTCTGTTTGTTTTTTAAAAAAACAAATCCTTATATAGGTATAGACAAATACTTAATATCATATTACCTTATCAAACATATTCTTATAAAATAGATGGAGCATGACTACAGATAAACTAAAAAAAGGGGGGTTTGTCACTCTAGCTTTTGGATTCTGCCTTTTCAGTCTTTGTTAGAATCATGACTTCCACCACAGCAAAAATATACAGGAAGGTTGTAAAACAGAATAGCAACAAATTGCCTTAGTATAATGAAACTATTTTTTCTTTTTGCAACAAATTTCAGAGACCTCAATATGGAGATGTTTTCTGATGTAATGCATTTTTCTTTCCAACGTACATTACACATATACCTTTTGTATGACTATAGTGTAGAAATACAATAGTATTAAAAAAATCTCCATGCCTCTCTATTTTTTTTAACATAGTGGAGGCAATGCCTCCAGGTTGGTCTCTTGATATTGAGCATGAGCCACATCTAAAATAGAAATTGCACTTTCTAAAATCGCTGCAGACATTTATACCACTGCTCTATTCGTTTCATATATTAAGTGGTGCACATCCCAGCTTCTCACACTTCCCTTCCGCAATGTGATTTTTAAAGAAGATAGCTGTTTTGCTCATTTTTCTAATCACAAGAGCGTACCTGATCTTTCTGACTACAAAGTTTCCTAGCATCTGCAAGGTCCCTTTCAAGCTGTGTTATCTGCTGTTCTAGCTGAGCAAGTACCATTTTGTGTTTTTGACAGAAAGCTATTACATTCAGATGTAGCGGCTGCAAAGGGTTTCCTTAGATTTTCTATCTCAAGAACAGGTTTCTTTTAGTTAGAAAGTATATTAGCAGTTTCATGGTTTTGTTCCTGTAGATTCTGCTTTGTAGTATTTCACTCAGGAAATATTATATATTTCTTGTTATTTTTATTTTTTTCCTCAGCAACATTAAAAAATAATAATTGATTTTTGCATAAAATATAGTTTATGGTACCTTCTTCGTTTAGCTATTTATATAAGAATGTTCATGACAGTAACATCTCTGAATAAGCATTCCCTATTCTGATGTACATGTTTCCAAAAAGCATGGATATTTTCAGAGTTGATTCCTGTGAAATTTTGATTTCAGAAATGGACCGTTTTGTCTACCGGACCGAGAAAGAACCTTGGAAAACCAACCTATACTTTAAGGCAGGGATCCCCAATCTTTCTTGCACCACAGACTGGCTTCATGCCAAACAACCTTTCCACGGACCAGCAAGTGGGGGCAGCAGGATTGGACGGCACAAGTGCACAACAAAATATGACAAATTGCACACTGCGCACCGGGGGGGGAGCCCCACTGCAGTCCTAAAACACGGAGGAGGAGGCCCAACAGCCCAGCAGCCTCACTGCCTTACTCGGACAATGAGGCATCACACTGTACACAGGTGGGGGTAAGCAATGTGGAGGAGGGAGGGACCCACTTGCCTACCCACCCACTATGTCTGAAACCCCTACCTCCACTCTGCCCACCAGGCAGGTCCGGTGGAGCATGCTGAGGGCAGAAGGCTGCCACCAGTGCTCTCAGCGGAACCCATCCCATGTCAAAACAGCCAATGGCCCGGCAGAGGTTCACAGCCGGCTGGTTGGGGACCCCTTGCTTTAAGGGACTGCCTTTCAAAGGGACCCCTTGCTTTAAGGGACTGCCTCCCCAGACATAAAAGGAGCTGACATTTCTAATTTTTATTGGATCAGTAGCAATAGAAAAGAAACCCCATTTCCCCCCTGCGTCATTTTCCCTGTGTAAATGCATGTCCATGAACACCCATTCACATACACACAAATCTACAGCTTCTTGAGACCCTCTTAGATGGAAACATAGATAGGGAAAGGATAGGGTTGGGCCTTTCTCCTTGCTCATGCTTTCAATATAACCAGAAGCGTAGCGTGCCTTGGCGGGGCCCCGTATAAAAATTTGTTTGGGGGCCCTTAGGAAGGGTAAAGATTTCTCACAAAAGAAAAAAATGCATAAAATTACTTAAACGGGGAAATCCCGCAGCCTGCGATAACCAATGTAGGGTGTTGCCAACTTTTGAACGCACGCTTTACAAAGCTGGCTTGAGACTAAATATCAAGAAAACCAAGATCATGGCAACAGGCCCTATCAGTCCCTGGAAAATAGATGGGGAAGAAGTAGAGGCAGTTACAGATTTTACTTTCCTAGGATCAAAGCTCACTGCAGATGGGGATTGCAGCCATGAAATAAAAAGGCGACTGATTCTCGGGAGGCAAGCGATGAGAAACCTGGGGAACATAGTGAAAAGTAGAGACATTAAATTGCAAACAAAGATTCGCATAGTCAGGGCAATGGTATTCCCTGTGGCAATGTATGGTTGTGAGAGCTGGACCATTAGGAAAGTGGAGCGCAGAAAAATAGATGCCTTTGAGATGTGGTGTTGGAGGAGAGTTTTGAGAGTACCCTGGACAGCGAGGAGAACAAATGGGTCAATCTTAGAAGAAATCAAGCCTGACTGCTCCTTAGAAGGTCAAATAATAAAGATGAAGCTAAAATACTTTGGACATCAAATGAGAAGAGAGGATTCACTTGAGAAAGCCTTGATGCTTGGAAGGGTAGAGGGAAAAAGAAGAAGGGGACAGCCCAAGATGGGATGGCTAGATGGTATTGTGGAGATAATGGGCACAGAGCTGAGTGAGTTGAGGGGGATGGTGGAGGACAGGAATGCCTGGAGGACAGTGGTCCATGGGGTCGCAGAGGGTCGGAATCGACTGTGCGACTGAACAACAACAACATTTGTTTTGCTTACGCACGTTGGGGGCCCCGTGGCCCTCCTCCCACCTTTGGTCCAACTTTCCTCCCCTTTGCGTTATCTCTTTGCTTCCCGTTAGAAAACCTGTCCAGGGCGGGCAGGCAGGCGCTGAAGAGCAGCGCCACCCTTTTGCGGGTAACGGGCAGGAGGAATTGGGGGTTGGGGGGGCACCAAAGGAGACCGTCCCTTCTCAGGCCTTCCCACAATGACGTTGGCTTCGGCAGAAACAGGAGAGGTGGGAACCGCTGCAACCCGCGCTGCTGGCTGCTGCCCGTGGCCTTTGCCACCATTGGCAGGGCGGGTCCATGGCCGGGGAAGCGGGAGAGACCGTCAAAGCCCTCCCAGCCTCTTCCCGGGCCAGAGTGCCCTCCGCTGCTGTTGCTGCGGTCCCGCCGGAGGCGTCGCCAGCGCTCGGCGGCCTCTCCCCGTGCCGCCCCCTCCCCAGTGAAGGTCCCAGAGCGTCCGGCGGTCCGAGTGTCCCTGGTTCATTAGGGGCCGCGCGCACACCCCCGCTCTCTCGCATGAGTGGAGGCGACAGAAGCAGCGGAGAAAGGAGAGCCCTGCCTTCTCTTCTTTGTCCTGGGCAGGTGGGAGGGGGCAGCCCAAGGCCTCCCAGAAAGGCACCCGCCCCCAGCCCGCTTCCGGCGCCCTCTCCCAAGGCTCCCTGGCCGTCGCCTCCCTCCCGCTCTGCATTTGTTTTGCTTACGCACGTTGGGGGCCCCCGTGGCCCGGGGGCCCCGTATAATTGATACGGCTGATACGGCGGTAGCTACGCCCCTGAATATAACCCTTTTCTGAACAACTCGATAAGGCTAGGCCTTGTCACTAGTATCTTAAGAGTAGGAAGGGATGGAATGCTACACAAGTCACTCTTTTCCCTTTCTAAAATGGTATGCAGCCAGGGTAAAAAGAGTAGCTTGTGCTGCATTTCATTCCTACCTAATCTTAAGATACTAGTGACAAGGCCTAGCCCTTTCTAAAATGGTTTGTATAGCCATAATGCCAGAAAGTGAAGAAGACCTAAGGAGCCTTTTAATGAAGGTGAAAGAGGAGAGTGTAAAAGCTGGCCTGAAACTGAACATTAAAAAAAAAACCACAATATAATGGCATCTGGTCCTACCACTCTCTGGCAAATAGAAAGGGAGGAAATGGAAGCAGTGACAGACTTTGCCTTCTTGGGATCTAAGATCACTGCAGATTGTGACTGCAGCCATGAAATAAAAAGACACTTGGGAGTCAAGCTATGACAAACTAGGCAGCATACTAAAAAGTAGAGACATCATCCTGTCAACAAAAGTCTTCAAAGCAATGGTCTTCCCAGTAGTAATGTATGGCTATGAGAGCTGGAACATAAGGAAAGTTGAACACAGAAGAATAGACACTTTTGAAGTCTGATGCTGGAGAAGACTCTTGAGAGTGCCCTGGACTGCAAGGAGATCAAATCAGTCAATCCTAAAGGAAATCAGCCCCGACTGCTTCTTGGAAGAACAAATACTGAAACTGAAGCTCAAGTACTTTGGCCACCAAATGAGAAGAGGGGCCTCCCCGGAGAAGGCCCTGATGCTGGGAAAGATCAAAGGCAAAAGGAGAAGGGGGCAGCAGAGGATGAGATGGCTAGATGGGCGTAGATCTGGGTGGACTACAAAGATGAGGAACCTGGTGGTCACAAAGGGTCTTGACTGTGTGACTGAACAACAACAACAAATGCATACCCATGCCTGTGACCTGACTATAGAGTTGCTAGTGGTTGCAAGAATAAAATCCCATATTTCAGCTGTCTGCCACAGAGGTCTCTCTGGAAGTAGAATTAAAATCTCCCTTGCTTGAAAGCTAGTTGTGTCCAACTCTAGGGTGCAGTGCTCATCTCCATTTACAGCCAAGGAGCTAATGCTGTCTGCATCTGCAAATGTTTCCAGGATCATGTGACAAGCACGACAAGACACTGGAGCACATGGTAACAACCTTTCCCACCAAAACAGTACCTATTTATCTACTTGCAGTTTCTTGCTTTTGAACTCCTAGGCTGGCAGGAGCTGGGACAGAAATGGGATCTCACTCCATCATGTAGCACTTGGGTCTCAAACTGCTTACCTGCTGACCTTCTGGTTGTCAAGTTCAGAATCTTAAACATTAAGCCAGAAATGGAGTTCACAGAAAGAACCTTCTTGAAGATTGTGGTATTTTTGAACCATAACCAGGCATACTCTGGTAATGGAATCCTTGTGTTACTGGCTAATCTTTTTCATAGTAGGTCAGGCAAAAGGAACTGCAGAATGAACTCACCAAAAGGTTCCTTCATTTTTGGCAGTTTCACCTCTGGTCTAGGCTTAAAAGAAGAAATTTAAAAGAACTCATTTAAACTGGAATGTACAACATTTTTGCCTATTGTGGTCACATCTAATACATCCTCAGCACGTAGAGATGGTGTAGTTTAGAGGTAATGCAAAAGCCTATCACCCTACCACTCAGTAATATCTCCTGAGATTCCAGAGACTACACCTCCACTCTCCAGGGATCTACGTGGAAATAAATTTAAAAGACATCCACACCATCCCTGCCTCTGCTCTCTCTCTGCCTCTCTCTCTGCCTCTCTCTCCCTGTTCATGTCTCTGTCTAGTGGTATTTGTGATTGTCTGTTTGTTTTTTCAGGTTTTGCTATACCAAAAAGTTGATCTGCTGATAAATGTTACCAACAGCATTGCTCTTTCACAGTGAAAAGCAAAACAAACTAGAGAAGGGGGTTTCTTACTTAGTGTGCAAAGATTAATGGATTTCCTGCCCTCTGACAACCTTTGTTAACAAGCCAAAGACAAGAGTATGGGAAGACTTCAAAGCACTATAGATAAAAAAGATCTGTGTAGAAATCAAGTCCCTTTCCAAAGATGTTAAGTCCTCTCTAAGGACATTCTGTAAGAGCCACCGAGGGTTCCTCTTCCCTCTCATAACTGACTTCCTATGATGAAGTCTGATTCTCTGATTGTTTAGAATGGAATTCAAGTAAGGTGCTGTCCTTAGCATTCCTCAGATAAACCTCTCTAAGACGACAGATATTTTCCTTCTTTATTTTCTTTCTATTATATCTGGCCCATGGGCAACAGGTAGAGAATCCCTGTGCTAGGAGCAAGCCAAAGCTTCTGTTATCAATTTCCCAATACAGTAGAACCCATATAATGAAAAAGTTGGTTCCACAATGTCTTTCGTTAAAGGAATTTTTTTTGTTACATGAAGCATGCCTTGTATAACAAAAATCCTTATGGGATGCATAGTACAATGAAAATCTCTATGGGAAAAATCATACAATTAAAAATTTTCAATATACTATGAATCCCATTGAGATTTTCTTTGTACGGTTTTCCCCATAGAGATGCATTGCTTTGCATAACAAAAAAGTTCATTCTATGGGATATAAGGGTATAATGGTTTCCACAAATCCTCTTCATTATACAAATTTTTCATTGTATGATGCATTTGTTATATGGGTTTCCACTGTATCATTATGTGGATGCAGGTTGAGAATCCCTGGTCTAAAAGGATCCCCCCCCCCCCCGCCAAAAAATTAGCATTGTCTTGTGTTTCTCTTTTCACATGTGTAGTCTATATGTGCAAACAGCAACATAGAGGAATTAGTGAGGAGGATGTGGTCCAATGGTTACACCTTTTCAGATGCAGACTCAGAGTTGTAGTAAACTATGAATGTTCCTTCCCTACATTCTGGCTTTCCTCTACTCCAGTGTTTCCCAACCTTTGGTTTTTGGACTTCAATTCCCAGAAGCCTAAGTCAATTTTCCAAAGCACTGATCAGCTAATATACTGACTTAAGCTTCTGGGAATTGAAGTCTCCCTGGGGGGCATGGGCCCCACATTGGGAACCACTGCTCTAGTCTGAGATTATCAGGGAACAGAACTGAGATCTTGCCATTTATGTCAGTCAAGGCACGCAAGCAGCCAAAACAACACACATCAACAGAACTCCACTGACAGAAAACCCATATTTATGGGTCTTTTACTTTAAATCTCACTAAGTGTAAAAGAACTCATAATATTTGATATGAAGCTGTCTAGGACAATTAAGGACAAAATAGGACAATTAAGTCAGTGCATAAAGTCAGTACATAGCCAAATGGATTACCAGAGTGGATTTAAAAAATGCATAAATCATTCCCCATGTGCTTTTTGTTCTTCCTTTACTTTTTTTCCCATTTACTTTGTTTTAAAGAGAGGACAAAGTCATTACTTCAATTCTTCTACTAAGGACACAAAACTCATGGTACTTGTATATTTGTTTGCCTCTCCTGAAATAAACAGAAAAACAGCCTGTTTTCTCTTCAGTTATTCTGCTTTCACAATTGCTTTTTTTCACCACTGCATTTCCTCAGTTTTTTCTTGATAACAATCACAAAATCCACCCATACTTTGCAAGCCAACCAGACATGACACAGCAAGTCTATAGACAGAATTTTTCATGGGTATCTGAAATATTAAGGTTCTGTTTTGGATTCTGGACTGGGAAACAGGAGGCTTTGAGTATCTCTCTCTCTCTCATTGTTTTTCATGCTAAAATTATTGTTTGTGCCTATGGAATTCTTCTGCCCTTCATGGCAGGTTAGAACTGAAATCTGGAAGATTGGAAAGTAGTAACTTTCCCAAGTTCTGTTTATACAGCTCCCATGTTTCATTCTGTGGTTATACCAGCTGCAGAAGAAGAGTTCAGCACCATACTAGACCTATAACATCTCAGTGGCAAAAACAGTTTCCTTTTTATTCATTTGAAGGACAACAGTGCAAGAGGGAATGCATTGTAGACAAAGCCAAAATCCTCTAGCCAAGGGGTCCCCAACCTTTTTTGCACCACGGACCGGTTTCATTCTAAACAATTTTTCCATGGACTGATAAGTGGTGGTGGTGGGATTGGATGGTGCAAGTGCATAATAAAACACTGAACACAGGTGGGGGCATGGAGCCCTGTTGTAGTTAAGCAATATAGAAGAGGGGCCTGGCCACCTGGCTTTCTGGGTTGTCTGAAGCCTGTGCTCTCCGCTCCATTTGCTGGGCAGACCTGGTGGAGCACATTGAGAGTAGAAATCTGCCATCGGGGTTCCCAGCACCACCCACCCCCATGGCCTAGTTTGGGACAGCCTGTGGCCTGGTACCAGTCCACAGCCCAGTGGTGGTGCACCCATGCTCTAGCCCTTGCCATGTTTCAGCTGCACATTGCTAGAGAAGAGGTTGCTGAGTTACAAATGGATTGCTCCTATTATCAAATTTGGTTTCAGAAAAGAAGGCCTCTTTGTGGAAATGAGCTTGAGCTACTAGTGAAAAAGAAATGGAGTATGGAACAAAGAATGGTATAGTTCAGGGATCAGCAAACTTGGCTCTCCAGGTGTTCTTGGACTTCAATTCCCAGAAGCCCAAGTCAGTACACCTGCTTATCAGGGCTTCTGGGAATTGAGATCCAAGAACATCTGGAGAGCCAGGTTTGCTGACCCCTGGTATAGTTGTACTTACAACCTGCTTGTGCACTTCCAAGTGGCAATTGACTGGCCACTGTATGAAGAAAATTGTGGGCTAGGAAGACCTATAGTCTGAACCAATATGACTCTATTTCTGCGCTTATTTACCAACATTCCTCCTAACTGAGGTACTTGAGAGAGTAGGTAAATAATTCAAATGAAACATTTTTATGGAATTTAAGAACACTCTATTTTTTATTTTACTTTAAATATACAGTCAATCTTTGCATAAAGAGTGCCTCGCTTAAAGAGTAACTTGTTTAAAGAGCAGGATTTTCTCTGAATGTTCACTTTGCTTAACAAATAAAACCAACCAAAAACTCGCTTAACAAATAAATCAGGGTTCACAATCCCCCCCCCCCGCCAGAAGTCACAATTGGTCACTTACAATGGTGTTTCGCTTAAAGAGCAAACTCGCTTAAAGAGCAATTCTGTGGAACACATTGTGCTCTTTAAGCGAGGTACAACTTGTACATTTCTCACCTGAGTTTTGTTGTCTGGGGAAGGGGGAACTAAACCTGCTAGCAAGTTAAAACATAAATCTTCAAAACATAAAGGTTGCACAAAATATTATAATTGAAAAGCCTTGAAACATCGGCTAGTGAATCAGGTAAAAAAACAATCACCTCTGGATTAAAAATGTTAAGCTAAAATAAACTCTAAATATAAACTGCAATATCACACACACAGAGAGAGAGAGAGAGAGAGAGAGAGAGAGAGAGAAACACACACCTATCTCCGCCTCTGTCCTGGACCTTCCTTCAGCCGGGCGGGAGAGAACACCGCAGCCGTGGGCACCTGGGCCACTCCAACTAGTGCCCCCGCCTCTCCTGCTGGACTTAAAAAGGACTCTGTGGTGGCAGAAGGCAGGATCTTGCCACTCTGTCCTCTGGACTTGCTTTTGGCCAGGGTGTAAAGGCTACTGCAGTATTGCATTGCTGTGTAATAGGGTTGTATATTATTAGTATTGCTATGGGCTGTTTATGTAAGATATGTACGGTATGATTTTGTGCTTATTGTTATTATATACAGTATTGGATATAGGTTGTGTATTATTATCACTGTTAAGTGCTGTTTTTATAGCGCATATATTGTATAATATATGTGATATTGATTATTTATGATTTATTGATATTTTTGTTTATTAATTTGTAATTTTGTATGTGTTGTGAACCACCCTGAGTCGGTCCTACCGAGTAGGGAGGTATAGAAATTGAAATATTATAATAATAATAATAATAATAATAATAATAATAATAATAATAATAATAATAATAATAATAATAATAATAATAATAATAATAATAAGGCCCAAATCTTACTGATAATTTACACTTGCATAAAGGAAGTTACATAAATTGTGGCAGCAGGTTGCTAGTTGTTAACAAGATGCTGCTTGCATTTATGTGTATGTGCCCAATTGTTTAAGCATAAAAAACCCAATAGGAATCTGTCATTATTGATGAAAAACCTATGTGAAAAAGTTACAATTGTCTGAGTAGGTACGAGGCATGTGGATTAGAGAAAGATACCAAAGATGAGCTAAGACTGCAGAAAGGGATCTTCAGTTTCACAGTTGAAATGAGCAGGTAAGGCAATTACAGTGAAGGACTGTATCTAATTGTTTTACTGTGTACCAAAGCTTCTATTCCTTCAGATTCCTTACTACCCAAGTGTCTATTCCTTCAGATACAGTAGTTTAATACAGCTTAGTAAATGTAAAGGTCTCCCTTGCTCAAAAGCCAGTTGTGTCCTACTCTAGAGTGCTCATCTCCATTTATGCCCAAAGAGACAGCGTTCTCTGCACCTGCAGACATTTCCATGGTCATGTGGCAGATATGACTAGAGACTGGAGCAGATGGAATGCTGTTACCTTTCCTGCTCAAGCAGTACCTATTTATCTACTTGTAATTTCTTGCTTTTGAACTGCTAGGTTGGCAGGAGCCGGGAGAGAGATGGGTGATCACTCTGTTGCACAGCACTTGGGTCTTGAACTGCCGACCTGCTGACCTTCTGGTCATCAAGCTCAGTGTCTTAATCACTAAGACACCACAACCCCTTAATATGGTTTAGTTTATTTTGAACTTGTGAATTTTAAGCTTTGAGTCCAGTAATTCTGAGAGTTCATTTAAAAATGTCTTAAATAAACCCCACTTTCCAGCACTTATTGCTTTCCTTACAGTTGGTCTATTACAAATCCCATATTGAGATGTTGGCTGAAATCATGTAGTTTAATTCCTCTCGAGCAGGGGTTCTCAACCTGTTCACACCATGAGCTGGACCACACACCCTGGGCAGCTGAGTGGGCCGGTCACGTGGTTCCTCCTTCTGTAAATGCTGCTGTAAAACACATCCTTGGCTGTCATAAACACATTTACGACAGTCGTGGGTGCATTTATGGCAACATTAACAGCAGGCACAGGTACGTTTACGCATGTGTGGGCACGTTTTATGGCTGTCATAAATGTGTCCTCTTCTGCTTCTGGTAGCAGTAAGGGGGGTGGTGGGCCACATAAAATGGTACTGCAGGCCAGGTATGGCCTGCGGGCCATAGGTGGCCACCCCTGTACTGGAGTGTTAGGCAACACTGTAGTAATAATAGTTAATAATTATTACAGTAATGTGCAATCAGCTCAGTTCTGACTTATGGCAACCCTCGTAAGGTTATCTAAGTATCAGATGGCGAGATAGATAAACAAAACATCTCTGTCACTCTTTTTTGTGCTAGATAGAACAGGACTAACAGATGAGGTTTTATAGCAATCCACTTTAAAATATTGAGTTTCTATTATTGTTATCATCATCAGTTTTGGGCCATCTTTGAATGAAAAATTCCAAGGAGCTTACAAGTATAACCTTACAATATTAAAACAGCATGTAAAAGCAATAAAATAATTTGAGGCAAAGAATGTATTTATTTATTTAATACATTCCCGTGCCACCTTCCAGCCAAAATTCTGAAGGTAGTTTATGGTTTTTAAAAGGGCAAGGGGGTAGGCAGGGGAAGAGAAAGGAAAAGAAATGAAATGAAAGAAAAGATATCAAAATAAAATATAAAATACAGTTCTTTAAGGCAACTGATAGTTATTTCCAAAAGTTCATGAGACAAGTTCCTTAAACTGTTTTTCTCCTCTTCTGTCATCTTTGAGACTCAGATGAAAGGGCTGGACCTACTGTGAAGGCAGAGTGAATGCCCTGCCCCAGACAGTAGATTTGGGTGTCTGCAAAAAGAAGACAAGTGTTAGTTATTCAATTGACTCTTCTGAATTTTTATTCCAGGAAGAGGGAGAAGCATTTTAAGGATGATCTTCCACATGCTTGCTTTGAGTAAGAACTTGACTAGTTCGGGTAACAATGTGGCTTGAATTCCATCTTGGGTACAAAAGACAGAACATAAAACCACTTCAATACATTGAATGGAAGCAGTATAGTATATATGGAACTGTGGTGGCTTAGTGGGTAAGATGCTGAACTTGATGACTGGAAGGTTGGATGGAGTGAGCTCCCATCTCTGTCCCAGCTCCTGGCAAACTAGCAGTTCAAAAGCAAGAAATTGCAAGTAGATAAACAGGTACCACTTCAGGTGGGAAGGGAAACAGCATTCCATGCACTTCAGTGTTTAGTTGTGCCTGCCATATCATCAGTGATGGGATGTTCCCGGTTTGCACCAGTTCATCCGAACCGGTAGCAACATTCCCAGGTGGTTTGCCGAACCAGTAGCAACCACCCGGGATTTTTTTTTTTTTAGATGTCCGGTTTGGACTCCTCACCAGTAAAAAAAGTAAATAAATTTAGAGCCAAAATCACTCCCAGGTACTGCGCATACATCAAACCTTCATTTGACGCATGCACAGTTCTTTTTTTTTTACTGCACATGCATCAAATGAAAGTTTGATGCCTGTGCAGTTCCTGGCAGCCATTTTGGCTGCCGGGGAAGGAAGGGCGCAGGGAGCGCCTGAAGAAGTGGCAGCGGCGGGAGCCTTTCCGCGCCTGGCCCCACCGGGATGCCGTGCTACAGCAGCAGTTTGCCGCAGCGGCGGTTTGCCACAGCAGCGGTTTGCCACAGCGGCGGTGGGCCGCCATGTCGCCACCTCTGCTGCTTCCAAGGGTAAGTGAGGGGTTTGTGTTTAGGCTCGGTGGGTGGGTTTATTTGTGTTTGGGGTGGGTGGGTGAGTGTATTTTTATTTAATTTTTATTTTATTTATTACTTTATTTAATTTATTTAATTTATTTATGGGTTTGTGTTGTGATTGTTCGGGTGGGTGGGTGGGTTGAGATGTGGGTGTGTTGTTGTTGTTCAGTCGCACAGTCGATTCTGACCCTTTGCGACGCCATGGACCACTTTCCACCAGGCACTCCTGTCCTCCACCATCCTCGTCAACTCGCTCAGCTTTGTGCCTATTGTGTCTACAATACCATCTAGCCATCTCATTTTTGGCCGCCCCCTTCTTAATTTAATTTTTTTTTAATATTTTTATTTTTATTTTTTGCCCCACCCACAATGCCATGACATTGGCTCCACCCATGATGTCATGACATCATGACGTTGGCCACACCCACGACATCCATGACATCATGGTGTGGTAGCAAAAATTTTGTCATCCCATCACTGCATATGATCATGGAAACACATACAGCACTGGCTCTTTGGCTATAAACAGAGATGAGCACTGAACCCTAGAGTCGGATACGACTGGCTTTTGAGCAAGGGTGATCTAGTATAGTATAGTCTTCTCTACCTCAGGAAGAAAAATATCTTGGGCAAACCCTGGCTGAAAGTTCACAGGCAAATTAGAGGAGGAACTAAAATATAGCCCACACATTTATTTATAAATAACAACAAAATAAGCCAATAGGGATTTTTTAAAAAAACAGTGTCATTTCAGTATAGTTTTTCATTCCAGAAAATATCCCAAGAAGGATCATCTTTGCCTCCTAATTAAAGCCCATCTAGGAGGGAGCAAAGTCTATACATTTAGAGAAAGAGTTCTGTAGATTTAGTACTACCATACTGAGAGCAAGCTGGGATCCACCTTAAACAAATTCACCCCAATGACATTTTTCCTGCTTCAGTAAAAAATGCATTCTTGGATACGAGTTGCAGTCAAGAGCAACAAATGAGGGCCATCCAAATGTAAGGGTAGTCCAAATGTAAACACTTGGACAGCATAATATGGTACTTATTCAACCTATATTGTGCTTGCATGTCTTTTTCATAAAGTGTTTAATTTATCTGGATGTAATTAATGCTCATTACTAGCCATAAAGCTGTTTGAAGGGAGGTCTCTTTTATTTCATCACTGTTGGGGTCATGCATGTAGTTTCACGACTAATTAACTCTTATAGAATACCAGTTTGCATCTGGAGACAAATAGCTTCTTCAAAATGCCACCTCCCTCAGTCTTCTGAATTAATTTTTGGACATATTCATTTTAAAATTCTAGCAGCAGAAACCACAGCTGTTATTCAGCATCTTCTTTTAATTTTATTTTTCTTCAAGGTTTCTTCAAGATGCTCCCAGATCACAACTCTCTAATCCTGTTTTCTGGCACTTTCATTGTGTTGTTCAATCTACAGGAAAATGGCCACATTAATATAACTTAATTAGCAAAACTGCAAAGTAAGGGAGAATACACCAAGCAAGAAAGCTCTCCCGTGGAGCTAATAAGCATGCTATGGGGAGGGGAGATGTCAATTAAACAATTTCCTACTATGTAAATTTTGCTATTGTATTAGCAGAAACCGGTCACTTGGTGTTTGTTCTAATGATTAAATCTATCATATAAACACCTGAGTAATTGGCTTGGGGAATTCTAAAGCATATTTTAAAGGGTTTACAGTGGTATTTTATAAAGAAATAAGAAATTCAACCGACAGTCAGTTCTATTTATTACAGGCCTTTTGGACGAATGCTGCTAATAGAAATTTGTAGCATCTCCTTTCATGTTGGACAGCCTCCTGCCATTGTGATCAAGAAACTCATCTCTGACTGAGATATTGATAAGATAGTTTACATCTGTGCTGCACATTCTCATGCTGGGTTTGAAGGGCTCTAATATAAATTGTTTTGCAGGTGAAAAACATCTTTGACAGTCTGCTGTTATTGTTTTTGCAGTGGTTTCAAAGTTGTGCTTTCCAATGTTAGTAGTGTTTGGTAATTGTGCCAACTCTCTTGCTATGTTATACTGGCTTTTATTCAGAACAAATGTCATCCAACAGAAAATTAAATTTAAAACAGATTTTAAAGCAAGAAGTGCATTGTTATATGGAGTCAATTTTTGGAGCTGGTATCAAACAGTTTGTAGAACTTCTGAATAAAAGTTTAAAGAAACTACTGAATCTGTACCTTACAATTATAGCAGTTTTATGCCATAAGAATCATGGGCTCTGTAGATTGGTGAGGTACTCAGAGCTTGCTGTTCTTCAGGCAATTCACTGGACCCTATTAGCTAGCAAAATGGAGCATACAGAAAGCGCCTCCTTGAAGATTTTGTGTATTATTGAACCACAATCAGGCATAACCCAGGCAATGATCACCCTGTGTTGCTGGCTAATCTGTCTTACACTAGGACAGATGAAAGGAATGAACTCACCAAAAGGTACCTTCATTTTGGCAGTTTCACATCTGGCCTAGACACAGAAGAAGCTAGCAAAATCCCTATTCATTTATTTATTTATTTATCTATTTATATTTATTTATTTATTTATTTGCTTGCTTGCTTTTTACATTTGTTGTTGTTCAGTAGCACAGTCGATTCCGACCTTTTGTGACCCCATGGACCACCGCACGTCAGGCACTCCTATCCTCCACCATCTTCCTCAGCCCATCCAGCTTTGTGCCCATTGCATCAACAATGCCATCTTATTCTCTGCCACCCCTTCTTCTTTTGTCCTCGACCTTTCCCATCATCAAAGCTTTCTCAAGTGAATCCTATCTTCTCATTTTATGTCCAAAGTACTTTAATTTCATCTTCAATATTTGACCTTCCAAGGAGCAATAGGAGTTGAATTATTATAAAATAGACCTATTTGTTCTCTTTGCTGTCCAGGGTACTCTCAAAACTCTTCTTCAACATCACATCTCAAAGGCGTCTATTCTCCTGCGCTCAGCCTTCCTTATGGTCCAGCTCTCACAACCATACATTACTACAGGAAATACCATTGCTTTGACTATGTGGACTTTTCTTTGCAAGGTGATGTCTCTACTTTTAACTATGTTGCCCAAATTTCTCATAGCTTGCGGAGATCTTGGATCCTAAGAATATAGTCTGTCACTGCTTCCACTTCTTCCCCATCTATTTTCCAGGGAGTGATAGGGCCTGTTGCCATTATCTTGGTTTTCTTGATATTAAGTCTCAAGCCAGCTTTTGCACTCTCTTCCTTCAACCTAAGCAAGAGCTTCGTTAGGTTTTTTTTACATTTATAGCCCACCCTATATCACAGAACCTCAGGGCAAGTTATAGAGCTGTATAAAACAATTTTAAACCATAAGATGTTTAAAGCATTTGATTTCAAAAATGATCAAAAATCACATGCCACAATTGAGGTGCTGCTACAGAAAAAGCCCTCCATCACATCACCACATAATGAACTGTTCTCAATAATGTTTCACAGAGCCTCCCCAGCATATCTTAGTAATCAAGAAGGTTTATATAGGAAGAATTCCTTAAAATATCCAAGTTCCAAGCCATTCAGGTGACTCACCAACTACAAATCCCAGGCAATTAATTGTGTTAAAAGACTATGAAATTGTAGCATAGATATACCCCAAGTGGCCTCCCTATTGTCTTTCATCTAACAGGGAAACAACTTTTCTTCAGGTAGCTTTGAGCATTTTGCTGACTTTTAATGGATCAAATTTATTGGTTTAAAAAAACTACACTGCTTTTCAGTTCAAAATGGTGTCTTAATACTATAATTGTTATAACTTGTTCTCCGTGGTTTTTCTCCCTCTGTTTTTAATATTGTTGTGAATCCCATTTGTGAGACAATTTGGCATACAACTCAAATACATAAAACATTTTTTTTTGGGGGGGGGGCAGACTCATGGTAGACAATACATTCAATAAACATAGCACCCCGTTCTTCCTATGCAATTATCCATACCTTTAAGGTTGGTCCTGGACAGGACAGGCGAGTAGGCTATGCTGTTCTCTGAAAGTCACACTGATACATTGCAGTTTTCTACCCCTACTGCAGAAGTCACTGCAAGAAGAGATGCTAAAGGTGAAGCAGACCAGACAAAGATGCACAATGCATTCTAGACCTCACCTACCCACAGACCCTTGGACTTTTGGTTGATTATCCATCAGGAGAGGTAACTCAGTAATTGACTTCCTGCTTTGTGAGCAAGGGGAAATGATTCAAGGTCTGGCATTTCCAAATATGATGGAGACCTGCTACTGCTCCGCTTGCAACATTGGGCTAGATGGATGAATGATCTGAATCAAAATAAGGCAGTTCCCTTTGTTCCTACAAAGCATCCTTACAGTTTCTGTAACAAGGAATTCTGATAAGAAACTGGTGAATTGCTCTCAGCATTCAAACATGTGAAGACCTGACAGTCAGGTCTTGTCATGCAGAACCTGTAGTTCAGATTAGAAGGGCCAAGAGTGTTGTTACATTTAGGGTCTTGGTTGATTGGGCCTGGTGCATCCTACCTAAACATTTCAGAAGGTGGTCATGAGATGCAATATGGTCAGATTCTAAGAGGCAACAATCCAAAGGAGAACAGAGGGGATTCTATATATCTCGTTTGAATGAAATATTGATCACACTTGAAGCTGCAGTTGTAAGAGACCAGTGAAGTCTTTATTAGCTCATGAGATCATTTCATTTAACTGGCCCAAGGGCACCCTCTTTGAAGGTGCTTGATACCATTTTGGATGTGTTCCAATAGGAGCTAGCTATTTGGTTGGTGGGAGGGGGGAGAGAAGGAGTTTAAAAGAATTTACCCAATGGCCTCTATAATTGAGGCATAACCAGCCCTCCTACCCATCGTAATGTTGCAGTGTGAGAGAGTTGGTCACTTCAGGGAATAAGGATGTTTGTACCTATCCAAAATTGGCTGGTGGGTGGGTGAAATTTTGCCTATCCTGCCCTATATCTTTGGGACTAAATAAGACAATTGGAGGATTATATGAACGAACGAACCAAACGAACTGAACAAACGAACGAACAAACAAACAATTTTGAAGCTCTAGCATGCTTCATATTTGTCTCCTGATTAAGGCAAATTTATTTCGGAATAATCAGAAGAAAGGTGCACTGCTTTCACCGATGGAATTTATTTCTCATCTAGTGAGGCAATCCAGCAGAAATCTGAGTCAGCTATTAAACAGACCTTTATTTTCTATATCACTCCAAACATGCAAGAGCTAGAGAAAGATGTTGATGCTCTTTGCCCGCCCCCCAACACTTTATTTTGGGGGTAAATAAGGGCCACAACTTTATTAACTGTTAACTTTATCTGTGCATAACCTCTTCCTGCAGGTGGGGGGTCCTGGGATGGAGCCAGAGAGGTCATCCTTACCCTAGTTCCTGTTCCCTTTGGGCAAGTCTCACATTTTGAGTGTGTTCTCCAGTGACAGCACAGCCCTGGCCAGCCTCATCCAGCTAACTTGATTGCTTACCCACTTCCCAGGCCTCATAACTTTAAGTAAGCAGCACCATCAGCTGGCTCCAGTACATCCCACATTCTAGAACTTGGGATCCTGGTATCCTGGATGTTGGGAACCCTGTGATCTAATGCTGAATTCTCCTGGGACCTCACCAATGCTGTGTCAGAAATTACTCTGAGTTGAAAGGATTTTTGCTGGAGAAACTCCGCTCAGGGGATGCCCTAATGAGGCTCCTTTCATGTCCCCAAGATTTGTCTTGCAGCACTTGGGTATTGAACCCCAATGCTGTGCAGCACTGCAGTTGCTTAGTGGTTAAGACGCTGAGCTTGGACACTGGAAGGTCGAGGTTCGATTCCCGAGTGCTGCACGACGGATCTTGGGGAAATGAAAGGAGTCTCATTTGGGTGTCTCCTGAGTGGAATTTCTCCAGTAAAAATCCTTTCAACCCAGAGTAACTTCTGATATGAAATTTTACCAATGCTGTTATTCTCCCACACTACCCACCAGTTGTGACCTATTTCATATAATCCTCCCTATTTCATATAATCCTCCCATTGTCTTATTTAGCCCCAAACATATAGTGCAGGATAGAGAGAAAGAAAGAAAAGAAAAGAAAAAAGAAGAAAAGAAAAGAAAAGAAAGTCTGGCAAATAGCTAGATAACAAGTTGCTACTTGCACACAGAGTATTCCAGGGTGATAACAAGCTTTGCAAGGGAGCTGAAAGTATGGCAGTGAAGAGTGTGGAAAAATGCCAAGCACAATAGGGAGAGCATGTTCCAAGGGGATGCTAAGCTCAGTAAATCCATCCAATATGCACTGTTATCTAGGAGCTGACAAGAAATGCACAGGGGAGGCATTTCGTATTGAACTGTGCATGGTGTGACTGTGGTGAATGAGGACAGGCAGTCTCTGAAGCAGTTGGAAACTGCTGTTTTCCAAGGGATCAAATACAAAATGCACCCAACAGGGACTTAGAATGTATTTGTGGGTATGTGGGAGGGGGTTCTCAAAGCATATGCTAAAGCAGATTATACAAAAAGTATTGGAGACTGCAGCCCAGTAGTAAAGCTTGAAAGGAATTCTGCCGGAAACCCCACGGACCACTGCCACTCTATGTCAGCAACAGAACACTGACTAGACGAACCAGTGGTGTAAGTCCCATTGCACAGGAACACAACATTATATTGTCCAAACTGTTCCTGAATACAAACTTGACTAGTAGGAGGACACCTCTTAGTCCTACTGTAACAATTTTGGGGTATAATATTTTCAAATGAAGACTAATGCGGTCACAACACACTATAACGTCTGTAGAGGAGATAGCTTGGTGAGATCAGTGTGGCTGTTGTAGTCCAAGTTGTAGTGCCAACCTCAACACCCAGGTAGCTTAACAAGGATTGTTTGAGAAATCCGTCTTTGTGAAATCCTGTATGAAATGAACTAGTGCAAACCTCTTACTTGTTGTAAGAGGTGGACTAGAATTGAGCTATCTGTTGGACTTCACAAAATGTTGCAGTTCAGTTATTGGTTCCTGAAGTGGCTCTAAATGCTGATTTAAATATATAATTGAGGAAGTTCATACTTAAATATGGTTTGAGAGTGCCAATCCAAGATGGCTAATGGTAATAGACACTGGGTAATTCTGGGAACTGTGCTGCAGGAAAATAGCACATTTCTAGTCTGGTGCTACATTCATGGAAAAGTTTGAGTGTGTTATTTTCCAACAAAAGGTCAGTTATAAAATATGAAAGAACTGTCATCTCAAAGGGAGCTAGTAATTTGTTAAAGGGTCTAACCTGTGTCAACAGTTCTGAAAATTCTGGATTGGATCAAAATCCTATCTAATCCAAAATTCTGATCACCCAAAAGTCAACCAGATGACCATGAGAATCCCATCAGTAGGTTCTAGTATTAGTAACAAGATATTTTTTTAAAAAAATCTATGCATAATTTAATCCACTTCTAGCATATCACCCCTTATTTACCCCTCTATCCCCAACTTTGAAGCTACATAGACTGAATGATTGTAACTTTTCTTCACAAAGGAGTCTCTTACAATTTACCCATTTCTAGCTTTACAATATGCTTGTGTGGGGTGGTGGTGGTGGTGGTGGCCAGAATCAAATATAATATTCCAGCTGTTGTTGCCTTCTGGAATCCTATAAATGCAGTACCATAAGGGCCATTTTATTTTCAATATTTGTTTTAATATATTGAAAACAATATCAAGGGTAGGACTAGAGAACTTTTCAAAAAAAATGGGGAACTCAAGGGAACATTTAAAGCAAAAATGACCATGATAAAAGACAAAGATGGCAAGGAGTTAGCAGATGCAGAAGAGATTAAGAAAAGATGGAAAGAGTACACAGAGGAACTCTACAAAAAGGACCTCAACACCCCTGATAATCACAATGATGAGAACATTGAACATGAACCAGACATTCTAGAGAGTGAAGTCAGAAAGGCCCTAAAAACACTGCAAACAACAAAGCCAGTGGAGTTGATGGTATCCAAGTTGAACTTTTCAAAGCCCTAGAAGATGATGGAATCAAATTATTGCATTCTATATGCCAGCAGATTTGGAAAACACAACAATGGCCACAGGATTGGAAAAGATCTGTATACGTTCCACTCCCCAAAAAGGGTAATGCCAAAGAATGTTCAAATTATCGAACAATTGCGCTCATCCCTCACGCTAGCAAGGTGATGCTCAAAATAATACAGGATAGACTGCAACAGTATGTGGAGAGAGAATTACCAGAAGTGCAGGCGGGGTTTAGAAGAGGCAGGGGGACTAGAGACCACATCGCCAACATAAGATGGATCATGGAAAAAACAAAGGAATATCAGAAACAAGTCTACTTCTGTTTCATTGATTACACTAAGGCCTTTGACTGTGTGGATCACAACAAAATTTGGCAAATAATTAAAGAGATGGGAATACCAGAGCACCTTATATGTGTCATGAGAAATCTGTACATGAATCAAGAAGCAACAGTTAGGACAGAATACGGAAGGACAGAGTGGTTTGGAACAGGAAAAGGAGTAAGACAAGGCTGCATTTTGTCATCCTGCTTATTCAACTTATACACAGACCACATAACGTGCAATGCAGGGATGGAGGAATCACAATTTGGGATCAAAATTGCTGGAAGAAACATCAACAACTTGAGATATGCAGATGATACCACCCTAATAGCAGAAAGTGAGGAGGACTTAAAGAAGCTCCTGATTAGGTTGAAAGAAGAAAGTGCAAAAGCTGGTTTGAGACTTAATCTCAAGAAAACCAAGATAATGGCAACAGGCCCTATCAGTCCCTGGAAAATAGATGGGGAAGAAGTAGAAGCAGTGACAGATTTTACTTTCCTAGGATCAAAGCTCTCTGCAGATGGTGATTGCAGCCATGAAATAAAAAGGCGACTGATTCTTGGGAGGCAAGCAATGAGAAACCTGGGGAACATAGTAAAAAGTAGAGACATCACATTGTAAACAAAAATTTGTCTAATCAAAGCAATGGTATTCCCGGTGGCAATGTATGGTTGTGAGAGCTGGACCATTAGGAAAGCTGAGCGTAGAAGAATAGATGCCTTTGATATGTGGTGCTAGAGGAGAGTTTTGAGAGTCCCCTGGACAGCGAGGAGAACAAATAGGTCAATCATAGAAGAAATCAACCCTGACTGCTCCCTTGAAGGTCAAATAGTAAAGATGAAGCTAAAGTAATTTGGACATCAAATGAGAAGAGAAGATTCACTTGAGAAAGCCTTGATGCTGGGAAAGGTGGAGGGCAAAAGAAGAAGGGGACAGCCAAAAATGAGATGGCTAGATGGTATTGTAGAGACAATGGGCACAGAACTGAGCAAGTTGAGGAGGATGGTGGAGGACAGAAGTGCCTGGCGGACAGTTGTCCATGGGGTTGCAAAGGGTAGGAATTGACTGTGTGACTGAACAACATCAAATTATCTGGCTGAAAATTGTTCAAATGAATAATTATTAAAAATTGTAGTGTGACATTTTTATAGGTTAGAAGAGAATTTCCAGTCACAGAATTCAGAGCTGATTAATGTAAGAAGAAGAATTAAACTTTGGGGAGAGATAACAAACTCAGTACTAAAAAGATCTTCTATTGACATGTTGGTGAGATCTTTTAGTTTTTATATCTATAAAATGATATCCATATCTTTTGTTATGATAAATAAACAGAGCAGAAAGTATTACAATAATCTCTTTGATGCCCCACTGAAGTATATAATACCTGTTTTATAGGAATCTTCTGTTCATGCTCTAGTTGCTGGTTCACTTTCTCAGCATGATTTCATCAATCTTTCTGCTCACTGATTCCCCCCTCAATTTATTTCTTTTGTTCTTTTTTGCCCACTGTTCATATATCCCACCCTGCATATTTTTATTTTGCAGAATATAGTTATCTCAGTTTTTTGAATTTTCAGCTTTTAAACTTGATTACATTAAATATGATTACATGTGAAGACATATGTGGTGAATTCTGAAATATTAATGAAAAGCTATGGGAACAGGTTATTCCACAACATTAAGAAACCCAACAATTTAGAGTATCATTGATCCTTCATCACCATTTAAGTGCAAATGAATATTCTCCCAATTTCCCCTTCCTGTGTTACAAGTGCAATATTCCTGTTCTGTGTGTGTGTGAAGGAAAAATTCCATTTAAGATGTTAGCCCTCCAACCATCCAAAAGGTAATCACATTTTTGTTAGTAATTCCTCTGGAAACATATACTTGGCCAACACCAGCATCTAAGCAAGACAGAATTTTGACTGTATCTTAGTAATATCAGAAAAATTTCATCTTTCAAAGGTTGTCGCAAGCTAATTCACACATGGTGCTTTTCTATCATTATGCAGAAAGTTATGAAACAATCCTAGCTTTTCAAAAAGCTTGCATAGTTGAAGAAGCCAGGGTTGCTGTAGGTAGCAACATAGATTGGTATGAAGATTAGTTTGTTAGTAGTGAATGCAAACAAAAGCAAGTGTAGGTCAGTCTCTAGCAACAAGAACCCTAGGTTACTTTTATAGAACCTCTGCTAAATTCCAAAGCACTGGATAGAAACAGAAATGTATTCCATATGAGGAGGAGAACCAAAATTGAGAAAACACTACCTGAAATCCTGTTGCTCAGTTTACAGATGCAAAATGTAAATGACATAACATTCAATCACTTCTAGCTGCCAATTAATAGAGTGACCACTGGGATCCTTGATGGTGCACATTTCTTCTGACTTGGCATACACTTGGGAATCTTAGTAGGAACTCATACATTGACAGCCAAAGCCATGGAAAGTTAAACCATTTGCTTTCTGTGGATGGAACAAACTAACAGGAGTTGTCTTCTGAACAGATTAACTATAATGGACAGGAACAGATTAAATACATATATTGGATAAAAGCGTAATAGAAAAATAATAGCAAAAGTAGCTTTTGTATCACTTTTCATAAAGCAAAGTGCTATGCAGTTGTTTCTTATCCTCCATAAAATATCAATGATGTTCGAACTGCATGAAATTATAAATACTGTACAGTAAAACCTCAGATAACACTAAAACTTGGTTCCACAAGTCTTGGTGTTACCCGATTTTCAGTGTTATCCGATGCATGTTAAAATCCTATGGGATGCATCGGATAACAATAAAGCTCCATAGAGATACATTGTAACCTCACAGGCCAAAAAGAACGTTATCCGGTAAACGTTATCCGGCAAATCTTCCCCCCAAATTTGTCGTTGTTATGCGGTTTTAGCGTTATCCGATGCAATCGTTATCCGGGGTATTACTGTACCTCTTTTGTACATTCAAGGATATGCATACAGTAATACCTTGGATAATGTTTACCTTGGATAATGCTAAAATTGCATAACGTTAAACAACCTGGGAGAGGAGAATTGCATCGAATAACGTTAAGATCCTATGGGATGCATCTGATAACAACCGCTAAAGCCTGTGAGGTTACAATGTATCTCTATGGAGCTTTATTGTTATCCGATGCATCCCATAGGATTTTAACATGCATCGGATAACACTGAAAATCGGATAACACCAAGACTTGTGGAACCAAGTTTTAGCGTTATCTGAGGTTTTACTGTATTTATAATTTCATGCAGTTTGAACATCATTGATATTTTATGGATAAGAAACAACTGCATACCAATTTTGGGGTCCTTGACCTCCCTGTCGGGTCCAGGGAGGTGGGAAGACCCAATCCAAGCTGTTTCTGGGCTTCCCCGACATCTTCAGCAACTGCAGCAAGCCTAAACGTCAGGATTCAAATCCCGACATTCTGGCTTGCTGCAGCCTCCAGGGAAACAGGGCTTTTTTAACGTATGATCAATGGATCGCACAACGTTAAAAACCGGATAACAACGAGACTTGTGGAACCAAGTCTCATCGTTATCCGGGGTACTAGTGTATTACTCTTTTGGACATGAAGTGCTTCGCTTTCCAAAGCCCTTGGTGACAGACCCCTACTTGCTTATAGACAATCCTTCAACCTCAAACACACAACAGACTGCACAGAAGTGGAACAGAGATGAGAACTAGACCCTGCTGCAAATCCAGATATCAACTATGCCCCTACATTTGCTCCGGAAACAGTATTACTGGACCCAATGCCATCACACACAACATTAAAGGCAGTTTTACTTGTGCTTCTGCCAATGTGATTTATGCCATCTCTTGCCAAAAAAATGTCCTTCTGTGCTTTATGTAGGAGAAACAGAACAATCTTTATGGAAAAGAATTAATGGACACAAATCCAACATCCAGAATGGCAACTCAGAGAAACCTGTCTCAAACCACTTCAATCTACCTGGACACTCTATCCAAGACCTGAAAGTTACAATTCTGGAACAGAGAAATTTCAAAACTAGGAACAAAAGAGAGACAGCAGAAACCAAATACATCCATTTGTTGGATACCCATCACAGAGGATTAAATATTAGCAAAGGGTTTCTGGGACACTATCAAATTTGATACACAGGTTGCTATGTGCTGCTAGATATTTTATATATTATATTTTGGTGTAGTACAATCTTCCTGGCAATTTTCTTTTACCACTTTAGCAGAACAGGAAGTAACCAAGTAACACTAAGTGCTACAGTATTTTTGTTTTATTACTTTTTTGTTTCCTGATATGCAAGTAAGAGGTTGATCAGAAACCAAAAAGGGCTTTACTTCACAACTTTG
Organism: Furcifer pardalis; assembly: GCA_030440675.1. Taxonomy (NCBI): domain Eukaryota; kingdom Metazoa; phylum Chordata; class Lepidosauria; order Squamata; family Chamaeleonidae; genus Furcifer; species Furcifer pardalis. The sequence continues at coordinate 79,133,994 of CP126891.1, forward strand.
AGATCGAAAGGGAGACACTTAAAACTAATCTGAATAATCTATTGCTACTGATAGCTATAGGAAGCTATATTGTTATGCTTGCTTGTCTGTCATTCTGCTTGAGCACATCCACCTTCCCCTGTAACATTCAGACCCCTACATTTGGTATATATAAACCATGCCTGGAAGTTTCACTCCTTATCTGAAGAAGTGGACTTGATCCATGAAAACTAACGATAAAAATATAGCAGTTAGTCTTTAAAGTACTGCAGTGTTTTTCTTTTGATTTATTACATTTTTGTTTTTGTTTTCTGATATGCCTGAACCACAGACTAACATGGCTGCTATTCCAAAAAAATTCCAGCAAGATTAAGGGCTCTGGTCTGAAATGGGGGAGTGAGACTCAGTGCAATCAATTACTGCTCGGAAGTCCAGTGTGCAGGCAAAGTTCAGCAAATGTCCTTACTTACTACTCCTCTCTTTCAGAGGCAATTTACTTTTTGCCCAGCTCCCACTCTTTCACAAATCCATCCTACATCAGCTAGGCACAATTATTGCCCAACTGTCAACTACTCTGGATTCTCTAAAACAAAAGCTGATGGTCTATTATTATTATTTTAACGTCTAAAACAGACTGTGTTGCTTCATAGAGATTTGGTTCAGATGCTACTTTCAGCTTCCTCTCTTCGGACAGAAATGGAAAAATAACATCCCACCCCACCCCCAATTTTGCTTTGTTTTCTGAATAAATCCTGAATCTAAACCACAGCCCTAATCTGAGCAAAATCTGTTTAATGCAGGAAGAAAAAAAACACATTCCTTACAAAAAAGTTTCAGAGGTTACATAAATATAATTGCTAGTATTCTGAGAACAATTAAAATGGGTAATGACAATCTAAACATGGTTAGAGAAAATATCTGTTCAAAATATCTCTTTTTCTGCTTGAACTAGGTAGCTGCCTTTCGATATCTGAAAGACACTCTCTCTCTCTGTACACACATGCGGACAAAGGGGTATAAAAAATTCCAGTGAACACCTGCTGAGTTTAATTGCACTACAGCTGGCTCTGATTGTAAGTAGAGGGAATAGAGTTTACTGACTGATTGGCTGTCATTAGATTCAATTCTATTGTCTTTTTCTTTTCTTTTTCAGTATGTTTCTTCCAAGCTGAGAGGGACTGTGAGTCTGAGGGATTAGGCACCTAAGCCACAGAAAAATCTTATGGGCTCAGGGTAGATGCTACAGTGCTTCTAGGATGAAAACATCTAGAGAAAAAGTACACTTACCTGAAGAGCCTGCCCAGTGAGGAAAAAGAAAGGCAGAAGACTTAAATCAGGAGTTCTCAACCTTTTTAAGACAGGGTGATGCTCCCTCAAATGGCCATTTTGTCCTTCCTCCACCACATGGCACTTCCTGGTGTGGTTGAAGCAGGGGGGCACATGAAATGGTGCCGTGGACTGCATCTGTCCTGTGGGCCGCAGGTTGAGAATACAGTACCTGACTTAAATACTGAATAAGCTCATCACACACAGACCATGTGGTTCTCAAATGTGTAAGTGAGCTAAGAATACTGCATATAGGACAGAGGAGTGTAAGCAGGAGAGATTCCCAATCACTCAAGAAGCTTGGGGAGCCAAAGGGTGACATTTCAGAACAGAGTCTCAGTTCAATCCAACCCAAAAAAAAAAATCCAACAAAAAAAGAGGAGAGGGCATGTTTCTTCAGAGCATCATCAAGATCTCATGAATAAAATCTTTTTAACCAAATGCAGACTTGGAGCAGAATTGCTGAACAGCAGCTGTTTAATAATTCCAGGAGATTTGTTTTTTTGTCACAAAGGTATGTGTCACAAGGTTTTGAGAATCAGCGGCAAGCAGTTTAATGGATGGCAAACTCTTCATAGATCCTGGGTTTCATTTATTCTAGAGCACAGAGCATAGAGCAGTGGCTCAAGTCACTTAGATGCTGACTGGGAGGCGGAAGGTCAGCAGTTTGATTCCCAAGTACTGCAGGACGGAATGAGCTCTCGTCTCTGTCCCAGCTCCTGCCAACCTAGCAGTTCGAAAGCAAGAAATTGCAAGTAGATAAATAGGGACCACTTCAGTGGGAAGGTAACAGCGTTCCATGCCTGCCACATGACCATGGAAACGTCTGCAGAAGCAGACAGCACTGGCTCTTTGGCTTAGATACAGAGATGAGCACTGACCCCTAGAGTCGGATACAACTGGCTGTTGAGCAAGGGAAACCTTAACCTTTAGAGCATAGGTCAGATGGATAAACTGATGGAGAGACACACATCAGGAGCTGAAATATTTCCAAAAGGAAGGGGCGAGAGCAAAGACTCCCCTTTTGTAACCATTCCATAGATAATTTACATACTTCTATAACCATCAGCATAAACTGCAGTGGCTTAGTGGTTAAGATGCTGAGCTCAATAACTGGAAGGTTAGCAGGTCAGCGGTTCTAGACCAAAGTGCTGCACAATGGAATGAGCTCCCCTCTCTGTCCCAGCTCCTCCCAACCTAGCAGTTTGAAAGCAAGAAATTGCAAGTAGATAAATAGGTACTGCTTCAGTGGGTAGGTAACAGAATTTCATGCCATATGACTACAGAAATGTCAACAAATGCAGAAAGCATTGGCTCTTTGGCTGTAAACAGAGATGAGCACTGAACCCTAGAGTTGGATATAATTAACTTTCGAGAAAGGGTAACCTTTACCTCAGTGGTGGGCTCCAAAAATTTTTGGAAAGCCCTGCATTGCACCCAAATTTGGACTACTTTATTTCAGAACTTGGATGGATGGGGCTAGTCAGAATTTCTGCTACCGATTCTGATGAACTTGTGTGAAACTGCTGATGATCACCACTGCTTTATCTATAACCATCAGACCTACCACTAATATTTATAGACAAAGGTATATAAATGCATTCAACAATCTTGCTAAATGAGGAAAAACATTATGAGTCCCAAATTTTGAAAAGAACAAAAACTTGTATTTTATGAATTTTTATATAGTACACCCTGAGTGAATAATAGAAATGCAACCAGCATTAGTATGCAAAGGATTATATATCAAGTTATCTTCATACAATGTACTTTTAGTTTAAAGAAATATATTTCCTTTCAGAAAAATATCTTTTTGAAAGATGGATAGCCTTTTACAGTTTTTATACAGTCATGACTGGATAATGTGTGCTAAATGAGAAATCTAAAGATATGGTGACAAAAAATAAAAATCCAAAGCCCTATGTCTTTTGACTCTTTACCTTGTATTCATTAGAGAAAAGACAACAATGTGTTTTGACTGAGAATGCCTGAATACAAACAGATGGATTTAGAAGTACTGTAATGACAAGAGGTAGCAAGCTTGGTTCAGTGCCATACAAAGGCAAACAAAATCTGTGTTTTATCTACAAAGCATCCACAATTCTTAATCACTCACTACTGAGTCAAGTACAGTTAATAGGGTTAAAAAGAGCATCCCAACCCTGTCCCCAATCTTTCCAGTTCTACTGTTTCTCTTCATGTGGAACACACCTAAGTCTGAAGAGGGCAGCCTCTACTATTTGTGGAAAAGGCACAAAAGAGAGAAAGAGTATCTATTGAAGCTGTTCACATGAGCTGGGAGATTAACTGACACGGAGACAACCATGGATAACACTGGGTTTTGCCTAGAGATTTACTACTCTCTGTGTGTAGGGCACTGATGAAACAGAGGAGGCACACAATTTTGCTATGGTAACTATGATTGATTTAGTAAGGACTGAACAGGACCATGGTCTTCCACCTGGTAGGATGAAACTACTGTATTAGTTTTCCTTTCTCACATGTATGTTTAATCTAGTTATCTTTAGTTAGAACACTGGTCATCTTCTATGAGTAAATGTCACAGATTTGGGTTCCACATGTCCAGATTTCCCAAGAAATATGAGAATGTATCTTTTGTCCCCCATCAAGGAATTATTAACTAGCCTGGTCTACAATTTAGGAGACATTGGTCAGTTAAGATGTGCGTGCTTGTCATGAACTCAGTCATATAACTCTTACAAAAAAGTAAAATGGCACTGACTTCTAAACTGAGATGAATTCACTGCTGAAATCAATGTCGTTAGAATTAGACCAGCAGCTGTAAGTAACAGGATGTTGCCCTTCCTCTCAAATTTACAAGATACAGTACAACTTTATAAGTGTATGCCCCAAATTTCCTCTTGGGTCTATTGGTCTTAGTTTGCAATTTTGCACACATCTGTGTAAAAGGAAGTTTTACCAAACTTAGTGGAATGTAACTCTTGAGTACATGTGTATAAGTTTACACTGTTTGGTATTAATCAGTGGAAGGAATTCCATGGGCTGATAATATACGTTGGTATAGTCTACATTAACTATCCTGATTGAATTAAAAAGGTATGTAGGTGTGAATGTGTGAAGAGCTGCTTCCTTATAACTGCCCTAGAACTCCCAAATATTTCTATTGTGCCCTTTACCTCAAGCAGCAAACTGTATCAGGCTAAATATGACAGGCCATTAAACCTACATACAGTACAAGGAACATATAGTCTTGCAATGATGAATAGAGTCATCTCATAGAACTCAGGATTCTAGGGCAATTAAAAGTACTACAGTGGTTCTTCACATATTCACACCTACGTACATTTTTAATGTACAGATGCTGGCTCGAGTGGCAAGTTGAAATTTATGTCACTACTTGCAGTGAGATATTGTTCTTCACAACATCAGGATAATAAACTAGTACAGTGGTACTTTGCTTAAAGAGCGTAACGCATTCCATGGGATTGCTCTTTAAGTGAGTTTGCTCTTTAAGTGAAACACCATTGTAAGTGACCAATTGGGACTTGGCGGGAGGGATTGTGAACCCTGATTTAGTTGTTAAGTGAGTTTTTGATTGGTTTTAGTTGTTATGTGAAGCGACCATTCACAGAAAATTCTGCTCTTTAAGTGAGTTAGTCTCTAAGCAAGGGGCTCTTTATATGAGGTTTTACTGTATAGGAGGTAAATTTTTTAAAGCATAGACAATTTTGTTCTCTAACAGGGCCATGGAGTTCATTAGCAACAACCCAAGGCACTGCCACTGCAGCTCACTAGCATATTTTACCATTAGGCTGCCTAATGGTAGGCCAGACCTTTATCCTTGTTCAGGTCCACTTACTTGACTTTCTTTCAGTCCCAGCATAAAATGAAAACACTCATGTATGCCAACTTAAATTCATTGGCGCAAGGATGGATTATAAGCATAAAAGGCAAATACCTGAATATGAAAATAGAATCAAACCATTCATCCCACAAGTTCTTCCTGAAAAAAATGGCAGCCTGGTCTGACTGTCTTAAATAGTGGCTGTAAATCACCTAAAATGTTAAGTGTGTATGCATGGACTCTGTCTATAGGAATGAAAGATCTATAATATGAAGCAAGTTGCCACATGATAAGCTTGTTGTAATAACAGCTGCCCTGTGGGAAGAAAAGACGTACAGCCAATATAAATGTTCTGGGATCAGTACATAAGCCATGTTGGCCAAGCTCCTGTTGATTCTACTTACTGGCACAAGTCCCACAGTAACACATGCAACTTCATTAAAATGCCAGATTTGATTTGAATGCCTTGTTTAATAAGCTAGATATTAAAACCGACACTGAGAAAATAAAGCATTAATTAGTTATTCTTAAACTGGCAAGACTCACTTCTGTACAGTTCTGTCTGATGTATATTGTTGTGTAATAAAGTTAGTCAATGTGGAGAAGTAAATGCATAAATAAATAATTTGAAAAGTCTAATTTAGTCCAACTTGGATTTGATTTCTGAGGGGGTTTTTTTAAGTTTAAACCACACTCATCCACACCTACACATGGACATTTACATATATAACACAGAAACCTATTGCCAACATAACCCCTACTTATCCATATACATAGTCTTTTTCTTCCTCCTCCCCATCCAGGAATTAGATTGGAGTCAATGGAAGGCTTTTTCAAATATAATTGCTATAATTTTGCAGTGGGCTTCTGGAGGTGGGAGGGACAAAGCATCCTGATTTTCCTCCAAGGGAAATCCATAGTGTTCAAAGCAAAGGGCTTCCCTTTCTAACTGTGAAACATAGAAACTGATTATTTCCCAAAGGGACTTAATGAGGAAGAGGCTACAGTCCAAATTGATACTACAAGTCATATCTGGCTCATGAGCTAGTTGTTCCCACACATACTTTTGCAAGATGAGAACATGTTAAAACAAAATTGGACTAAAACTCTCAGAATTTGGGAGTTGTACTCCAAAACAACGAGAATTCTATTCTGGGAGATTTTTTCTAGAATTCTCCCAGACTAGAACTCTGTTTGTTTGCATTTTAAGGACTACAACATTCAACAATTGTAATATATAGACATACACACATGTAATTCACAGTGCTCAAATACAACATTTTTTTCCTAAAACCTATATTATCAGTGAAAACAATGCCTCATATTTATTTTACTCTAAATCGAATATGCATTTTGTCCGGTTATCCTGCTATGGTAATAGAGTAGACCAGTGATGGTGAACCTTGGCACTCCAACTGTTCTTGAACTTCAGTTCCCAGAAGCGCTGATCAGCAGGAGTGCTGACTTGGGCTTCTGGTAATTGAAGTCCAAGAACACCTGGAGTACCAAGGTTCTCCATCACAGGAATATATCATAATGCCAGTGACTCAACGCTGATCGTCAAGCAGTGGTTAACTAACCTAACAAGCCTGAGGACTAATGGATTTGGGTGACACAGTCCACAGGGAAGGGTGGTGTGCTCACTCCCATTCATAAAGAGACACAAAAACAAGGGAAGATCCCTGAAGCTGACTCCCCTTTCCCCCAGTTAATCACTTCTCACCTGAACACAATAATGGCTCTTTTTGACAACAAAACTGCATCTGCATCTGTACCTCAAGAAACAAGGTTTATTTATTATCTGGGTTCCAGTTAAACACTAGGGAATTGAGTACTGTCCATACTAAGTTGCCAATATAAAAGTGTCATAAATAAAGAAATAAACTACGTCCAACATTTTACATTTGACAAGAAGTAAATAGAGAGAATAAGCAAAACATCTCTCTACAAAGAAAATTGGTATTGCTAGCTTCATGTAAATGTTATATTCTAATGCCGATCAGGAGCAAGAGCACCACTGAGAAGATTTAGACATAAAGATACCTTATACAGTCTGAAAGGTTTCAATTTTGCCATTTTCTAAACACAGAAAAATGCATCCCTCCGATTCAGAATATTGAATGTCTTATGAAAAGTGAAAGGTCATTTGTAACTGTCCAAAGGATTGATGGAGTTGAGATACCTCCTTGACCTTCAACCTGCACTCATAAAGAACAGTCTCAGATGACAGAACATCAGGCAAATTTTCAGGAAAATGTCCTTTCTTATTTTACAGTGCATAGTAGATTCACTACCTAATATTTTTCATAATTATATGTCAAGGTTTAATTACTGTATGCCTTTCCTCATTAAAAGTAGCCTGCCAATGAACATTGTTAAGTTACTATTGTCAAGCATTTCTTTCTTTTTTTCCCCTGGCTGCTGTATTCTCTATTAGTTTTGGGGAATAATTGCTTTGGAGGCCTCCACAAACCATGTCAAGGTCAAATCTTACAAACACAGGAACATTCTTTTCCAATTAATTACTGCCTGTTAAGGATGCATGTTATAAAAATCAGGGAGGTGCTCTTTTAAAAAATCCACTGGTGAAATTGCCATATAAGTTAGAAGGAACTTAAGTTGAGATGTTAAAAGCAATTGTTAAACTTTCACAAGGCTTGTGGGAAACAAGCAGTGTATTGTTTATTGATCGTTGTACCATTTTTCAATTATGTAACACTTCATTGGAAAGAAATGCAATACATACTGCCAACTATATAAGTTGAAAGTAAGGAAAAATTACTCATGGAGAATTCTTCCTGTCACAATCCCACTTTTTGTTTCTCTTGGTATGAACAGGAACACACACACAAGATTTCCATTCATGTTTTCAGCCCCAGCCCCTACACAGGACCAAAAAAGTATTTATACAAATACAGCATCTTGTACAGAAAACAAGACTTATTCCAACAGCAGTCATTGGGTGAAATTCAGAAACATAACTTATATTTGCATAAGGTGTAAGACTTCATCAGCTATAATAAGGTTTCTTTTTGGAAATTCTTCTTCTTCTTCTTCTCCTCCTCCTCCTCCTCCTCCTCCTTCTTCAGGTGCTGCATTTGTTCTGGATATTGGCTATCATCATGGTGATAGTCTTCCTGTTCTTCCACACCTGTTCCTGTTCTTCTCTCAGGTTCTTCAGCCATAAAGTCCATCTATGTCCAGGGCTCTCTTCCCAGGGATCTTCCCTTACAGAGTGAATTGGAGTAGTCTATATTTCATGTCATTCATCATGATATGCCCAAAGTATTGGAGCTTTCTTTGCTTAGTGGCCTTATACAGTTCTTGTTCTTTATCATTTTGGAAATTAATTTTTAAAAAACCATCAAAATTCTTGAGGCTGCCTTGAGATCCTTTTCATCACAGGGAATCACTGTGGACCACAGGACTGTGGAGAGAAAATCTTCAACATACAAAAACCACCACTACTGGTTAAAATCATGCAGCTGGCAGCAAAATGGTAGTGTCATGTGAATTAACGTGTGCACGCATTTTGCCGCCCATCTATCCCAAGGTGGCAACCACCCAGAGGCCTCAGTGCTTTGGGGAGGAGCCTATGAGCTATAAGAGTGTGTCTCCTTCCCGCTTCGCCCTCTCTTCTTCTTCTGGCAAAAGCCCCTCCCTCCCTCCCTTTTCTTAAGTATGGCAATTTTGTGGCCACTTCAGGCCCGAAAAGGAATTTTTTCATCATCACTGATTGGTCTTTGTGATGATGTTTTTCACCCTCTCCATACTTACGAGGAGAAGCTAGAGGTAAACAATGTAAACCCAGTGGGGCGGTAATGGGGTAAATGGTAATCAAAACTATGTTAATTGACAATACATAATGGGGGTTCCTCACCATAACAGAAGGACAGAGGCACTGGAGGCATCTACTGTTGTGGGCAAGAACCCTCAGTTACAGGGAGCAGACTTGTCGGCCTAAAGGAAATTGTGATCTAAGAGGTATGGAGTAAGATGTCATTACTTCATACAAGGTCATAATCAATAATCTGGATATGGGTAGATACACCCATAAGTTAATACCATTTACCTACTAGGATGCCCCACTGCAGCTCATGTTAATATTGTATTGTTATATTATCAATAAAGTGGCCCGTGTTTGACCAACATATGTTTGACCAACATATGTTTGTTGTCTGCTTCACGGGGTGGATTGGATGGTAAATGAAATTAAAGATGCCCTCACCTCATCTCAGAAGGCCCCAACAGGTTCCTCTCAATTAAATAAATCCCACGGGAGACTTGTGACCTGGTGAGGGGGAAATTTGCAGTTGTTGAAAGCCTGCCCTGACTGATGTCATCATCAGTCTTCTGCAAGATATGTTGTGCTGCTGGATTTCCACCATTAGGTGTTTTGGTTCTATGTAACTACAGTTTGCAATTTTCTTTCATGTAACCTCAGCAGCTGGCAACAGAGTGATACCAATAGCAAATAACAAGTTTCTTCTTTAATTTCTTTCAATAACTTTTTCTGTTATTCAAGATATACAAATAATAAAAAAATAAAGGATATGTCCATCACTTATGGGCAACATAATCCTCTCTTGAATTGCACCATTGTGTACCACTGACTCCAACTGCAGGTAAATATAAGGTGGAGAATATTGTTCATGTCGAACTTGTGGTTTCCTATAAGTGTGTGCTGCTAGAACAGAATGGTGGATTAGGCAGGCCTTTGGCCTGATCATTCATTGCTTTTTCTAATACCTTTTATGGCTTTATGGAACTCAAGACTGATTCAAAAACTGCTACTGTCAATGGAATCTTCTCTTTAAAAAGCCCATGCATTGGTGACCTCTCATTGATTTGCAATACTTGCATTATCCAGGGATGGATAATGAACTGTAACTGCAAGAATCCCATTCTCCACATGGCCAGTGGCTTTGGGATTATGGGAGATTTCCAAAACACTGAAAGGTTTCCTATCTGTGATACTGTCATCATCATAAGATTGTGCAATGCTCTGACATGACCAAAGAAAGTAAGAAAAAGAAATTAATCAGAACAGCTCTAAATAGGACAGAGGTGAATTTTGAAGAAACAAGAGCTAAACTATTTTTTCAAAGTGTAATGATTATATGGCACTCAGAACCCCCATGGTAAAGGATGAAACACTGGTTTCTCAGGCTAGACTAAGTGCTTAATGATCCTTTCTGCTTCACTACAAAGTCAACTGGAGAAAAGATTAAAACATGGATAAAACATGGAATAATTTTGATGGTAAGGAGGAGGTTGAAGATAGTTTTGAGGCAAATACAGATATAACTTTGATAAAAAAAGACACAAGCAGCAGCTGAAAGAGAATATTTTATCTGTAATGAATGATTAAGATACTCATTCCACATCAATGTATGTATTGTGCAGCTTCGACCCACAGTATCTAGTTTATATATTCACAGCAAAAAACATGAATGTTTGGTTAGAATAAAATCCTTTCCACACCAGGGTCCCTTTTAATGTATGGGCTAGTTACAAGAGTGAAGATGTCTACTGTAGATTGAGGAAGTATTAGATTTTCCACATATAGGTATATGCAAATTTTTTTCTAAGACAAATTAGAGCTAGTTTAGCCATCTGAGCCAAGATGGTTCATGATCTAGATTTGCAATCTGGATACAGGTTTGACCATTCAATGTGGATAAGGTATATTCTGACGCTTCCAGTGGATCCTATTTCTGTTTGTACCTCAAGATATCTGACTAAATTGGAGGGAATGTTTGCAATTAGGTGACAAAACATTGTCCCTCCTAAAATTTTGTTGCCTTAGGATTGAATTAGAGGGCTTGCATTCTCAGATATGGAAAGATGCAGAGCCACCTTAACATCTCTTTATCCCACCATGAGGTTTCTGGAGCTCTCTGGGTGTCATATTAGTTTCCCTAGTGATTGGCCATCAAAAGATAAACATGGATTTTCTTTGCAAATTGATTGCATGTACATAGCTTTGAAAGAATTGATTACTGGAGGGATAACATTTAATCTCTTTCTAATTACAATGATAGTATCTTACATAGTTCATCCCTTACAGAACCTATGGAATCCTATGGACTAAATTCCCATCTCTGGCCCATTCATTCAACATATTCTAGTCCATTAAAGTGGAGTTTTTCTTTTCTTACCTGTGTCTTGGTTAGTCTAAAATCTAAAACATAATATGAATAAAATCATGCTCAACTCCCCCCACCCCCAATTTAAAAAATCACTAGAGAAGTCAGAGGTTCTTCCCATTCTTTGCCTGTTCCTATCACTTTTTTACTTATGGCAGATTAATCGAGCATAGACAACAAATTACTATATCTCAAGCTAGAGATTACCACTTATCAGAGTTAATTGGCAATATTTAAAGATACAGGATTTATGCAATCATAGCAAAAGTAGGATAAGAAGCAGTGCCATTTGGGGTGTTTCCTTGTCACTGATTTCTGCAACAATTTAAAAGCAAATAATCCAGTTACTTCTCTTGATATTTTTACTACTCTATGACATATATTTCTTAAACTGACAGTGGTTGAATCAAAGGACTAACAATATTAAAATTTCTTCTCTTCCTCCTCCTCCTCCTCCTCTTCTATCCCTTCAGGTGTCATGGGAGATACAACCAGTGATGGGATGTCCCCGGTTCTATACGGTTCCCTGGAACCGGTAGGACCAATCCCGGAGAGTTCTCCGGGAGGGTAATTAACTTTTGAGGCGTCCGGTTCCGGACGCCTCACCGAAATAATTTTTTTTTTTAAATTGGAGCAAAAATGGCTCCGATTTACTGCGCATGCGCAGAAACTCAATCTGCCGCATTGCGCATGCGTCAGATTGAGTTTTTGCGCATGCGCAATAAAATTGGAGCAATTTTGTCTCCAATTTTACTGCGCATGTGCAGAAACTCAATCTGACGCATGCACAATGCGGCAGATTGAGTTTCTGCGCATGCGCAGTAAATCGGAGCCATTTTAGCTCCAATTTTAAAAAAAATTGGCGGCGAAGGCACCAATAGCGGCGACAACACCAGCAGCAACACCGGGCGGCGATGGCGGTGGCGGCGATGACGGCGGCAGCGATGACGGCGGCGACTGCAACGGCGGCAGCGATGGTGGTGGCGGCGCTAGCGGCAGCGATGACGGCGGCAGCAACGGCGGTGACGGCGACAACGGTGAGAGCAGCGATGGCGATAATGGTGGCCGTCCGCCCCTGCCGAGCCCTCCCAGGAGTAAGTGAGGGGTTTGTGTTTGGGGTTGTATTTGTATTTAATTTTAATTTTATTTATTTATTTAATTTATTTACGGGTTTGTGTGGTGGGTGGGTGGGTTGGGTTGAGGGTGTGTGTGTGTGTGTGTATTTATTTTATTTTATTTTATTTTATTTTTATTTTAAGGCCCCGCCCACAACATCATGACGTCAGCTCCGCCCATGACGTCGTGACGTCATGAGATTGGCCACGCCCATGACGTCGTGACATCATGGAGTGGTGGTAACAAATTTGTCATCCCATCACTGGATACAACGTTTTTCCTCTAGTACTTCTAGCGGCTTCCACAGGTGTTATTTGGCGTAATTATAATATGTCTTCAATGTTGTCTATTCACCTTTCTCTGGTCCTTCTCCCTTTTGGCACATGCCTTGTATGGTAGGGAATTCCAAGACATTCTTTCCAAATGGGCAAACCACTCAAAATGTTTAAAACAGGGGTGGCCAAACTATTAGGGCCATGGGCCGGTCTTGTGGTTGAGCAGGCCAGCCACATGGATCCTCCCATCAGAACTGGAAGAAAAAAGCACCCATGCATGTGCAAAATACTGCTGTAAATGCACACACAGCTGTTGTAAATGCATTTATAGTGCAGTGACGTGGCTCAGATTATTAGGTGGTGTGGGCTTGACCCAGCCCATGGGCTGTAGTTTAGGCACCCCTGGTTTAAAACAATGGAAAGTTGGGAAAACCACATTTGTCCAGCTAAATGCTTGATTAGTGTATTAATTGAAGTATATCATTATCCATACACTAGTACCATAAATCCTAGGTTTTGAGGAAAGGAATAACAAAAAAGAGGCCTATACTGAACACTCTGAAGTAGAGTGTATGTTATGGGTGAAATGGGATAGATAGAATGTTTTTAATGTATGATTTTTCAGTAACCATGGCCAAATCCTTTGATTTAAAGAATACTTGAAATATTTTGCCATTGGCAATGAAAGCACAGCTAATAACTTTCACAGACTGCAATAAACTCCTGAGAGATCTGTATGCTGTCAAATTTATGATTTTAAGGCCTGATAATGTTATATATTTATATATGGGTTATCAAAGTGCACTTCATTTCTACTTCTTTTGATTTATAGATAAAATTATGTAAGAAAAGCTTCCTCAAATATGTCAGTCAGCAAGCATGTCAACCCTACCCTGTAATCATTTGGAAGACTTTTTAAATAGGTACTATTATCTAGTAAAACTAAGGAGAAACCACTGTTTATTACAAATAATTCCATTTTAAAAAGATATTTGTAAAAATAAATTGGAACCTTTCTATAAGCCAGATGTTACAAACAATTTGTCTACTTTCCTGTTCTCAAGCCCATCTTTAGAAACAGTTAATGCATAGATTACACAATAACAAAACCAGCAAGAATCATCTGCTCCCTGACAATTTTTTGCAGAGAAAATAGGGCATGACAGGATAAACAGGTCTTCAGCTTCATCCCATGCATTGCCTTTAGGTACAAAAGAACTTGAAATCTTATATTTTAGTTTTCGCTCCATGTAATATTCCACTGGACAGACTTTCAGTGTTTTCACTATAGCAATATATATTTCTTCATTTTGTTCCCAAGAACATACTACACAACTTATGCTTATTTCCAAAACTGAATGAGAAACTGTAGCACTTTAAAGACTAACTGCTTTATTTTTATTGTTAGCTTTCGTGGATCAAGTCCACTTCTTTAGGCAAAGAGTGAAACTTACAGGCATGGTTTTTATACACCATGGAACCTCATACAACAATTGCCCCGTATAGCAATGAAATCGCTTAACAATTAGGTTTTGGGGGGAAATGGTGCCCTGCATAACAATTTTCCCGATGGAAAAAATCGTACAACAATTTTTCAATGGGAAAAACCACTTAGCAAAAAAACAAAAATTGTTGTATGATGCATCCCATAGGGAAAACCGTTATACGATGCATGTATCATATAGCAATTGTTTCATACAACAATGAGCCCCATGGAACAGATTAAAATCATTGTATCAGGGATTCCCTTAGCGATATGTGTGGCTGGATAGCAGAGTAGCACTTTTGAGCTCTTACGCAGCAAAAGCCTTAGTGCAATAACACACACACATATGCCTTCAGTGGAAAGGTGCACTTTACTTACAGTGAGGGGAAGACAGACATACACAGGACTATGTACAACAGTCTCTCTCTCTCCACTTTTTATCTCTTCTTTAACCCCAGCTTCCCCATCAGTGGGACTCTTGCTAACAAGCTTACTACTGCTGGGTTGAAAGACGGGCCGCTCTGCCTCCTCCTCAAACAGGAGTCCAGGAATGTTGACACTTTCTACATGTTCCCACCAGGAGTGCTCCAAGAACTTGGCAGTCTTACTCCTTGTAACTTGGTTGGATCCAGGCATCCAAAACCTATACTCCCTATGGTTCGCCTCATACCCTATGAAGATCAGTTTGCGAGGACGAGGCTGCCCTGGGCTGCGTACCCAGGCAGGAGAGCCAAAGACTCGAAGATAGCCCAAGTTTGGCTTCCTTCCATGCCACCTGCTTGCAGGGATGTCCCCAATCCCAGAGTGATATACATTATTCAGCAGATGGTTTGCACACTTTATAGCCTCTGCCCAGAGTGTGCAAGGTAGACCTGCATCACTTAGCATAGCCCTTGTCATGGCCTGCAGAGTTTGACCTCTCCTCTCTACAGTTGAGTTATGCTGAGGTATGTGGTGGACTATCCCATGTCTAGCCAGGAAATCAGTGGTGGTTTTGTGTGAGAACAGTGTCCCATCAGTGATTAGGGTCTTTACCTGTGTGTTTGCCTTGTTCTGGGCGAACCTTACCCATCTGGTTAAAGTTGAGCAGATCTCACCCTTGGACCTTAGCAAATACACAAACCCATATCTTGTGTGGTGATCAACAATGCTCAGGGCATACCTTGAGCCACCAGAGCTTGGGCTCATAGGACCTATTAATTCAGCAGACACCATTTCTAAGGGCTGAGTAGTATTAAAACCACCCACTCTATTTGCAGGAGTGACCTTGGACTTCTCCTCGTTACAAGGTTTACAGCTCAGAAATCTGCTGCATGGTTTCACTGCTATGCCCTCAGTCAGATCGATGGTCCTTCTCAAGTCTCGGAAATTTACATGTCCCAACCGTCTGTGCATTAAGTGTATGCATTTGTCATGGGGGAGCTTGTTGCTAAATCCTTTATCAGACAGATTCGCACTCAGTGCACGGGAGCCTAACACAAACAGATCATTGTGTAGTGGCACAGTTAACTCCTTATCTTGTCCCTTAATGACACATTCCTTCCCCTGGAATATCACTGAGTAATCCATTTTCAGTAGGGTCCTAACAGACAGCAAATTATACTTCATCTCAGGGATATAAAGCATTTCTAGCTTTTCACCCAGAGCTTCACATCTTACCTGGCCTTTACCCAGTGCATGGACTCGTGACCCATTAGCTAAGGTGACAGTCTGGTTTGTTTTAGACATTTCAGTAAACATTTTCCTATTTTTACAGATGGAAAAAGATGCACCAGAATCAATTAACCAGGTGCCAGGTTCAACATAAGTAAAAGCAGCTACAGAGAGATTAGCTGTCTTTCTACTTCTCTTATCCTTATCTGGGCTCGACCTTGCCTTACAGAACTTGGCAATATGCCCAGACTTCTGGCAACTAAAACATCTCTTTGCTACACACACAGTGGGAGGAGGGGGTGATTTGCTTCTACCACTTTCAAGAAGAACTTTTGGTTTTCTGAATTCCTTCAGAGAACACCTTAACCTTTCTTGCTCCAATAGGCGACCTTGAACAGACAAGAAATTTAACTCACTCCTGGGCAAAATGTCCAAGGAATACACATAAGCATCATACTCTTCCGACAAAGACGAAAGGAGAATATATGCCTTTTGTTCTTCAGTAAAGAACAAGTTTGTTTCAGCAAGACGCTGCAGCAAATCACTAATTGAATGGAGGTGCTGAGCCATATCTCCACCAGGCTGGAGGCGTAACCTAAACAAGCGTCTGGTGAGAGATATTTGGGAACCGACTGAGTCCCTTACATATAATTGCTTAAACTTCTGCCAACATGCGGCAGCTGACTTCTCCCCTCTAAGATATGTTAACTGACTCTCTGCTACAGTTAACCCAATTATTGCCAAAGCCCTTTGATTATCATACTCAAGTCTGTCCCTTTTGTCAGTGTCCTCTTCATCCAAGGCTTCTAGCTTCTGGGGATTCTCAACAATGTCCCAGAGCCCTTCCTTGCGCAGAAGCAGACTGCACCTGGTTGACCACGTCTGGTAGTTGGTGCCATCAAGCAGGGGCACCAGTGAGAGATTGGAAACAGCCATTCTTCCCTCACTTGCAGACTCACAAAACATGCAGCTGGCAGGGATACTCGAAGCGAAGTGGACGTCTTCTAGACCTCTGTTGGGGCGTCTGGTTGCGTGGGGGCGATGTCCTGCAGGCGATGAGTCCTCCAGGGAACACAGCTCCTCCGAATGCTGATCAGGGCTCCACAGCTCCAGTCCAGGCACACAGCACTTCGGGGCTTGACAGGCGAAGACACACGGGCGCAGTTAGGGCGTCGGGCGTAGCTGTTAGGCGCACCCTGGGCCCATAACCCGTTATCAGGGATTCCCTTAGCGATATGTGTGGCTGGATAGCAGAGTAGCACTTTTAAGCTCTTACGCAGCGAAAGCCTTAGTTCAATAACACACACACATATGCCTTCAGTGGAAAGGTGCGCTTTACTTACAGTGAGGGGAAGACAGACATACACAGGACTATATACAACAGTCTCTCTCTCTCTCCAAGCCCCACAGTAGGTAGACAGCTTGGATTTCTCTGTTGGCTCCAACTCCAGGAGCACTCAAAAGAGTCCTGGTGATCCTTTAGCAGTTCTTTCTTCTCAGTTGAAGAAAAGCTCTCAACAGCATCACCTCCTTCAGTGTCTCAGTCCTTCTTAGTATGGCAACCTCCTCCGAATGATAATCTCCTCCAGAATAATAGCCTCCTCCAAATGGCAACCTCCTCCATGGACCCTTCCCAGAGGGCCACAGTTATACCCTTGTGTTGCTGGGCAGATTCTCTAATCAGCCACAACTGGGCTGTTTCATGAGCACGTGGACCAGGCATGCTCAGCCTGGCAATCAGTTTGAGGCTCTATTATGGACACCTGTGTTCAGAACACATGGAGGGCCTTAAAGTTGTACTATTCCACTGGGCAGCAATCTTTGTACAATACTCCCAAATGAAAAATGTCCTAACACATTGTATGAGGTACCACAGTATCTGTACCTTGCTTCACATATGAGTGACACACAAATAGAAATTCAACTGTTAATATATTGTTAGAACAGAAGAATTCACTGGTGCCCAACAGAATCCCAATACATTGGTACCTCCTACAATGATTTTAATCCATTCCACAGGGCTCACTGTTGTATGAAAAAATTGCTATATGATGCATGCATTGTACAACAAATATCTCTATGGAAAAAATCATACAACAACGAAAATTCACTGTACGATTTTCCCCAAAGATATGCATTGCATCATACAACAATGTTTTTTTTTAATATCCTTGCTGTTGAATGATTTAATTGCTGTATGTGGCATTCATTATACGGGGTTCTACTGTACTTGCATTTGACTGGAAGGTAATTGGCTCATCTCTGCTGATATAAATGGTGATGATGTCATCAATTAGTAATGCTAATATTTCATTTCTTCTTCTTCAACTGCCCGTATCCATTCTGAATATTAGCTGTCATCATGGAGAAAGTCTTCCAGTCTGTTGAGGTTATCCTGCTATGGTAATAGGGTACACCATACTGCCAGTGGCTCAGTGCTGAGCATCAGGCAGCAGTTAACTAACCTGACAACCAGTGATGGGATGTAACAAGTTTGCACCAGTTCACTAGAACTGGTAGTAACTTTCCCCAGTGTCCCGGAGAACCGGTATCAGCTTGGGGGGGGGGGAGACCACCTTCAGGGCTTACCTTTTCACTGGTTCCCACACTGCATATGTGCGCCAAGCATTTGGTGTGCATGCACACCTACGGTGTTTGGCACGTATGCAAGGTCTCCTTGCTGTCCTCCCAAGTGGGGAGGAGGAAGAGAAGCTGCTAGCCTGAAGCTCCCTACAGCCTGCTCCCCAGGGTAAGTGACTCACCTTTGGATGTGGTGTGTCTGTGTGTATTTTAATGTGTATTTAATACCTTTACCTATATTGACATACTACCACAGTTCCTAAAAAGCCCTGGTGGACTGGTGTCAAAGTCCACAGGGAAGGGTAATGGCCCTCAAGTGAATTAAATCCCACTTGAATCCATCTTGATAGAGGGCAGCAGCTTCATCTATACTGGCCTGGGACTGATGAGGAATCTGTGTGCAAAAAGGGCTCAAGACCAGAAAATGACTCAAGGAACTGTATCAGTGGTATGGGTGTCATGCTGCGATGTGGAAGGCAGATGAAAGGCCATTGCATTATATTCTCAGGACAGTCTTCATGGCTGATCACCATGATGATTGCCAATATTCGGATTTGGATATGGCAGAAGAAGAAGATGGTGAAAGTCTTCTTGTTCCTAAATCATCAGAAAAATTCTTCCAAGGACATTCCAAACCAGTCTCTCATGTTTTTCAGTCATGGGGTTCATCTATATCCAATGCCTCTCTTCCCAAGGTTCTTCCCTTGCATAGCAAGTTGGAGTATTCTATACTTTATGTCTTCCTCATGATATGCTCAAGGCATTTGAGCTTTCTTTGTTTAATGGTCAAAAACAGTTCTTCTTCTTTATCCATCCAGCACAACGCTGTTACATTAGTCACATGGTCAACCCATGATATCATTAGCAGCCCTCTGTAGAGCCACATTTCAAAAGGTTCATTTTTTTCAGATGCTTTATTCCAGGAGTTCCCAAACTACAACCCACAGGCCAGATCTGGCCTGCACTTCCCTCACCTCTCCCGGAAGTGGAAGTTAAATGGACATGTGCAAAATGCTGCTGTAAAAGTACCTGTGTCTGTTGTAAATGCATTTACAACAGCTTTGGGTGCATTTATGGTAGCGTTTTTTGCATGTGCAGGCACATTTGACTTCTGCTTCTGGTGGGAAGAACCATGTGACCGACCCAAAGCCTGAAAAGTTTGGCCACCCCTGCTTTAGTCCATGCATGGAGTACACAAATCACTATGCAGCAATATAGAAATGTAATTGTATTTTGAATTGCTGTTGCTATGATGTATATTTTTATGGAAAAGGCTTTTCAAATATTCAGGTTTGGGAGAAAGCAAAACTGATCATTTACACATTCCTAGATAAAGTATCAAAGAAAAGGTGAAAAAAATGGGTGTGGAAGAGGTAGAATCAGACAAATGATAACAATGAAAGGCAATGAAGTGTGGAACTTTTAGGGCTGAGGTAGGTTTTGGAGAATTTCTCTGGCGCTTTATCATGGCAATGGATAGTGCCAAAGATAAAATCATAGGAGCAAAAGCATCAGCATTATTTTATCTTAAAACTCTTACTTTAGCATGAATGTGAGAAAACTTACATGAATGTGAGAAAACAGAGAAAATCACCAAATGAAAGAGCAATTTAGAAAGCACCCTTGTCATTTGGGTAACCAAATTAAAACTCCAAATGAGGTCAGGTTGAGCCTTAATATTCCAACCCCAGCTTAGATTTAAGATTCTCCATATCTGGGACAGAACAATAAAGTTTGGAGAAAGAGGACGGTCTGGGATTAAATGAAAAGAGAAGAGTGGTGATCCTGATTCAAGAGAGAAGGAGATAGACTAAATAGAAGGCCTGAGAGCTAGAAAAGGCAGGAAAGATAAAATGGAGTAAAATCAGCTGGAAGTACACAAAGGACCCTACAACTGGCCTTAACATGTCCACTGAATTACAAGTTGTCTTTATGGCTCTCTTTAATATCCTTATCATCTTATTGATATCCTGCTTGTAATAAAATATCACATGATGACTGGCACAGATGGCTACAATACCACCATCAAATACGATCTAGCATTTGTGTGTGTAATATTTTCCAACCTCCAGATGGTTTGCTTGGGATATGCAAATTGAGTACATTCATTACGCAAAATAAAATTATGGTTTGAAGTAATTGTTTAACTTATTGAAATCACCATATTTACAGCTCTTATTTACTGAAGAACATCTCTGAAGCATACATTGCTTTGCAAATGTGATTATGGTTCATTAATAACACTAAAAGTCATTAAACACAGCAATTACTATTAAATAGACTGTGTAGGGATGAGATACAGCATTTAGTAGAGAGGAAAATGGCTGCTTTTGGAACATTTAAGGTAATGTTCACTCAGTCTACTTTTCATACGTGATACTGTATTTAAGAAAATAGTCAGGATCTATATAACAAATATTTTTACTTGAATGAGTTAATGCTCTCATAGCTTTTATAACCTGTCTTTTTCTTAATCAGGTACATGAGTCTCTGTAAACTTTCTCTGCTTTCAAAGGCAAACAGAGCTAATAATTTCTGTAAAGGTCTTG
The DNA here is from genome assembly GCA_030440675.1 of Furcifer pardalis. Classification (NCBI taxonomy): domain Eukaryota; kingdom Metazoa; phylum Chordata; class Lepidosauria; order Squamata; family Chamaeleonidae; genus Furcifer; species Furcifer pardalis. The sequence continues at coordinate 79,154,933 of CP126891.1, forward strand.
AGCCCTCAGAACATCTGTTTTTAGTTTACTATAAAAACGGTGTCTCTGATCTCATGTGTTGAACTACTGTATGTTTGCCACTGTCTATTTCCTGTGAAAAAATACACTGAACAATAATAGCTTTTGTTCCTAACCTTCCAGCCACAAAAGCAGCTGAACAAATAACTTTCATGCTTTCGTTTGGAATAATTTATGCCATATATGTGTTTGCACAGGGTCATTTGGGTTATTGGATGTTTCATCATTTAAAAATCAAATCTTAGAACTCAGAACTACCGAAACCTTGAGTCTAATAGGTTCCTCATGCTAATAGCCAGTATATTAATGGAGGTTCTTTCTAAGTACTTCTTCCCATTATGTTTAACAATTTATTAACCTTACAAAGAGTTGATGGAATACTCATCATTATAATGGAATCAATTCAAAATAGAATATCATGTGCACGAACATGTGCAAGTTTATTTATTCCTCTAAAATAGTTTTTATAGTTTTGTCCAAAATTTATTGTTTTCTTCCACTTTTTAATGAAAATTATTTCCCTTCTTCAGAGCCTGAAAGACAGGTATAAAGAGGAAGGGCAGAATCTATTCTCAGTCATATAGGACATGTAATAACAGGCTAAAACTACATGAAACTAGATATAGGCTGAATATCAGAAAAATGTCTTAACTATGAGAGCAGTATAATAATAATTTAGTGTCAGAAATTATTCTGGGTTGAAATAATTTTTGCTGGAGGAACTCTGCCCGAATGAGGCTCCTTTCATGTGCCCAAGATCTTTTCCCACCAAAGTGGTCCCGATGTATCTACTTGCAATTTCTTGCTTTCAAACTGCTAGATTGGAAGGAGCTGGGACAGAGACGGGTGCTCAAACCATCATACAGTACCTGGATCTCAAACTGCCAATTTGGCAGCCTTCCAGCTAACAAGGCGAGCTTCTTAACCACTGAGTCACTGCAGCCACTATGTTATGAGATCAGTATGACACTGGGACCAACTACCTCAGGAGGTGGTGAGCAGGCAAATACTTGAGTCATTCAGGAGAAAATTGAACAATCATCTGTTGATTTGGATTCTTGCATTGAGCAGGGTGCTGGCCTCAGTGGCCTCATATTAGCAACAGCAGAAGTAATAGATGTGAGCTTTAATTTTTTAGATTCTTGGATGCAACATGGAATTGACATATATTTTTTCATGGAAGTAAGCAAAAACAGTGTAAGTTAATTCAAATGGGGTTGGGAGAAAGAAAACACTGAAACTAATTACTGTATACAGAAAGATGACAAATGGGGAAGGCAGAATCAGGAAAGTCAAGAGCTCCAATCCAAAGACTGGAAGAACTTGCCATAGCCAAGAGATGTGCTAAGGCTAACTCAGTGCTTCTTTTTCTCTGTGTCTGTCTTTGTGTAATGACACTGGATTTTATTTTTCACCCATGGTTCTTGATTCTAAGATAGTGTGAAGGCAAAGGATGCAGTTATTCAGCACTAGGCATAAAAATAGTCTGCAAATGCTCAGAGACCTTCAAAATCTTTCTAATTAAGAATTCTCTACTATCCTACTGCCAAGGTAGGTTTAATCTCAGCTCCAGCCTTTGGCCTTGTTTGAAAATCCCTCTGCAAGTGATGAATTCAAGGCCTCTAAGAATGTAATTTCTTGGCCCATCCCAACAGCCAACTAAATTGCGAGAGAGAAATTAAGTGAAACAAAGAGAGATGGGCAAGGATGAATTGGAGTGGAAAGATGGTGGCAGAAAGAAAAAGATGAAGCAGGCTCTTCAACCTTGGGCAAAACTTCACCACTAATTTCAGTTCTACAACTGCCGGTGAGTGGACCAAATTGATTATTGCATGTTACTGAGGTATCTGGCAAGAGAAAATATTGTCTATCACATAGTATGTTTGCTCTGACTATCAAACAACTTAGGTCCACAGTGAAATCACTGGACTGCAGTTCCCTTTACAGTACAGTGGTACCTCATACAATGATTTTAATCCGTTCCCTGGGGCTCCTTGTTGTACGAAACAATTGCTATACAATACATGTATCGTATAGTGATATTCTCTATGGGATGCACTATACAACTTTTTTTTTTTGCTAAGTGGTTTTTCCCATTGAATAACAAAGAGTCACCAAGTTGTTATCTATGTTGTCCCCTCCTAAAACTCTATAAAAAGAAGACAGAGACAGCATACTGCAGTGGACTAGGTCTAGATAATGGACTAGGATTGGGAGATCTTGGATTGGGAGAGCTAGAACCATGAAACTCTGACTATGGATTAGTCAGACTAACTCCTGCACACCCTGCTGTACCTCACAAGATTATTGTTAAGTATAAGGGTAGAGGAGAATTATGCAAATTGCTTTGAGGTCACTGAAAATAAGACTAGGTAAAAAAATCATCCTCATTACTTAGACTTTACCCCTAAAACATTATTTTCTTGGATGATAGAACTACTGGTCATGCTGGCTGACAGATTCTAGGTATTATAGTCCAAAGAAGGAACCTTTCAACACTCTGCTTTGGTTAATGATCCTTACATTCATAGAGATGATGTCTTTATGTAGCATAATATACAGAAACAGCAACTATGTTTCTGACTCACTAAATGTAAAAATGTGAAGCGAATGGAAAAATTACTTTTAAAATTATTAACAAATACCATTTGAGAAGATATGCTTGTGTGTACTTGAAAATTTAGATATTGATGTTTGAAAAATAAAACTATACCTGATACCAAGGTGACTATACATGAATTTAGGCTGACAGACTGTAATCCAGCTCAAAGCCCTTAAAACAGTGTTTTGGCCTAGCAGAGGGTATACCAAGCAAAGAGCTGCTTTTTAACCAGGTGAAGTGACTGGATTGTAGGGAGAAAGTTACATGAATGTTACTTTTCTTCTTTCCTGACATTCATACATGTCCCTCTTTTCCTGTCCATGTCAGGCAACAGAAGAGGGCAAACGCTGGAATCTCCTGCCATACCACTCATTTCCAGTTCCCTCCAGGTCCCCTTCTATTTTGAGAAGGAAAAAAGAACAGAGTTGAGTAGTATGTACAAAATGTAATGAGTTATTTGACTCTAAGTAATACAGTGATTCTGAGGACAGGATATTGGCCTGTGTGGTTTCCTCTTCCCTTTACATTTCAAAACCCCGAAAAGAAATTCTCATGAGAACACCAGTTATGTTTTGGTTACTGAAGTGCACTAATATTTCTTGAGACTGTAAAACGTTTAAAAACATGAGCCATTGGTCTAAAAAAAAGGAAGGAACACTGATTGCAGAAAAAAATACCTACTTGCAGTCAGTGGTGGGCTCAAAAAAAATTACTACCACACTGTGGGCATGGTATGGTGGGCGTGGCCAGGTGGAAAGCACTACATTGCTCCCAAATCAAGACTACTTTATTTCAAAACTTGGATGGGAAGGGCCAGCCAGAATTTCTGTTACTGTTTCTGGCGAACTGGTGCGAAACTGCTGATGCATGCAGTATTAACTCTGATTGACACAGGTCATCTACAAATTGCATTGCCTGAAACCATTGTGACAATACTTACAAGTTTGGTGGTTCCCCTTTTCTCTGCTTGGATTTGACATGGATTCTCTTAGAACTTTCTTTGAACACCACCTGGAAACAGAATCATCTGTGCTTCTATTAACAAGTAAGCAATGCCTATTAACAAATAAAGTTAACTTTTTAACAAATGAAATGATCTAGAGAAAATCCTACACTAGATGGACAATTTCAGGTTGTGAACTGTTGCTTGATACACAGATGAAACAGAGCAGTGGCAGGTTGTTCATAATGCCAAATGCGGCATGGCTTAGGCTGCCACCACCCCTGTCAATCCACTGTCACCTCCCCCAAGGAAGAGTGTCAAAACTCTACCTGTATTTTCCTCCTGCTGAACGATCAGCCTCATCACATATTGTGTCATGTGTAAGAGGGAGGAGGGAAATAAAATGGAAAGAACAAGTGTGAGTGAAAAAGCCAGCAGACCAGCTTTGAAAGAAGGCACTGAGCAAAGCAGGAGGAGGAGGAGGAGGTGGTAGGAACATTTTTAATTTGGAAATCTGTGGGTGTTGAGTTTCAGCATGAATTAATAGAGTGCAGTTGAGATATTGAATGAATGAATGCCTGCCCCTGCATTTGTGTGTGTTTGCATGCATGTATGAATGCTTGTTTCCCTGTCTGTGAGTGTATATGTTCTCATACTCCGGGGGGGGGGGATGTCTCTGTGCAAGTCTGTTGAGGTATATGTATGCAGTCAGTCACACACGTGTGTATAAATATTTATTTTTTGCATGGAACTGTTTCTCATCCCTGGGTCCATCCATTGATTGCTGTGCCTTTGGTCTGACCAATTACAGTAGGCGTGAGCTTCCTGTGTAACAGAAAATGGGCAAAGAAAGGGTAGGTTGCCAAGCACAGAAGTGAGAAAGGAAAGCTGCCTAGTTGTCTCTTCCACCACCAGGAGAAACATAAGTTTACTGTATTTGCTTTGCTTTGTCTCTTCATTCTTTTTCAGGGGCAGGTTAACTTTTGGCTCCCACAGTCCTTTGCCATTGGTCATGCTGGCTGGAACTTTGGTGGGGCTGAGGTTCAAAACCTCCCAAGGGCCAGGTCCTCCACACCAGCTATAGATGGTTTCTGACCACAGAGCAAAAGTGTACTTGAAAGGACAATATAGTTCTGGATTTTGAGGTGGCTTAGTACCAAATTTGGACTTTGTTGGTGAAAAGAGAATCAAAATTTAAAAAATTGAGAGCTTGCATGCCTATTTAAACTAGCAAAATAGTCACTCTAGTCATGCAGAGATCATAAACCATTGACACTCCAGATCCTTTGGACTACAACTCCCATAGTCCGCTATCATTGGCTAGAGATTCTGGCAGAGGTTCACTGTCCTTGCATGATTCTGGGAATGACATAATTCATGAGTCATCAAGCACCCATAAATGGGATGCAAATATTTGGATGGGACCTGTAGAGACCCCAATTGTGCTATAGTGAACATCGGCTGAGAATATAGGAGGTATAGACCATTGCATCTAGAATTCCTGC